>CM076582.1:394864378-395464378 GCA_034641835.2 Pinus albicaulis | reverse complement strand
TCAGTAGTGGAACGAGGGTCAGCTCTGGACCTCGTCAAATTGGGCCTCGCCCCACGACATGACAAGCCAGTGAAAAAGTAAACATCATCTTTTTCGATGGCAAGCTCTTTGCCACCAATCCGAAAGACATGATTCCGTTTGTCCCATTGCTGGATCAGCCACCTCAGGAGCTCCTCTTGACCCCTCATCAGTTCTAAATGGGCATACTTACGCAATCCGCACCTCCAGAGAGCCATTAAACTTGCCGCATCCGTCACCATCTCTTGTTCTTCCCGCTCATGCTCTCTCTCTCGCTAGATACTCATGATTAACAGCTGAACACGTGCAAATGCAAAATTTCCAACCGATTAAAATTTGCCTGGACCACTTCAAAAATGGAAAACTTGAATTTTTAGAAAGCATGTTGTGCCTAATGCGGACACTAATACAAAATAGAGCGTTCTAACGCGTACTTCCCTCACGGGTTATGCGTTTAACACGGCTGTTGTACTCCTGACCCGCGTTAGGCGCAAATATTTTTCTAGGGCCTCAAAATTTCCTAATTTTGAACCAGCAAAAACTACAAAATTGGCACTTAAATGATAACAGGAGGTTCTAGCTCTTACCTGGATCTCGCGGAATAGAAGACTGTTGCCCGGATTGACCGTAATCGTCAGCTGAATTTTTCACCCCTTTTTCCACTCCAGAGCTTCTTCACAGCACTCAAAACAGTGAAAATGAATGTCTTTTGACCTTCTTATAGCAAATTCTGGGGCATGACTCTCTTAAGACAGTCGGAAAAGTCGTGATTCCTCGCTGTACACATATCGCAACTCTCGAGATTTGGTACTGATGATTCTAATAAGGGATAAAGATTTATGTGCAGACATACTCATGTTTTATCGAGCATTCTTTTTATGGTATTTTTCTTGCTCGTTAATCCGAAAAACCTCGAGTTCTCTTCTTCGGGCTCGTTAAACTTATACGAAGTTGGCATCGAGCGTTATTTTTTGGTCTTTCTTGCTCGTTAATCCGAAAAACCTAGAGTTTTATTCTTCAGACTCATTAAAACTATGGAGAAGTACTGAGCATTCTTTTTAGGAATCTTTTTCTCGCTCATAAAACCGAAAAAATCCCGAGTCCCCTTTGTCAGACTCGTTAAACTATTGAGACAGAGAACAAGGAGCCATTCTTTTCCTCTTTTTCAAAGCTCTTTAAACAGAAAAAGTAAATCGAGTTTTCTCTGCGTGACTCGTTAAAATTTCACGGAGGTACCGAGTTCTTTGTTGGACTCGTTAAAATTCCACAAGGAATATTGAGTTTACTTCATCTCCTCGTACTCATAACAAAATGAGGTAGATGTCCATTGAACATAGATTTCTCACTTTTCCAGATTCGATGGACTAACTTACGGAAAATGAACTGTTTCGGGCTTACTATTACCCCTTTGTCGTGCCCGGTTATCAAGACATGACAAAGGTACCCCAATGGAGTCGTCTTTTACGACATTTTTCAGACTCTCTAAACATGAAAAATTCACCGAGTTTTCTCGTCTGGACTCGTTAAACCTAATCAGATAGGACATGGAGTTGTCTTTTATGACATTTTTCAGACTCTCTAAACATGAAAAATTCACCGAGTTTGCTCATCTGGACTCGTTAAATCTAATCATATGGGGCACAGAGTTGTCTTTCCTGACATTTTTCAGACTCTCTAAACATGAAAAATTCACCGAGTTTACTCGTCTGGACTCGTTAAACTTAATCAGACGGGGAAAAATTTGGAAAAAATGGATACTACCTCTGTTACATTTTCAAAAAGGTCGATTTGGCAGCAAAATTCTTGAACATGACACTTCCCAGAAAACCCTTTCGCAGTTAGCCAAACCCTACCATCTATGAGTATTAGCCTTCATTTCCCAGTGTCCCTGCACTGGTAAAATCCTAACACACTCTGTGGTGTTCAACACGCTTCAGCTGCCTAGTACCCTGCTAGAGTGCCTTCTATTATTCAAGCAGATCTCGTTATCTACTACTCCTGTTATCAACCAAACTGTTCATTATGCCAGAAATTATTTGTCGTCTGATGTTCCCAGTTACTCTTCCTTATCTCAAATCATAAACAAAATCAGTTGGTTTCCGTTTCGTGTTGACTGATGTAGGACGCCTCAGTGCCTACCTTTCAACATATCACTTCCTATTGACTTCAACACCTTATCTAGGAAGTTGATCCAGAAACCCATCAGTACCCAGATACTTGCAGACATCAGTGGCAGGTAGTCTTGTGTTTGATCAAGGGTCTTCATCATTGGCTCTTGGTCGAATGATTCTACGAGTGTTCGACTTCAACTCCTTTTATTCACACTCGCTAGATTGTACTGGGCATCTTAGGGACCATCATCATTACGGTGGCCACCTTCGCGTCTGTTAACAGTTTTCATTATTGACTGGTAATCAGACGATTTCTCACATGTTCGACGACAACTCCCTCATTCACATGTTGAGAAATATGCAGTTTAAGTGAATCGGCGGTCAAGACCTTGGGGCAAAAGGCTACACCATTAAAGTTGTGTTCCCTTCTCCAAGCTGCGATATTGTTTATGGAGACAGCTTCTTCAGCCTGATCCTGTTATGACAGACACTTCCACATTGTGCCTATTGGTGGACAGATTCTTCATATCTCTATTCTAGAGAAATCATGTTGTTTAAAGCTACTGAGCATGGGACATGCCCGACTCTAGGCAAATACCATATTTTCTGACATATGTTGTTGTTTCAGGTTTTCCTCAGTCTTTCAATCTCTCTCATCTCTACAAAATATAAAGTATTTCGGCCATCGTCTTCATCTCTGACCTCACACTTTAGGGCGCATCTGTTACAGGTCAAAATACCTCCTCATCAGCTCAGAGGGGAAGACAAATATGGAAGAAGTACAAAGACCTAAATTAAACCTATTTCTGACAGGGTAACGCATATATAGAACAGAACAAGAGCGTTATAACGCAGGCAAGCAATACATTGGCCGCGTTAGTGGCTAGGGCAACGCTCTGTTTACACTGGAGGGATGCGTTACCCGTGTTTTAAGTTTGAATTGGGAAAAGAGCGCGGAGAAAGATTTGAATCTCCGACTTTCCCTCACAAAGGAGTCAGTTCACAAAGGAAACTGTAGAAGCACCAGTTCATTATTGGTCATTGCCATGGAAGACTGAACTCCAAGAGAGGAAAAAGCATGGAGATCAAGGAAACATCTAAGCCTTTTCCATTCCAAACTAGTGGAAAGAGAAGGGCAACAATGGCCTTCTCCCTCTCCTATAAGAAGGAGTTGAAGGCTCTTAATTGGAGGTCGAAGGATTGCTCAAGGTTCTTGTATACTTGTGGAATAGAGAATAGTGTGACATTGTGAAGGCCAAGATTCAAAGAGGATCCTAGAGAGTTTGTTGACTTGGACTTCTTCACTAGAGAGAGAAGAGAGATTGGGAGACTGAGGAGGGCTTGGTACAACCGATGGTTGTAATCCTCCTTCTTTCAAAATCAATAGAACTGTGTTCGTTTTGTCCATTCAATGCTTAATGTTATTATTGTTGTTTCAATATGCACTTAGTATGATATGAATGGCTCAGATGTGTATAATCTAGATGTTTGTAGTATATTGATTTAATTGATAGGATACTTGTTATAGTAGAAATTACGCGGGTGCTTTGACTGATTGCAGGTCTCAGATTTGGAGCCGGCGAAGAAGGACTCTTACTTTGCTGCACAGCGCTATCCAAGGGATTCCAAGATCGTCAAAGAGGTAATTCTCTATTGTATTCCTTCAAGCTATTTCAAGCTAATATGAACATACTCATGCCATCTTTGTGAACAGCATAGCTAATCTTACTGTCTGCCTCGGGCACCGGAAAGCCCTGAGAGGGATTTACGAAAACCAACCACACAAGCATTTTACCCTATAGCAGTAATACACAGCCGCAATACAATACCCTCATACAAAGAGAGGGGTTTCCTTCTAGGGAAAAAAACCCTAAACTAAACATAACTTCTACCGTCAGATCATCCACCTAATGAACGGCCCAGATTGACTAGAAATTACTATACTTTTACAAGGCAGTTTTACATTTGTTTTTAGCTTCAGGGGTGCTGCCCCCGAAACCCCCGCCGGGGGACCGCTAGCCCCTGGATCCCCTAGCCGAGGGGGCAGCCCCTCCGAACCCCGCGAGGGGGACAAGTCCCCACTACTGCAAGGGTGTACAGTTTTCCTAGGGTATACATCCAGCTAAAACAAGGATCTCTGAATCAGGATGAAAATCAAGCTCCACACCCAACACGATTGGCCCTTTCTGTATATAAGCCCCGGGCCTTTGCTTTCCATATAAACCAGCAGCCCCACAATCACGTGCTAGACACATAAAATAACCCATCCCTGATGCTATTTTCCTTTGTAAAAATCATAAAACCCATTTTTCTATGTTATAAAGGAAATCTGATGTTTCATTGTTTTGAAAGGAGAAGAACAGTTGATCTTAGAAACCGATCAACGATAAATAAAGTCTCGCATCGGAACAAATCGGAGCGCGCAAGCCTATTTTTTTCGTTGAAACCTCCGATGCGATTGGCCCTGTTGAGGTTCCCATGTTTTGGCCAGATAGGCAAGACCAAAAGATGATACAACATCAGAACCGCTTTGGGGCCCTAGGATCTAGCCCTCCTGGACCCAGAGAGGGATCTCTCCAATGAAACAAAGAACAATATATCTTTGAAATTTCAAATGAGATGTTAGGCTAGGTATGAAGTGCAAAAGGGGTTTTAAAATGATTTGGTTGGTTGGTTGCTGGGTTGGTCATGAGATCATAGACTAAGAAAGTAATGGAAATAAAGGAGCAAAACAAGAGGATGCTTCAGCAAAGGGGATAGGTCAAGAAAGTGCCATCCATTGGGCTATGGAGTCATGAAAGGAGAATTACTTGCAACAACTAGCCAAGGCTTTCAGAGGGCAAGTCATCTACACTAAAGTATATTTAGAGAGACGGTGGGATGCAACATTAAGAATTGAAAATGAAAGAAGGAAAACAACCCAATTTCTGTTTATAGATCAAGTCAGAGGTCACTTAACTCCAGACCTGCTTGGACATAATCAAAGGCCTCTTTCAAGGAGGGAAAAAGGGATAGCTTATAGATCGGACTAGAGGTCATTTAACTCCAGGTCAGCTTTAGCATGCTCCAAGGGAAAATAGAGATGAGTTTAACAAAGAGATATTAGAAAGGCCAGCTGGTCGCACAAGGATCCTAGTGGACAGGGCTAGCTCTAATCCCCAGTGTTCCAAAATCTTCTAGCTTAAACCCAACAAGAACATCTAAGGACAGATTCATTTAATTCATACATCAGCTAGCACGCAATGACATCCACTACACTGGTTAAGTTAACTGAAATCAACCCTTAGATAACACATTTAGCAGAAAACATTGAAGGCAAGGAGAGCAAAGACATAGGGTACCTAAAAAGGGTAAATCCTATGCCATATTTCTGATGCAAGCCAGCAGAAAACGAAACAGCATGAAAATGTAATAAACAGAGTTAGAAAAACATCACCAATAGTAATAGACCAGGATCCTATGAAATGTGCTTTGATTAATTGATGCAAAACCAGTCACATACACTGAGCTCAACGGCTGTTACAATCCAAATTTCTCCTCCCAGCCTACTACAATACAAACTACTCTGCTACTCTCTCCCAAACTGTTCTAACAGTCAAAACTAAATCCCTCTAATAGTAACGACAGCAGCCGAACAAAAACCTTTACAATAATTTTCTCATGAGTTTTATAGCAGAAGATGAGCCGAGGAGGTAGGTGCAATACTAAATGAAGCATTAAATTCAGAAAAAGAAGAGGTTCGAAGCCCATTCTATTTTAAACTCTGAGCGTTAATCTTTGGCACTCTTTGGAGGAAAAAATGGTCTTCGTCAAGCTTCATTTACTCCAGGTATGTCTCTGATGCATTCTGGTTTGCTGTACTCTGTAGTACCTTTGGTGAATAAACAAAAGGTGAATAAATGACTGAATGGTCTGCCATACTTGTGAAACGAATGCTCTGGTAGCTTTGAACTGTGGTCTGGGTGGAAATTTCTTCAAGAACTCAGTAGATACAGGGAACATTATGGGCGCTTGGTCCTTTAGGGAACGGACAGTCTACTGATGTGAAACCTTGCGCTTTGATTGCACCGGGAAGGACTTTTCACGGTCAGACTCTTTATTTTTAATGAAAATAGCGTTCAGATATCCTCTCGAGTCCTTCTCTGTACCTTTGAACTCTAAAAATATCTTTCTTTGGTTTTGCGCCACTGTAACAATGACAATGAGCCATGGCGGCATTTCACCGCTCGTACTCTGTAAAACCCCCAACTGAGTTGAGAAATTAAATGTATGGAAGGGAGGATGAAGCGGAGACTCATGAAGAGGTGGTGCAGTGGTGGCAGAAATGGTGGTTCAAATGGAACAATGGTGATGAATGCAGTGATATGGCGAAAACGGTGAATAATAGGGTTTGACCAAAACATGCTTATGGACCATTCGATCATGGCTTAGAGATAAAAATCAATGGCGGAGATCAAACAAAGGAATGATATATGAACAGCGGGTGTAATAACATATGAAACATAAGACTTTAGTTTAAATCGGAAACTTTAGATATGAACGGAAATACAAAGAAATGTGGTGAAAATGCAATGAATCACGATCATATGTGGTGGGACCCAACGTGAGCCATCAGATCGTATGCGGTGGGACCCAACGTGAGCCGTCAGATCGTTAGATCCAACAGACGATCAAGATTAAGTCGAAGAATCGCAATCGGGAAGGGGCAGGGTGACACATTTACATAGTTCTGATTACGATTGGGAAAGAGAATGCGATTAGCACTGGGTCGTCCGATATGACGGGAAGATCAACAGTGGAGATGTGGATCGAGGGATCGCAATCGGAGGGGACACAAAGGGGAGGTACCGTTAATCTTCCGATTGTTATTGGGTGGAGAAAGCGATGGTTGTTGGATTAGCGAGAAGATGGACAACTTGGATGAGATCGGAAAGACGAAATCGAAAGGAGTGGAAGGGGGGTAATCACAATCGCAATCGGGAGAATGTGTGATTGGAATGCGCAATGCAATGAACATTGGATCAACGGGGGAAAAAAATGGTGGGGATTTAGTCAGGCAATCGCAATCGGGGGGGGACAGCGGTGACACATATCAAAGTTCCGATTGCGATTTCGGCAGGGAGTGCGATTAGCGCTCCGCCGTCGGAACTTCAAGATAGATCAATGGTATAAAACGTGTCGCGGGACTTATTGTAATAAAACAATCGCATCGGACCTTTTCAATGTAACAAAGGGATTTTCTCCTCCGACGACTCCGATTGCGATTGGGGCTCAAGACTTAAGCGCTTGGTCTTAGCGCTGGGACGTATGGGGAAGTGGTTTTAAGGGGGCTGGCAAGAAAAGGCTAAGCCCTAATATAAGGTTTAAAAGTGGGTTTTCAGCCCGTTTCAATGAATTTTATGGGCAAAGGAGGGTGACGATAAGAGAACTAAGGGGGAATTTGGCAAAACAAAGGGTAAGGGTAGAGTTTTATGGGGATTTTGGGGAGACTTAGGAGGGCTAAAGGGGAAATATTTGGGATGGAAAGGGAACTTTGCAAAGGGGAGGAATGGGGTAAAATGGAGAGTTCTGTAGAGCTGCAAGGGGAAAACGAGAACCTTTGGAGCACAATTTTTATCATCAGCAAGGCTTATTGACTCTAGAACAGCAGAGGGAAAAGGTTAAAGAGCAGGGAACATAAAAGGCTTCAAGGATGATGTGTTTTCAAGGGAAATGCATTCCTTGAAGGCTCACAAAAAAATCTAGCCCCTTGCTTTCTTGTCAAGGAATTCATAAGGGGCTAACAGTGGCTCCACATGGGGATGGCTTCTTCTTGAAGGAGTCAAGAATTAAGAAAATGATCTTTGGTGTAGGTCACATGCCTGCTGCTTAAGCCACCTTTCTTCTTTGATTTTCAGCTGCCAAAAATATGATAGATCAGCAAAACATCCCCAACAATCTACCTACCCATCCTACAATCCTAGCATTTTTTCTTCTAGGGTGCATTTGAACTAGCAGACCCTTTACATCATTTATTTTTATAACAGAAAAAAAAACCTATTCTAAATCTACCCTTATTACTCCATGAGACCAGATTAGACTATTGGCCTCATATTTTTCTCTACCTAATCTAATATCTGCTGGGATTAAACTGTCCAGAAGATTTCTTCTCTACATTCTGCAACAGAAATTGAAAAAAGTCAAGTCAGGATTAGACTATCTGACTTGCTGGACCTTGCAGAAATTAAAACAACTAACTACATGCTCACAGACTAAGCTTATTTGAGCTTTTCCTACCTACCCTACTCTAACTAGAAAATTTACAGGTCTAGCTTACAAACATTGTCTTCCAATGCAACCAATCCATCAAGTGATCCCATGACTAGTCTTTCTCACTCAATTCCTTGAGCAGGCTGGATAGGTAGGGCAGCTCCCACTCTTTTTGTTCCATAATAGCAGCTTTGAAAAAATTTCTTTCTGTTTGCAACATGCTGCTCAAAAATACCCTTGATCCTTCTTCAAATGTGTGCAGGAAATGTGCATAAAGATCATGAAATGATACCTGGTTATGAATATCTGGCAGGCAGGCTTAAACCAGGATCTCTTCTTCTTCCACTGGATGGAGAATAAGACTCTCTTGAGAAATAGAATCTCCCTCATATTCTTCATTTTCTGAACTGGAGGACTCATCATATATGGCGGTGTTGTCCTCCTGGAGCTCTGATATATTCTACTCTGAGGTGCTAAGCTCTGTGAAAAGTTCTATGTATTCTTGAGTAGGGACTCATTCCATTGCTTTCTCTTTTCAAGAGAAGGCTCATTACTTTCATCTTGCTCAAGAATCTCTTCTTTGCTTTCCTCCTCATCTTCTGAAAGGGAAGGCTGCTGGTTTCCAGTCTCACTGATGATCTGTAGCAGAGCAGAATGGAGATTCGAATAATCTTCATCTGCTATTATACTATCATAGCTCTCCCCATCAGTATCATAGATAAGCTAATTAGTTTCATTACCTCTCTGAAATTGCTGGCTCTGATCTTCCTCCCATGAATCTAAGGATGATGGTCTTGCAAGCTCGGCTTCCCTTTGAAAGCACTCATCATCAAATAGATCATAAATAGGAAAATCATAACTGTAAGTAATGTCAACCACCAAACCTTCTAGATTTTCAGCAGGTCTTTCTTCGTCCTGATCCACAGAGGAGTCTTCTAGATCTGTATCATCAAACTCATAAGATGAATGGGAAAGAGTGTGCGATCTATAAAAGATTTCTGAGGTGGACTGCTGATTTAATATCTGATCAATCTCTTCTTTTGTCAAAAGAGGGGTCTCCCTCTCATCATGGACAGAAGAACAACAGTCCACTTTCTCTTGTATTAGCTGATCTGGAGGCCAGATGTTTTCTTGAGCCTCTTCTTCCACATCAGACTCTGCCTCCTCTATGTGGTCCCTTGCTTCCTCAAGGAAGAGTTCCCCATTAGCTTTTTCTATTAGGTCCTGACATTCTCTGGTCAGCGTAATAAAAGACATAGGTAATAAATCAGGCAGTTCCTGATCACTTTCCTCTTCGTCTTCTACAGATTCTTGAGCATCATACATGTCTTGCTCATCTTCTAGGTCCTGATTTTGTTCTTGTTCTGGGAGATGCATGGGTTGTTCTAGATAATCCTCATTTGCATTCAGATTAGCCATATACGTCTCCAACACTTTACCAAACGTTTCTGTTAATTCAAATAATATATCATACAAAGAATCATACTTTGTATCCCTATGCATGTTTGGATTTGTTCTTATGAAAAGAAGGCTATTGCTTCTTCTCAACCAGTTCAGAGTCTTCTACCAGTGGATTCATTTGGTCTTTGGGAGTTATGGAGTGTGGAGTCGCCAGGTGGATGTATATGAATGCTTGAAACGGGATGCTTTCCACCATCAGCAATTGAATGCCAATCTAACCAGAGATCTTGGGTCTTTTGAGTGCCTAAGAGGATGTAAGATAAATGCACTCAATTCCCCAGTGGAGTCGCCATTATGTTGGGGTTCCCATGTTTTGGCGAGATTGGCAAGACCAAAAGATGAGACAACATCAGAACCACTTTGGGGCCCTAGGATCTAGCCCTCCTGGACCCGGAGAGGGATCTCTCCGATAAAACAAAGAACGATATATCTTTGAAAGTTCAAATGAGATGTTAGGCTAGGTATGAAGCGCAAAAGGGGGTTTAAAATGATTTGGTTGGTTGGTTGCTGGGTTGGTCATGAGATCATAGACTGAGAAAGTAATGGAAAGAAAGGAGAAAAACAACAGGATGCTTTAGCAAAGGGAATAGGTCAATAAAGTGCCATCCATTGGGCTATGGAGTCATGAAAGGAGAATTACTTGCAACAACTAGCCAAGGCTTTCAGAGGGCAAGTCATCTACACTAAAGGATCTTTAGAGAGATGGTGGGATGGAACATTAATAATTGAAAGTGAAAGAAGGAAAACGACCCAATTTATGTCTATAGATCAGGTCAGAGGTCATTTAACTCCAGACCTGCTTGGACATATTCAAAGGCAGCTTTCAAGGAGGGACAAAGGGACAGCTTATAGATCGGACCAGAGGTCATTTAACTCCAGGTCAACTTTAGCATGCTCCAAGGGAAAACAGAGATGAGTTTAACAAAGAGATCTTAGAAAGGCCAGCTGTTCTCACAAGGATCCTAGTGGATAGGGCTAGCTCTAATCCCCAGTGTTCCCAAATCTTATAGCTTAAACCCAAAAAGAACATCTAAGGACAAATTCATTTAATTCATACATCATCTAGCAGGCAATGACATCCACTACATTGGTTAAGTTAACTGAAATCAACCCTTAGATAACACATTTAGCAGAAAAAATTGAAGGCAAGGAGAGCAGAGACATGGGGTACCTAACAAGGGTAAATCCTATGCCATATTTCTGATGCAAGCTAGCAGAAAACGAAAAAACATGAAAATGTAATAAACAGAGTTAGAAAAACATCACCAATAGTAATAGACCAGGATCCTGTGAAATGTGCTTTGATTAATTGATGTAAAACCAGTCACATACACTGAACTCAACGGCTGTTGCAATCCAAATTTCTCCTCCTAGCCTACTACAATACAAACTACTCGGCTACTCTCTCCCAAACTGTTTTAACATTCAAAACTAAATCCCTCTAACAGTAACGGCAGCAGCCGAACAACAACCTTTACAATAATTTTCTCATGAGTTTTATAGCAGAAGATGAGCTGAGGAGGTAGGTGCAATACTAAATGAAGCATTAAACTCAGAAAAAAAAGAGGGCCGAAGCCCATTCTGTTTTAAACTCTGAGCATTAATCTCTTGCACTCTTTGGAGGAAAAAATGGTCTTCGTCAGGCTTCATTTACTCCAGGTATGTCTCTGATGCATTTTGGTTTGTTGTACTCTGTAGTACCTTTGGTGAATAAACAAAAGGTGAATAAATGACTGAATGGTCTAACATACTTGTGAAATGAATGCTCTGGTAGCTTTGGACTGTGGTCTGGGCGGAAATTTCTTCAGGAACTCGGTAGATACAGGGAACATTATGGGCGCTTGGTCCTTTAGGGAACGGACAGTCTGCTGATGTGAAACCTTGAGCTTTGATTGCACCGGGAATGACTTTTCACGGTCAGACTCTGTATTTTTAATGAAAATAGTGTTCAGATATCCTCCCGGGTCCCTCTCTATACCTTTGAACTCTAAAAAAATATTTCTTTGGTTTTGCACCACTGTAACAATGACAATGAGCCATGGCGGAATTTCACCGCTCGTACTCTACAAAACCCTCGAATGAGTTGAGAAATTAAATGTATGGAAGGGAGGATGAAGCAGAGACTCATGAAGAGGTGGTGCAGCGGTGGCAGAAATGGCGGTTCAAATGGAACAATGGTGATGAATGCAATGATATGGTGAAAACGGTGAATAATATGGTTTGACCGAAACATGCTTATGGACCGTTTGATCATGGCTTAAAGATTAAAATCAACGGCGAAGATCGAACAAAGGAATGATATATGAACAGCGGGTGGAATAACATATGAAATATAAGACTTTAGTGTAAATCCTAAACTTTAGATATGAACGGAAATACAAAGAAATGTGGTGAAAATGCAATGAATCGTGATCGTATGCAGTGGGACCCAGCGTGGTGGAGGGCAATCAGATCTAAGCAGTCAGATCGTTAGATCCAACGGACGGTCAAGATTAAGTCGGAGAATCGCAAACGGAAAGGGGCAGGGTGACACATTTACATAGTTCCGTTTGCGATTGGGAAAGAGAATGCGATTAGCGCCGGGCCATCCGATCTGAAGGGAAGATCAATGGTGGAGATGTGGATCGGGGGATCGCAATCGGAGGGGACATAAAGGGGAGGTACCGTTAATCTTCCAATTTTGATTGGGCGGAGAAAGCGATGGCCGTTGGATCAGCGGGAAGAAGGACGGATTGGATGAGATCGGAAAGACAAAATCAGAAGGAGCAGAAGGGGGGTAATCGCAATCGCAATCGGGAGAATGCGCGATGCGATTGGAATGTGCGATGCGATGACTGTTGGATCAACGTGGGAAAACAACGGTGGGGATTTAGTCGGGAAATCACAATCGGGGGGGGACAGGGGTGACACATATCAAAATTCTGATTGCGATTTCGGCGGGGAGTGCGATTAGCGCTCTGCCGTCGGATCTTCAAGATAGATCAGTGGTATAAAACACGTCGCGAGACTTATTGTAATAAAACAATCGCATCAGACCTTTTCAATGTAACAAAGGGATTTTCTCCTCCGACCACTCCGATTGCGATTGGGGCTCAAGACTTAAGCGCTTGGTCTTAGCACTGGGACGTATGGGGAAGTGGTTTTAAGGGGGCTGGCGGGAAAAGGCTAAGCCCTAATATAAGGTTAAAAAGTGGGTTTTCAGCCCGTTTCAATGAATTTTATGGGCAAAGGAGGGTAACGATAAGAGGACTAAGGGGGAATTTGGCAAAACAAAGGGTAAGGGTAGAGTTATAAGGGGATTTTGGGGAGACTTAGGAGGGCTAAAGGGGAAATATTTGGGATGGAAAGGCAACTTTGCAAAGGGGAGGAATGGGGTAAAATGGAGAGTTCTGCAGAGCTCCAAGGGGCAAATGAGAACCTTTGGAGCACAATTTTTATCATCAGCAAGGCTTATTGACTCCAGAACAGCAGAGGGAAAAGGTTAAAGAGCAAGGAACATAAAAGGCTTCAAGGATGATGTGTTTTCAAGGTAAATGCATTCCTTGAAGGCTCATAAAAAAATCTAGCCCCTTGCTTACTTGTCAAGGAATTCATAAGGGGATAACAGGCCCCTTTGTGCATATAACCGTGGTCCCTTTCACTCGTTCATATATCCAAAGGCCCCGCAGTCAGGTGCCAACCTTATATTTAACCCGCCCCGATGCAATAAAACCTTTTTTTTCATAAAAAATAAGTTTTTCATGTTTTACACTAAGCCTACTATTCATTGGTAAGAGTTCTTCTCAACCATTGATCATCAACCAATCAGATGGCCAGTGCAATCTTGCATCGAAATTTTTCATTGGGCGCATTATATATTTTATTTACCACCTCCGATTGGTTGCCTCCCGATTCGTTTCCCACAGTCGACGTAATCTACAGATTGGCGGCCCATAACCAATCGCATCGGCGCTCCCCTGTCCATTTCCCCCGCTGATTGCGAAAGCTCCCATTACATCTGGGCCATCCACGTGTCAAGATCTGACGGCCTAGATTGCACCCCTCGAACTTTGTTAAAAACATGAAGCCCCGCTTTGTAGAGGTTGTTTGAGGAGATCCCAGTTGTTGATCTCTACATATCAACGACCCATATTAACCCCTTTCTCCTCTTTGTATATTTTTTCATTAGCCCCAAAGATTAGATCTGAGCCGTTCATTCCTTGATCCAACGGCCCAGATTTATCCCGACAGGCCCAACTCTTGTGGGTCCTACCTCTCTCCGGATTTGATCTTAGTCGTCCAATCTCTGATCCAATGGCTCAAATTAAAACCACCCAACCTGCTTCCGCCTGTGCATCTTTTTTATATCGCGCTCACTCCCTACCGTCCGATCTGAGACCCAAGATCTAACAGTTGAGGTGCGTTTTCACGTAATTTCAAGCGCAAAGTTTAATTTCCCAAGAGCTACACGATATGGGCGGTATTCAAATTCCACATGTCGGACGGGAACGCATATCTCGTTCGAAAAGGTGAAACCTCCTTTTCCCCTTTTGGTCACGCAAAACCAGCTGTTGTTCCCTCAAAAACTACTTTCCCTCATTTATATTGTGTTTCATCACGTTTTATATCCGTCATTGATCTCTGAAGATCAACGGCCAACATTCAATATCATGTTTGAACTATCGCCCTCCGCCTTCATCGAAGGATTTATCAGATCAATCTTAACCATTGATCTCCAGGGCCAAATCTGATCCAACAGCTCAAAATTATCCGCGAAACCCCAATTTTCCTCAATGCATATTTCCTCCGCTCGAAGGGACTTTCACCATTTCCTTTGTATTTCTTCTGTTTTCGCGAAAAGCGGCCCCTTCTCCATTGTATTTACCTAGTTGATCTCGACCATTGATCAACACAGATCAACGGTTCGGACTTAATCTCCCATCGTTTGATTCCAACCGCCTCCATTTGACCTCTGCGCTCAATCTCCACCGTTGGATGCTTTCATCCAATGGCCATGCTCTTAACCACAACCTCTCTAGCAGTTTTACCCAATACGCAGGATTTTATTAACTTTTATTGTATTGTGTAGGTTTCAAAGGTTTTTTCCATTATATTAAAGGAAAACCAAAGGCTGGGGATGACGATCCCCCACGCCTTTGTTCATAAAATAAAATCCATCTAAAGGGTTTGACGCCATGTTTCATCAGTGTATCATGGGAACTGATGCCATATGAACCCTTTGTACACCTGCACATCAACAAGACACAACAAATTTAAAGCAGTTAAAGAGTATCAGTATGAAGATTTAGGCAAAACCAGAAATGAAGAATTAAAGCTGGTTTACACAGTTTGGATGGATTACGGCTAAGATCGAAAATCAAAAGCCTAATCCATTAAATTAAACACAGTTAAAGAACAGAAAGACAGAATTAGACCGAATTAAGCCTAAACATACAGAATCAAATCAAATTAACCATGTTTTAAGAAAATCAAAAATATCTATCAGACCCAGAAGGCCTCCACTGCCACATCAGAGGCTAATTGATTCCTCTCAGCTACCTTATGCCACCTGTATCATCACAGCATTCAACAGAGGCCGAATAATGACCATAATAGAGGATATTTTCCTCAATACAGCCGAACAATTATTCCAAGCCAAACAGAGTTATTACAAAGATGACACATAGCCTTAAAGTCAACAAAAGCTCCCCACCGAGCTTAATTCTTAATGTAAAAAATTAATACAAAGGAAATATTTGTAAACTTCTCCATCAAGCCCCTCAAAGGTTGAGGAGTATTAATCTGTATTAATTGAACCTAGGAGATCTTTTATCCCATCCCACCTCCTCATTTCTTCTATAAATACTTCTGTAGGAGATAAAACAATGTTGGTTGCAGAACTTTGAAATATACTTGTGTTCGAAACTTCTACTTGTAAATAGTGTTCAAAGGCTCTTGAAGCTCTGTTTGTGATTAAATAAGTTAGGCTGAGAAGTGAAGATGATTGCTAAACTGAAACATCAGACTTGAAGATTGTAACTGGTTTGACATCAATAACAAGCTGTTTCTTGGGATCCTAGTCTATATCACTGGTGAAGTGATTCTTTCTATGTTATTGTATTTTCCTTTCATGTATGCCATATTGTCCATTATTCTATGATAAAGAACAGCAAGCATAGAGTTAGGATTTACTGTTTACAGTACCCTTCTCTGACTGATAATATTTATCTCAATGTTTTCCTCCAAATCATTTATTTATGAATGATTCAATACTTTCAAGCAGTTATGAATGTTGGTGTTCCCTCGTCCTACTGTTTACTTTAAACATTATTCTTGAATGTTATTTCCATTATTTTCTTATTAAAGTTAGCCTATAAAAGTGATGGTGTGCCCTGTTTTCTAGCTTCTTTCTGCAAAGGTAAATTCTGAAAGTTTCCCTAAGTGTATGCTGAAAGCAGACTATATTTAAAAGTATCTTATCTGATCTTAAGTTGCACTCTGTTTCTCTTATTTGTTTTCATCCTTTCTGAAATTAATTATGTGGATTACTGGATTGTTTGTCTCTTGAGTTATCTTTAATACGAGCTTGTCCAAAGAGGTTTATGGTGAGCCCTGCCCTTTGGTTGGTTTTAAAAAATTTCTTAAAAGACTTTTCTTGTTTGGACAGGCTATAAAGCCTAGTTCAAATTATTATCTGTTTCCACCCCTCTAACACTTTTATTGTTTCCATTCCATCATTTAATCTCAATGATCTTGTGATATAGATGACTTTCCCCTTGGACCACTCTTGAAATTGTTGCACAATTAAAGCCCTATTATGACTCCATAGCCCAATGGACTAAAAACTATTGTTATATCTATATAATCAGCCAAAGCTTGTTCTGATTGCTTGCAACTTCACACCTTTGAAACTATTTCCATTTAGGACTTTCCACTCAACTAAAATCATGCTCAACCATCCAAAACAAACAAAAACCCTCATTCTTCGTAACTAGCCTAATATCATACCCAAAAGCTTTAAAGATAAATCAATATTTTCACTTATTGGAGAGATCCCTCTCTAGATTCAAGAGGGCTAGATCCTAGAATCCCAAAGTGGTTCAAGTGTTCTCTCTATAGTTCTGGTCTCACCAATCTGTTGGAATTACGGGGATCTAACATGTTGAAAGTAGGCTAGGTTAAATGTTCTTATTTGATCTTAAGATGCTCTTTTTTTTCTTATATGTTTTCTTCTTTCACCACTTATTAATGTCTCATTCCATAAATCAACTTAAAGAGATATGTTGACATAGATGACTTGTCACATAGACCACTCTTGAAACTTGCCACCCAATGAAATCCTTTATGACTCCATAGCCCAATGGATTGACATTGTTCCTTACCTATCTTATTATTTGAACCATTTTAAACCTACTTACACCTTTACCCCTCATAAGACTTAATGAGGCTCATCCCAACCAAAACAAACAAAACCCTTGTACCTTATAACTAGCCTAATATCATAAACTAAGACTTGAAGAAATATCTTTGAAAACACTTATATAGAGAGATCCCTTTCTTAATCCAGGAGGGCTAGATCCTAGGATTCCAAAGTGGTTTTGATATTGGCTTCCGCAGCGTTTGTTCTTGCCAATCTTTCAAACTACGGAGACATAACATGAGAAATGAATCTTGTTGTGATGCTTTAATTTTTTTTTTCTTCTATTGTGATAGAAGAATTCCTGCACAAAACCGTACATGAACCTCTGAGTATTCTCACAAAACTCTCTTCCACAACCTCTTTGCCTTAACAAGCTGACATCCCTCGACTCTCAGCGAACCTCTGGCGAATCTTTGATGAACCTCTCCTCTCACAAAATTTTAAAAGCTTATAGCAGACATTCAAGACTCATAATTTATGTGGAAAGATTTAACACTAAAAACTTCTCTTTTATTATTTCAGAAATGGGTTTTATAATTATATGAGAAACTTATTTTCAGATCTTTCCAGAGATTGACTATAGGGGTATTTACTAGATATGTTATCCTGATACAAGATGAAATCTAGAGGTTACCTGGCCCTTTACAGACTCTATCTTTTAAATATTACAAAAATTCTGCACACACAACATATAGACTCAAATCCTATGGAAGTTCAGCCACTTTAGGTTCTCACTAAGGTTTTTAGGCCTTGATGAGCAGGCTTCCAAACTTATGACTTAACTCTACTTGAGAATTTCTTTGTGTTTCATGCAAGTCAAACATATGTTTGAAGATGCAGAGCAGGAAGATAATCTCAGACTTCAAACCAATAGAAAGCTCTAGACTCTCTAAAAATTTTGATGCCGAAATGAGTTCTTCCCGTCTCCTTATATAGGAATGAAAGGGGACCAACTTTGGACAAATTGGCCAACAAAATTGATTGTACAAAGATTCGGTATGGTCTTGAGATGTGGATCAAATCACACCAAAAGTCAGAGAAGTGCTCCAAGTCTCAAGATTCATCTGAAAAGAAAAATTTAGAGAAAAGCTACATAGTGGAGATTTATTGGAATCCCACATAAATGATTACATAAAGAGGATCCTATGGTACAACATATTTACATTATGGAGATTTTGTCAGAAATATCACATAAAACAGTCATTCTCATTGTGAGGTGACTAGACTTCATTAGATTCTATTATTCTTGTTGCAAGATCATTTTATCATGTTCCTAAAATACTTATGCCTGGGAATCAGCGAGTGAATAGGCCTTATGTGTCCCATGCTTTAGTATAGATGCATCTTGTTGGAAATACTAAGAGGGGGGTGAATCAGTATTTCTTTTCAATTGTTAATTATTTCCAGTTAGATTCTTCACAATTATATATATATATATATTAAGAATTAAAGAGAACTTCAATCTCCTTTTAATAATAGTATACAATAGATGAGAGAAGGGCACCAACCCTTTTAATGAAACAGACACCAACCTGTTTGCCAAGCACCAACTTGGACTTTGATGATTCTCCGACCTCTAGGGCTTCGACCCTATCTTCTCTAGGCACCAACCTTGTGTTTAGGGGCACCTACCCCAAGGACACCAATCCCTCAGTATTATTTTTAATAGAAACTGTGTCATGTACTTACTTGACTATCATCAACAAGATTCTTCACTGTTATTTCTTCACTGTACTTTTTCCATCATGTGACTTCAATAGTCCTCACATAAGTCTGAGCCTTCAAGGGTAAGTCCAAGCTTTCTACAAGTTCAGATCCGAAGTATCACAAGTTCACTAGCTTGTAGTTCTAAGTCTGAGCCTTCAAGGGTAAGTTCAAGCCTTCTACAAGTTTAGATCCGAAGTATCACAGTTTTACTAGCTTGCAATTATGAGCCTGAGCCTTCAAGGGTAATTCCAATCCTTCTACAAGTTCAGATCCGAAGTATCACAGGTTCACTAGCTTGCAATTCTGAGCTTCCATAAATAACTATTCTTAGGTCCAAAATTTATGAGTCCTCTAGAGAACCAAGGTGTAATTCCACAAGTATATCTGAGCTATAGTTTCTCCACAGTTGTGTCTGAGCTACCACAAGTATATTTGAGTTGAATGTCCACAATTCAACCTTCTTACATGTCTGAGGTATTGAGGTTAAGGCACCGAGTAGGTGATTGTCCATTGTTCCTCCACAGGCAGACTATTTACGCACCTGTCACAAATCCGAACCACATAAAATTTGAACATGTAATCTGTTGTCTGAGCTTGAGAATGAATAACCCAAACAAATGTGCTTTTTAAGTCCTCCTCGGCCTTAGTTTACAAGATGTGAACTCTCCTTAAAGTTTTGTTCTTCTCGGATATTCTTCACTGAATTGTTGACTTTGAAATGGATGAACGCAGATTTATATATATAGTAGTTTTTCCCTATGAAGAGACACACCATGATGAAGAAGCTCTAATGATCTCTTATTATCCTAATCACCTTCTGCACTAAAATTTTATGAACAGTCACAAAGAAAAATAAATTTAGACACCTTGGAGGCATCCTTTCACAATGAATCCTAGATCATATTAAAGAGGATTTTTCCCTCTTTCCAACAAGCTCTTACTTGCCCCAGAAAAAATGGAGTATTTGAAAGAAGGAACCAAACCATTCAAGAAATGGCAAGGACAATGCTACTAGCAGCCGATTTGCAGCCAAAATTTTGGAGAGAAGTAGCTGGCACCACAGTTTACACCTTAAATCGAACTCAACTAAGACCAAATAATGAAAAGACTCCTTATGAATTATGGAAAGGAAGGCCTACTTTAGTAAAATATTTCAAGGTTTTTGGAAGCAAATGTTTCATAAAAATAACTGATGACTCACCAGGTAAATTTGATTTAAGAGTTGATGAAGGAATATTTCTTGGATACTCCACTAGGAGAAAAGCTTACAAATGTTACAATTATTGTCTACAAAGAATAGTGGAAATAATTGATGTAAATATTGATGAACGCCTCCCAGAAAAAGGAATTGAATATCATGAAGTTGAGCCTTTCTTTGAACAAAGTGAAGAAGAATAACCTAAAAAAGAAGAGGAGAATGAAGAACCTCAAAATGAATCTTCAGAAATTCCCTCCAAGATCAAGTTTGTTCAAAGACATCATCCAGAAGAACAGTTCATCAGAAATATAGATGAAGGAATCCAAACTCGAAGAAGGATGATAAACACCCCTAGAAAAGATGATGTGGCTCTATTATCTTTAATAGAACCTAAAAAAATTTCTCAAGCAAGCAAAGATCCTCATCGGATAAAATCCATGGAAGAAGAAATGTCTCAAATCGAAAGAAATGAAACTTGGGCTCTGGTACCAATTGTTGGGGTGTCCTAGCAGTAGAGATTTCTCTTTTGATTCCATGCTCTTTATAGAATTTATCGAACTCTTTTGAGGTGAATTCTCCTCCTCTATCTGTTCTAAGACATTTAATCTTAGAATATTTCTCATTCTCAATGAGAGCCTTAATATTTTCAAAACATTCAAATGCTTCGGATTTATATTTTATGCTCACCAAGGTTTTTAGGCCTTGATGAGCAGGCTTCCAAACTTATGACTTAACTCTACTTGAGAATTTATTCGTGTGTCAAGCAGGTCAAACATATGTTTGCAGATGCAGAGTAGGAAGATAATCTTAGACTTCTAACCAAGACAAAGCTCTAGACTCTCTAAAAATGTTGATGCCCAAATGAGTTTTTCCCTTCTCCTTATATAGTAATGAAAGGGGACCAATGTCGGACAAATTGGCCGAAAAAATTTATTGTACAAATATTCGATATGGTCTTGAGATGTGGATCAAATCACACCAAAAGTCAGAGAAGTGCTCTGAGTCTCAAGATTCATCCAAAAAGAAAAATTTACAGAAAATCTACATAGTGGAGATTTATTGGAATCCCATATAAACGATTACATAAAGAGGATCCTATGGTACAACATATTTACATCATGGATATTTTGTCGGAAATCTCACGGAAAATGTTCATGCTCATTGTGAGGTGACTAGACTTGATTAGATTCTCTTATTCTTTTTGCAAGATCATTTTGGCATGTTCCTAAAATATTTATGCCTGGGAATCAACGAGTGAATAGGCATTAAGTGTCCCATGCTTTAGTATAGATGCATCTTACAATCATGGGTTTTCCTAACACAATTTGGTGTTTAATTTTTGCCATTATGTCCCATTGATGATGATGCTTCATGAAATAGCCAAGGATCTTATTTTCAGAATATTGGCCAAGATCTATGAGAACTGAACAAAGAGTTTCATGGCAGACCATATGCTCTATACGTTCTTCTTAAAAGTCAAATGTGAACTACCTTGGATCCAGGGCAGTTTTAATTAATCTGAACCACGACCACCATTCTTGGAGCCATTGGGGTTGATGAAGGAATTGTGTGATGAAAGTGGGTCCAAATTTGATTAATGTGCAATGGGTTTCATTTACTTTCTCTCTACATAGTACATCCCACCATAATCTTTTGTAACCTGTGTTGGGATCCTGTGATTTGGCCAATTGGCAAACCAAATGACAAGGCAACATATAAACCAGTCTTTAGAGCTCTAGGATCTAGCTCTCCTAGTCTCAGAGAGGGATCTCTCAATATGTTTGCAAAGATATGACTTGTTTGCTTGAAAAGGTTGATTTTAGGCTAGTTATTAAGCATGAGTTTGTTTGATTGTTTTGTGGGACATGATGACCTAGGTAGCATAGATAGAAAAGGGAGATCTCTGAGTCATTGGGCAATGGAGTCAAATGGAAGTTTGTAACAAGTTTGTAGATGAATTAGGGATATCAAAGGGAAAATCTAACTTGGTTGTTGGGTCTACAAATTTTTCAGGTGAAATGAAATGAACATTAAGGTTTTTAGAATGAAAAGTAGAACTAAGGGCAATAAGAATCCTTAATTATATGTACTCTTAAACAAAGGGACTTAAAACATCATTTGAACATGAAGAAGTATTTTATAGACAGGGCTAACCATGAATTCTACAATTTACACTTCAACAAATACCAATCTCAAGACAAACTTTTAAAATGAAATCTAAGAGTCGAGGAACTCTCTATTTCATCAAATATTTCACTCTCAAGGATAAGAAAACATTCAAGATTCACAAATAACTACATTCATAGAAGAGTGAACTCCTAAACATCTGTGATTACATCTATAAAAACCTTCAAAACAATTATCTGAGCAATTACAAAGGGTATGATCAAAACAAACCTCTTTGGCAAACTTTGGACAATGGTACTTTGAAGGGAGACTTCAAAAATAGTTTATAAGAGGCAGCAAGCAAGCAGGGAGAACCATAAATCATTCTTGAGGCCACTGTATTGAAACTATTCTTGAACAAGCTTAAGGGTTGACAAGCAGTTAAACTACTCAATCAAACATTCAGCAAATGAAAACATAAAGACAGTGAAGAGTAAATAGGCCTAAGGTGCTTCCAGGAGACATTTCTTAGCCTAAAACTTTTACTCTACTGTAAGAAAGAAATGGTAAAAAAAAATGGAAAACAAGAAAAACATAAATAGATCTAGAATACTTCACCAACAACCAAGCTCAAGGATCCAATGACAGAGCTTTCTCTGTCCACAAACAATTCAAAACATCCACAGGTTCCAGTACATTAATTTCTCTTCAATCTCAACAGACATATGTATTACTTCAAAGAGTTATCAAATGCCCCCATATAATGAGTTCAAATGCAGTATTTATGCTGCAAATGAGGAGGTGGAACTATCTAGGGTTCAAAATGTTATTAATGACACAGTAAATGCACTCCTATCCTTAAAAACCATGCAAGGCATAAGGTAGGAATGTTTCTCAACTACTTCTCTGTGCAATAAATCTATCTTTACTTCCTGAGGATGAAACAGTTGAAAAGATTGACTTTGAGGCTCTTTTCTGCCTTTTAAAATAACTGTCTGACAGTTTATAAAATATCATTTTGTGTAATAACTACCAATTTTCCCTTTGAGGTACAAAGTAAGTGAAAGGTGTCAATTTTGAGTTATAAAGTGAATAACTGCTTCTTTGATGTATTTGAGGCTATCTTTAAGCCTAAGTCTTCTTGATTTAATCATAAAACTGCTCTTTGAGCTTAATTTGCCTTTACTTCATCATTAGCTGTGTTTTAAGGCCTAATGATGCCTTTGGCCATCATAATGTAACATTGTTGCCCTTTTTCCTTTATATATTGCATGATTGGAAACTCTATTTCCCTGTTTCTTTGGTTTCTTGGCCTTCATTCCTTCCTTTAATTGCTGCGCTTTATCCAATTTCTTTTTGCTTGGTTCTAGCCTTTAACCCTTTATTTTTAAATGTTCGTTGACTCTTCCCTTTTGCTGTTGTGGACAGGTGCCTGCGAGATGTTGAGGGTTTGACGATGTAAAACAATGCTTATAGAACACTGATCGAACTATGAAACTAACCCTGGAAATTCCCTTTCTTCGTGATTCGGCCCCTGTTCGGACCACAAAGGTCATAACCTCCTGGTCCATCCCTTTATGGACTGTGAGAGGGTTTTAACCTTTTAAAACCACTATCCAACCTGCACAAGACAAATAAAACGCTAATAAACCCATGCGAGGTCAGAAATATTGCTTCGGAGGCTGGTGGAGGAGGTTGCAGAGAGGCAGAATGCATGGAGGAATGATTTTAATGGCAGAGGGCGAAAAAATGGTTTTAAATGGACTTTGGCACAAAAATGGACATAAGTGGTTTTGGAAAATCATTGGCGGTTTTTGCGCGACAAACGGGTGGTAAGTGGTTTAGCCTAGAGGGAACACGATCCAGTTATATCGCGCCATGCTTCCTCTGCAATACCACTGGTCTCGCACAACTTTTGGTTGTTAAACCTCGGACACAGAAATCGCGTGATATGTGATATCAACCATTGGATGAGAAGGGGTGGATCCATCGGTCGAGAGAGAAAAACGATGGGAAAGGAGCATGGGCAGGGAATTAGTGGAAACCAGGTGGTAGCCAGAGATTGGACGGGCGGCTCTATGGGTGGAAGGTGGGCCATGTGGTGACGTAAGCAGTTTTTGTTTGGTAGCGGGGTGGTTGATTAGCAGGGTGTAAATGATCAAGTTGCATGGTAGCCGTCGGATCTAGGCCTAAGGACTTTGATCTATGGTCAAGAATGGACCTAGAGAAAGCAAGGCGGGGTGAAAGAAAAAAAGGGAGGGGGATTAAGGCAAGGGCTCCGGGCAGTGGTCCTGTGGATGGAGTAGAGGATTGGGAGCGAGGTTTGAAGGGTCTTATCGTGTCGAGCAATCGGTAAAGAAGAAAGACAAGGAGGGAGAAAAAGTGGGATTCCGATGTGATGGAGGGGCTAATAATTAGGCGATGGGGCACGGCCCATGAGGAAATATGTGACTAGGGGTTAAGGGTAGGGTGCTAATCGCATCGGCGAAGGAGAAATTTCCGAAGAAAAAGTGGATTTATAGAGGAAGGCCGATGCGATGGGGTTTAGGGCACTTGGTCATAGCGCTCGGACATATGAAGGAAAGGGTCCAAAGGTTTTAAGCCCTCGGGGGCTTATACCTTTATATATTAAAAAAGACTATTTTTAAGGCCCGAAAATGGGTTTTTAGGCCAAATTGGAAGTTACGATAGGTGAAAGGGGTGTTTTAAACCAAAATAATAGTGAGTGTATTGGTTAAAGAGGTTTTTTCGAACCATATAAAGGGGTTATGATGGTCTGGAGGGGTTTTTTAGGGAAAATGGAGGATAAATGAGAAAGGAAAAGAATGATCTGGGCTTAGAAAATGATGGAAAAAAAGGCCTACATACAGTCTCTTTTTGTTCAGTAGTGTTTCTTGAGGATTTTGAATAAGGAACAGCTGCAGCAGCTTAGGGAATAGCAGCTGCTAAGGAACAGCATCTTAAGGAACAACACTTTAGTGAATAGCATTTTTTAAGGAACAGCACTGCTAAGGAACAGCAAGATAATATTTTTAGGAAAAATAGATGAAGATTTCAATGGACTAATGGATTTGAAATGGTGAATGCAGTGAGATTTCTAGAACTCATCATGTTCTTGCAATTTTGTTCTATAAATCTGGGTTTGTTATATTTAGTCATCTTTGGATAAAGTCAAAATTATGGATGACTAACAGTGGCTCCATTTGGGGAGGACAGTGGTCCTTTTAGGTGTCCAGAACCTCAGTTTATAGATCTTTGGCTTTTAGTAGACCAGTGTCTTATCCATTGGGAAGATTTCTTATTTTCTTGTTGATCTTTCTCTGAAAAGGACAACCTTTATCAATATGCAACATGAAATTTCTTCAAACAGCATCTCTACCTACCCAATCCTACTTTGTCCTAGCATTTTTTCTTCCCTTTTGAGTGCATTTGAACTAGAAAACTCTTTGACATTTTATTTTTGAAAACAGAAATAAACTATCTAGTCCTGTCCTTATCTCTTCCAAGAGTTTAGATTAAACTGTTGAACTCTTTATTTTCTACCTATCTACTATCTGTCAAGATTTAGATGCTTGACATATTTTTATTCTCTATTTTCTAAAATAGAAATTTAAAAATAGTCAAATCAGGATTAGACTGTCTGATCTGCTATGCTGTCTATGGCTATATGTATAAGCTGCACATAGAATTTATTTGCAGAAAATGAAACAAAATTGTGAAGGCTTAAGATCTGAAATTTAAAGACATCCTTCTATTCTTTCTCAGCTCTGATTTTGATCTATTTAGAGCTATCTCCTTTCTATCCTAATATATTCTACTGATAAGCCAAGTCTGAAAAAATCTTATCAATATGTGCTTCTACTAACTTATCAACATAAATTTAAAGAATGTTCAGCCATGATTAGGCTAGATGACTAAAAAATATATCATTTTTTAATCAGCAGTGGCACTTAGATTTGCTCACTTTCAGAAAATTCTCTTTCTTGGGTATGGGGTTGTACCTCTTTTGAATCTGCCCTCTTTTCCTTTTCTATTTTTTGTGTTTTTTCTTCTTCTTTTTTCTCTTTTTTTTAAAATTGAAACAACAATGTTATACACAGTGGAAAACATAAAAACTTCTTAATTTTAGGACTCTTGGTAGAAATAGTGCTTGAGCATCCTACCATTGATAGGACCTCCAAATAAATCTTCTCCATTCAGTTCTTGTAGAAATAATTCATTATGACCCCTAATAGAATGAATAATGTTGGGCCCTTTCAACAAATTTTCAAATTTGCCATGTTTTCCCTTTTCTTCTCTTCTAGAATCCCACTTTAGAACTACATTTCCAACTTGGAAATCATTTTCTTTAGTGCTCTTGAAAAATAATTTATTGATACTCTCTTGGTATGTTTGTGTTCTATTGTACACTTCCTCTCTGGTCTGTTGTAAATGAATGGGTTGGTTGATTCTTCTCTGCATGTCATTTTCCTCAGATTTTACTTCTTGGAGGAGTTTCATGACTGGAACTCCTAAAGAGGTTGGGAAGACTGCATCTATGCCATAAACCAACTGATAGGGGACATATTTATCGACTTTTTGGTGGTTAATCGATCAGCCCATAAAGCATGAACAAGATTACTATACCATGATTTCTGATTCTACTCCAACAATTTTTTGATAATATTGACAAGGCTTTTGTTGGAGGATTCAGCTAATCCATTTCCTTGGGGATAGTAGGTAGTGGAATGACCCAATTTAATATGATATTTATTGCAAAATTAAACCATTTTCTTAGATTTGAAGGCAGCAGCATTATCTGTGATAATTTTTCTTGGGAAACCAAATCTGGATAGTATGTTGGTTTCAAGGAACTTGATAATGACAGAGTCAGTAGCATTCCTAGAGGGTATGGCTTATATCCACTTGGTGAAATAATAAGTAGCAGTGAGGATCCACTTATGTTGGGCTGATGAAGATGGATGAATTTCCCCAATGAAGTCCAAGCCCCATTGTTGAAAGGGGGCCTCAACACTGATGGGATGTAGGGGTAAAGGTAGGAGCTTTCTTTTGCCATCAAAAATTTGACACTTATGGCAAGACATGGCAAGTTTCTTAATATCTGGGAAAAGGGTGGGCCAATAGTAACCAGCTCTGAGGGTTTTATTTGTTGTGCTCTTCCAGTACAGATGTCCACCACATTCTCCCTCATGCAGCTCGTGCATGATTTTTCCTGCATCAACCTAAAGTAGACATTTAAGCAATATTCCAACAGTATTTTTCCCATATAAAAGCCCATCTAATATGCAAATTTAGAGCTTTCTGTTTCAAAAATCTAGCTTTAGTTTTAGACAAAGAAGGGGGGGCATTCAGATAAAGCAGGACGTATATGATATCAACATACCAAGGTGAATTCACAAATGTTTCTTCAATGAATGGGGATGTGAATTCCTCCATTTCTTCTAAGACATCAACCATGTTCATATCAAGTGCTTGGAAGTTTGACTCAGCCATGAGTTTAGCTAAACCCTTCCCTTTGAATAGTTTGGTAGGCCTAATTTCTAAGTCATATTCTAAAATAATAGCAATCCATTTTCCCCTTTTACCATCAGGGTCTTGACTTAGAATATCCTTGACAACTGTGTGTGGGACAAAAGAAATGATGTGAGAATGAAGAATATAGACTCTAAAATCTTTCAATGCTTTTACCAAGGCTAAGGCTTGTTTCTCCATGATGTTATACTTGAGTGGAGCATCTCTTAAGGCCCTACTAAAAAAGGATATTGGTTGTTCATGCCCCATGTCATTCCTTTGCAGTAATACTGCAGCTATTGTATGTTCAGATGCAAAAGAAAAGATATAAAAATCCTTGGTGAAATTGGGACTAATGAGAACCGGTGTTTGAGTTAAAGCTTGCTTCACTAGTTAAAATGATTATTTAGCCTGTATTTTCCATTTAACACCTACCTCTTTCTTTAGCATGTTTGTGATATTTCTCAATAGCTCAGCAAGGTTGGGGATGAATATCCTTAGAAAAATTATCTTTCCAATGAAAGATTGTAATTCTTTGAGGATTCTAGGATGGCTGATTTTCAATATGCCATCAATCCTTTTAGGGTCTACCTTGATTCCCTCTTCAGAAATTATGTGGCCAAGAAGCTTTCCTTCTTGAAGACCAAAGAGTGTCTTTTTGGGATTCAAAGATAAGCCATATTTCCTACATTTCTTAAAAACTTTTCTTAAATGTATCAAGTGTTCTTCATCAGTTTTAGAGAAAACAGTAATGTCATCAAGGTAAATGATTATAAAATAGCCTATGTCTTCTGAAAAGGCTATGTCCATGGCCCTTTGGAAGGTGGCCCCTCCATTCATTAAACCAAATGGCATTTTGACATACATGAATGTACCCCAAGGTGTAGTGAAAGCAATTTTATGTTGGTCACTTAGGAGTACTAAAACCTGATTGTAACCTGAGAACCCATCCAGCACTGAAATTATTTTAGCCTCAACCACCCTTTGAACAATGTGATCCATTTTTGGAAAGGGATACTTATCTTTAAGAGAGGCTCTATCTAGATTTCTGAACTCAATACAGAGTCTAATTTCCCTAGTCTTTTTCCTAACAGATACTAAGTTGGAAACCCATTCTGAATACCTGATAGGAACTATGATCCCAGCATCATACATTTTCTTAATCTCTTTCTCAACTAAAGGCAATAAAATAGGGCTTATCCTTCTGATTTTTTGTTTGAAAGGTTTCTGATTTTCCTTAAGAGGAATTTTGTGTTGAATGATGTTGGTATCATATGATTTAGATCCTTGTATCCCCATGCAAACACATCTTTAAATTCTTTGAAAAGGTCTATGTATTGTTGCTTTATATGAGCTAGGAGAGTGTTGGATAGTTTTATCATCTTGGGTTTTGCTAGGCTTCCTATGTTATGTTCTTCTATGTCTGTTTCCATAGGCTCTATTCTTGGTTATTTGGCTACATCGTTGAAATCAAAAATTTGTTCTAATGGTGCAAGACCTCTTGGAATTGTATCATTTTTACATTGTAAAACTTCCAGGTCTTGTTGATCTGCATTGTCAATTATTTGTGCTCTAAAAGGATGTTAAAAATGGTTTATATCAGCAGAAAAAGATAGCTCTAGGGGGTTTGCCTAGTTTTTCATTGATTCTAGTAAGTTTTATCATGATTACTATGCTTTTGGTAGTGCTTGAAAAGGCTGATTTTTACTCAAAAAGGTTTTATGAAGTTTCTCTAGGAAACTAAGATGAAAATTCAACTGAGTTCCCCAGCGGAGTCGCCAGAAATGTTAGGAATCTGTAATTTTAGCAGATTGGTGAGACTAAAACTACAGAAACAACATCGTTTCAACCAACTTTGGGATTCTAGGATCTAGCCCTCCTGAATCCAGAGAGAGATCTCTCTATGAATGGGTTTAAAGATGTGATCTTTAAAATCTGAAATAGTGATATTAGGCTAGTTATGAAGAGCTTGGGTTTTGTTTTGTTTGTTTTGGTTGGGCAAGGACATGATGAAGTTGAAGGCAGTTTCAAAATGAAGGGTGAAGGTGTTTGCAGGTGAAGGAATGATTTGGTTGACAGAAAGGCAAAAGACATTTTTAACCCATTGGGCTATGGAGTCATAGGAGGATTTTAATTGGACAGCAAGGTTCAAGCAGGATCCATGGGGCAAGTCACTTATGTCAAAGGATCTCTTAAGGTGATTTTATGGAATGAAACAGATAGGAAATGAAGAACAAACAAATGAAGATGTAGTAAAACAGCCTGAGATCAAGTAAGTTCTTTTAAACTATATTGCTTCAGCATGTACTTAAAGAAAAACATGAGAGTATTCTTAGATCAGGTTAATACCTTTAAAATAGCCTGCTTTGAAGTTCTTTCAGTTAGAAAACATTAAAAGACAGTTGAAACAGCTTAAGATCAACAAGTGCTTTTAAAATATATTGCTTTCAGCATATTCAATAAGGAAAACATAAAAGTATTCTGAGATCAGGTTAATACCTTTAAACTAGCCTACTTTGAAGTACTTTTAACAGAAGAACATTTATAAAACAGTTGAACAGCTTAAGATCAAACAAGTGCTTTTAAACTATATTTCTTTTAGCATATTCAATAAGGAAAACATGGATAACAGTGACAAAGAGCAATTTAGATCAGACAAGTGCCTTTAAACCAGCCTGCATTGATGTACTCTTCAAAGAGAACGTTCAAATGAAGAAAACATAGATAATAAAGTTTTCAGTGAGAGTAGGGTACTATAGAAAGTAAATCCTAGCTCTATGTTTGTTGCTCTTTATCAGAGAAAATGAACAGAATGAAAACTTTAAGCAAAATATCAATTGACAGTGAGGAACACATCACCATTGACACAAATCAAGATCCCATAAATCAGTAGCTTGTATTTGATGTTCGAACCAGTTACAATAAGCAAGCCCGGTGGGTCTTTACGACTTCAAACTTCTCATATCAGCTTATGTATCTTCAAGTTGCAAACAGGGCATCAGTAGCTTCAGAATAACAATTACATGCATTCAGATGTCCAGAGACCAACATTTTCTCATCTTCTATAGAAGTATTTATAGAAGAATGGAGAGGTGGGAGGATTTCCCAGGGGTCAAGTATCATTAATTATGTAATCAATGCAATTTCTGGCCTTTGAGAACTAGGCAAGGCATAAGGCGGGAATGTAATCATTTCTAACTCTGCTTCATAACTCTGTTTCTGCCTTTCGAGGCCTAATGATTGAAAAGATCTACTTCTGGACTATTCTTTAATCTTTTAAAATAGTTTTGCTGACAATTTAGAGATAAGATCCTTGATTAACATTAATTGTTCGGCTATCTTTGGGAAAAACACCTCATGTTTGTAATAATGACTAAGTCTTCCTTAATTACCATGAGATTGCAGTTGCCCTTTGGGAGCTGGAAAGGTTTATTCACTTTAGTTCAGCGTTTTCTATCTTCTGCTCTGGTAAGAACTGATACTCTTTTAACTGTGATTTGAGAACACAGTGTCTTGTTGATGTGCAGGGCCACACAGGGCCTTTATAGTATCAGCGCCCATGAAACGTTGATAATCGTGGAGCGGAACCCTATTTTAATCGTTTTCCCTTTGATAACCAAAGGCCGAAAGATAGGGGCCTTTGGCTTTCTTTCATTCGTAATATGGACAAAACCTTCGGGACCTGCAACACAAACAAAATGTTACGAAATCCTACGAAAATAGGTTAAACTGCTTCAGAAGGCGGGGAAGGAGCGTAGTCGTTGGATGAAAGCATCCAAAGGTGGAGATCTGCTCGAAATAGGAAAAAATAAGAGCGGGAGAAAAACAAAGCAGAGTGATTTTGGGTCATCCGATCCGGACACGTGGATGGTCTGGATTCAATTGGCAGATCACAATTGGGGGTGGCGGGCAGATGGGCCTATCAAAACATGCGATGCGATGAAGCGGAGGCCGTCGATCTATAGATTAGATCGATGGTGGGGGACAAATCGGGGGAGAGGCCAATCGGTGGAAAAAAAAGTGGATGCGATGTGAAATTTGCGATGCGATGGTTGCGATGCGATTGCGCAATCGAGAGGGAGGAAGCGATTAAGGGATGGACATTGATTTAAGAACGAGATCAACGGTGGAGAATGGATCGGGTGATCGTCAATTGACAGTGGAAATATAACGCAGCGATTGAAACAATGCGATGCGATTAAGCGCAGGCCGTTTGATCGGCTTTCGATCAACGGCGGGGATTAGTTCTGAGAAGAATCGGCGGAAAACCCTTTATATATACAAAAAACCCAAAGTTTTTAATTCCAACAAAGGTTTAATGGATCGGGGCGGAAAATAAAATATATATAAAGGATAGGCGCCCGACTGCGGGACCTTTGGATATATGAAACGCAAAGGGCCCGGGGCTTAATAAATCAAAGGCCAATCGCAATCGGAGCGGCGGGCCTGGTCTTTTTAATCTACCCATTTAAAATCTTGTGATGCGATTTAGCACCTGGGGTCTTTAACGCTTGGGCCTGGGGAAAGTCACATGAAACAGTGGTGGGGCGGTTTTATAATACATAAGACCCAATCTCATCAGAACTTTGGATGCGGGTCTTTTCGATCAACCCATTGTGAATTCTCTGATCGTGATTGCGTGATCAGGTCTTTTTAATCTACCCATTTGAAATATTTACCACGTTCTTTTGGTTTTTAGTTCAAAAGTTTGGATAAATGGGTTTTTGGCCTTATAAAAGAAAAAGGTGACCGGGAAGGTTTTTATAACGCAAAGGATCAATCGCATTGGGGGTTTTTATGCAAAAAAACATATGCTCTGGTTTGATTTACTCCAATGCCGATAAGCGCCAATGGGACTAGCGCCTCGTTCCGGGGAAAGGGCATGTGGGGGAAGTGTTTTTAGGACTTAGCCCAAAGGGGCTTAAGTCCATAGTAAAGACTTGTATTTTTTCTGAATGTTTCATGGTTTTCAATGGAAATGGGAGTTTCAGTAAAGCTAAAGAATGGGTCTTTAACTTTATAAAAGTGATTTTCATGAGGGGGGAGAAAAGAAATCATGAAAACAAGGGGGTTTTTATGGGGAAAAAGGGAAACGAATGAAGGTGAGTTTGGAAGAGGGGGAGAGGAAGAATGGTGGTTTTACAGCAGTTTCTTCTTATGAATTTAGCAGAATTTTTGAGTTTTGGAGGGAGTCAGTAGTGAAGACTTTGTAAACATCAGCATGAGATCTCTCACAGGCTTCAAGAGATAAAATTTTGGCCATGAAAGTGTTTCTTGATGACTGAACAATGTTTTGGCCACCTTTTGATAGGACAAATTTTTACAGGTGGCCAACAGTGGCTCCACTTGGGAATGCTGCCTTATTGAAGGCATCAAGAACTTCAGACTTGCTTTCTCTGGGAGGCTGACCTGTGCCACATCCATTGGGCTGTCCTTCCTTTGCTAGGATGATCTTTCTCTGAAAACATATCAGCAGCTATAATAACAATGGAATTTCATCTACAAGCTTGCTACCTACCCAATCCTACAGATCTAACATTTTTTCTTCTTAGAGTGCACTTGGATTGGAAAACTCTCTTACAACATTTTATTCTTTTTGAAAGAAAAATTATAATCTATTTCTACTCCTTATTTCTCCATGGATTTAGTTTAAACAATTGAATCCATATAATTCTCTACCTAATCTACTATCTGTTGGGATTAAATTGTCCAACAGATTTTTATTCTCTAAATTCTACAACAGAAATTTAAAAAGAATTCAAGTCAGGATTGAACAGTCTAACTTGATGCTAGTCTATGGCATAAAACAAGCTGCACACAGACATTTATTTTGCAGAAAATTAAATCAAAATGGAAGGCTTAAGATCTGACAGTTTAAATCACTTCCTTCATCTTTTTACAACTCTGTTTTGACTCTTTTTTTAGTTGTTTCTTCCTTGTTTTCTGGTTCATATTTTGAACATGTTTGAACCTTTAATTTCTATCCTAAACTATCTACTGATAAGGCCAGATTAAACAGTTTGGAAAATCAAATTCACTATCCTATCAGCAGAAAATTTAAATCTAATTAGTCAAGTTTAGGTTGTTTGACTAACTAGAAATGTGTTTTGTAGGAGTGGCATTTGAGCTTGCACACTTTCAGATTTGTTTCTCTTCTTTGGTATGAGGCTTATACCTTTCTTGTTTTTACAATCTGCCCTCTTTTCTTTCTTTATTTGTTCTTGTATTTTTTCTTTTATGATACTGAACAAAGCACATGGTATTTATAATGGAAATGAAAGCTTTAAAATCTAACTCAGCAGTAGTAATGCTTAAGAACCCTGCCATTGACAGGACCCCCAAACAGATCTGTGCCATCTAACTCTTGTAGAAAAAAGGCATTAGGACCGATGGTGGACTGGATGATGTAAGGACCTTGCCACAAAATGTCAAATTTACCATGTTTACCCTTATCCTCTCTTTTGGAATCCCATTTGAGTACCTTATCTCCAATGTTGAACACACAAGCCTTTTTTCTTTTGTCAAACAACTTCTTTATGTTTTCTTGCACCTTCTGAGCCCTATCGTTAACCTCCTCCCTAGTCTGCTAAAGATGTATTGTCTGACTGATTCTCCTAATCATGTTGTCTTATCTGACTGTATTTCTTGGATTAATTTTATTACTGGTACACCTAGGCTGGTAGGAAACACTGCATCTACTCCATAAAAAAGCTGGTAAGGGGAAATTCCAATGGACTTTTTGGCGGTCAATCTGTCTGCCCACAGAGCATGCACCAACTTCTTATGCCATGATTTTTTGTTCTCTTCAAGCAGCTTCTTGATGATGGTCACCAAACTTTTATTTGATGATTCTGCTAGACCATTACCTTGAGGGTAGTAAGCAGTAGAATGACCAAGTGTAATCTGATACCTGTGAAAAAAATCAACCATCTTTTTGGAACAAAAAGCAGCAGCATTATCAGTAATAATCTTCCTAGGGCATCCGAATCTAGACAAGATATGGTCTTCAAGGAATTTTATAATGATAGAATCAGTGGCATTCCTAGAAGGGATGGCTTCAATCCATTTTTTGAAGTATTCAGTGGCTGTGAGAATCCATTTGTGTTGGGCAGACGAAGAAAGATGGATTTCCCCTATGAAATATAGGCCCCACTGTTGAAAAGGAGCCTCAACAGTGATAGGTTGTAATGGTAAAGGAAGAAGTTTTATTTTGCCTTCAAAAATCTGGCACTTGTGACAGGAAACTATCATTTTATGGACATCCTGGAAGAGGGTGGGCCAGTAATAGCTAGCTCTAAGGATTTTATTGGCTGTGGTTTTCTAGTAAAGATGGCCTCCACACTCTCCTTCATGGAATTCATACTTGATCCTTTCTGCATCAAATTCAGGCAAACATTTAAGCAATAAACCATCAGCATTTTTCCAAAATAAACATTCATTTAAAATGCAATAGCTCCTATATTTCAACTTTAAAAACCTTGCCTTTGTTTTTGATAAATCAGGAGGGGCATTAAGATTTGCAGGCACATACAGGATATCAGTGTACCAAGGTGAATTTTGAAACTGCTCTTCGACAGTGGGAGCAGGTAATTCTTCTTGTTCATCCAAGGAATCTACCATGTTAATGTCAAGGGCTTGTAGATTAGATTCAGCCATTAATTGAGCTAAACCCTGACCTTTAATAAGTTTGGTTGGTCTGATTTCTAAATCATACTCTAATATAGCAACAATCCATTTACCTCTCTTTCCATCTGGGTCTTGTGACAAGATGTCTTTTACCCCTATATTAGGTACATAGGAAATTATATGGGAATGTAGAATATACACCTTGAAATCCTTTAAGGCCTTTACCAAAGCATAGGCATGTTTTTCCATTATGTTATATTTCAAGGGTGCATCCCTTAAAGCCTTGCTGAAAAAAGCAATGGGTTGTTCCCTTCCCTCTGGATTTTTCTGCGACAGGACTGCAACCACCGTATGTTCTGAGGAAAAGCAGAACATAAGGAACTCTTTTGAAAAGTCTGGGCTGATTAGAACTGGTGCCCGGGTGAGTGCATTTTTTACCAATTCGAAGGATTTTTTGTTTTCTACAGTCCACTTCACCCCTACTTCTTTCTTGAGCATATTAGTCATGTTTCTAAGGAGCTCTGCTAAGTTGGGAATAAACCTCCTCAAAAAGTTAATTTTTCTGATAAAGGATTGCAATTCTTTTATGTTCCTTGGTTGGCTAATCTGTAGTATTCCCTCAACTCTATTTGGATCTATTTTAATCCCTTCTTCTAATATGATATGGCCAAGGAGTTTACCTTCCTGAAGGCCAAACACTGTCTTTTTGGGATTTAAAGATAACCCAAACCTTCTACACTTTTCAAGGACCTTTCTTAAATGTTTTAGATGCTCTTCATCGGATTTGGAATAAACTTTTATGTCATCAAGGTAAATTACAATGAAGTGTCCTATCTCCTCCGAAAATGCAATGTCCATGGCCCTTTGGAAAGTGGCCCCAGCATTCATTAATCCAAAAGGAATTTTCACATACATGAAAGTGCCCCAAGGAGTGGTGAAAGCTGTCTTGAGTTGATCTTCTGGGAGTACTAAAACCTGGTTATACCCTGAAAAACCATCTAACAGAGAAATCCTTTTTGAACCAACTACCCTTTGTAGGATGTGTTCCATTTTGGGTAAAGGGTAATTGTCTTTTAGGGAGGCTCTGTTAAGGTTTCTGAAGTCAATGCATAATCTGATTTCTCTTGTCTTTTTCCTCACGGCTACAAGGTTAGAAACCCAATCTGAAAACCTCACAGGCACAATGATTCCTACCTCATACATTTTCTTGATTTCCTTTTCTACTAGAGGCAGTTGTATTGGATTAATTCTACGCAGTTTTTGCTTGAAGGGTTTTTGGTTTTCTTTCAAAGGGATCTTGTGCTGGGTTATTTCTGTATCGTAGGCTTTCAAGTCTTCATAGCTCCAGGCAAACACATCGACAAACTCTTTAAACAGCTCAACGTATTTTCTTTTCATGTCTGGTGGCAAGGACTTAGCTAGTTTAATTATTTTAGGCTGATCCTCGGTGCCTGTGTTGCATTCCTCGACCTCAGACTTTGTGTATTCTACAGTGGGCTTCTTTGCTACATCGTTAAAATCAAATAGGTCTTCTAACGGTGCTAGACCCCTAGGTATATTCCCGTCCTTTGATGACAATACCTCAATCTCTTCGTTTCCTGTGTCCTTGTATTCTTCAGTATGAGTGTCAAGTTTTTGATTTAACATGTTGATTTCTAAGGGACCAGATGGTTTTTATTTTTCAGGGTAGCTTTTGTATAGGCAATTTTCATCGGATTTGGAATCTGAATCAGATTACTCAAATTCGTTCCTGCCTAGCAAAAAATCCTCTATCTGTTTGTCCCCCTCAAAGACCTGCCAATATTTTTCATTATCTGGCACCACTGGTCTAAACTTAATTTGAGTAGTACAGTCTTTGGTTCCAACTGGCATTAAGCACGTTCTAGCTACAAAAGCTAAATTGTGTGCGGCAATATTTCTCTTTCTTGGAACAAAAATCAATTTGGACTCCTCAAAAATTTTTAAAAGGTCCATGACATCGTTTCGGTAAGCTCTAAGTCTGGGATGATTTGCGTTATATTCCCCATTGACTTGCTTAATGACCAGTTCTGAATCCCCATATACATTAATTCCGGTGGCTCCTAACTTTTTTAACAGATGTAAGCCTAAGAGGAGGGATTCATATTCTGTTATGCTATTGGAACACTGAAAGTTTAATTTGCAGGAAATGTTTTCTATGTGGTTGTTTTCAGTGTTGATAATCCAGACCCCTACACCAACATTGCTCTTAGTGCATGACCCATCAAAATACATACTCCATAGAGGACTATTTTCGGTTTCGTCTTCTTCAACCAACGTGCTCAAGGGTTGTTGTGAAATCTTGGCACTTAGCTGTATTTGTTTCACCTCCTCAGGTTTTTCATGGAGCTGAACGTGAGGGGCAGTCTGTCGTTTTCCATCTTGGCTTTTTTCACTCTGGTTCGTTGTTTGAACGCACTGTTCCAAAGTTTCTTTCTCGTTTTCTTCCATATCTATAACTGCATTTATTTCTAGATTTGGGGTCTCTAACCGTTTATCTGAGTCACTGTGTTTCGGCTCTGACTGTTTTGTGGATTCATTATTGCAAAAGATAAACGAATCCAGGTCATTATGGACAGAATAAATGGGAGAATTTTCAGGCTTCTGACTATGAAATTCATGTGTCACTCTTGGTACAGTCTTCTGAGCTGGCTAAACACAGGAATAGTGGCATATGTCCCGTCCATCTGTATGGTACCTTGCAGCTTGGCACCCCATGATCTTGACAATAACATGTCATACTTAGGAGGCACATCAGCCACCACAACATCCATTACCATGCACTTGGCTGGGATTTGGTTTAAAGTCACACAAAGGTCTTTGATCAAGCCAAGGCACTTTACTCTGTTTGAATCAAAAGAATATAAGTCCTTGTAAGGTCTGGTTATCTCTAATCCTATCCTTTCCATTATCACCTTTGGCATAAGGTTGTGCGAGGCTCCAGATGTTGAAGATTGTAACAAGAAATAGTGAAGGAGGAATCCTGAAACATCTTTCCTAATCCTAGTTGGAAAGTGATCACCTAAACTAGGTGGGGGCCACACAGGTGATTTTTGTTGCAAAGTCTATTTTTAGACTATGTCTATTTTTTGACATATGGATCATGGTCTATGAGTTGCAGGATGCTATTTATGGATGATTGGTCAAGTTGGTAAAAATAGATGGACCTCTATTTTTAGATATTGGGCAAAGTCTATTTTTAGACTGCTAGTCTAAAAATAGATCAGTCAAATATTATTAGCCCTTAATAATATTTGGACTATAAACATTATCTTATCGTCTTGGAGCACTTCAATTTGATGCATGGATGTGGCACATGCAGCTGACAGAAGGAAATACACTTTTCCTAAGGGTTATTTGAGCTATTGCATGGTTGACTTCAGTTAGAACTCATGTGGCAGAGTTTGGTGGAGTTGATGAGACAGTTGGTGGAGTTATGTTCGGTTTAACTTAGTTGAACTAATTGTATTTAGTCTAACTGATAAATACACTAGTGATGAGTGGTGTGAATTAATTATTAATTAATTCACTAATTATTAACTCATAAATCAACTAAAGAATACATCAGTTAACTGCAGTGCATGGACAGTTCAGTGGAGACCAGTGTTAGAGGTGGGTGAAAGGGTGAGTCTACTATCAGTTGTGATTATAGCTGTGCATGGGATTTGCACACACATTGATTGATATTGCCAATGAGGATTGCGCAGTACAAGCCAGGTGGATTCGAACTTGGATCTCATCATTACTCATCTTGGATTGCGCAGTAGAGGCAGGCAGACTTGTGGAGGAGATTTGAACCTGTGACTTGTTCATCTTCCGTGCTAGTTTGTGTGTAGCATGTGAGATAGTGCTGAGAGCTGTGAGAGCTTTGTGCTATGTATTGTTACATTTTCTCTATCATTATAATATACAGATAGTTGGGGGTTTTCAGCTGTAAGCTTTCCCCATTACATACTGTGTTATATGTGTGCTTGATTATGTTTTAATGTGCGCATGCGACTGCTTCTATTTCCGCAAATTAATGATCAATTGTAGAAGAGGTTATGTATTATGCATGAAGCTTAAATAGTGTGTAATCAGGATAATCTCGGTGAATAATTCAGCTATTATTCAAATTTCTACATGGTATCGGAGTGAAATTGATCATCGGATCTATTACAGTGATTACAATTTATTTCGGTAGACAGAGTCTGTAAGCGGGCCAGGTAGCCTCTGGATCCATCCTTTCTTTGAAAGGTGATATATCCAGTAAATGCCCCTACAATCGATCTCTGTGCTAGAAATACTTTGTTCTCACAGATCAGGAGCGGTTGAGTTTTGAGCTAGTGGAATTCGAATTTGCAGCAGTGTTTTCTTGGTGTCGAAGTCAAAATGTCTTTCAACGGATTGCGATTGGAGTATGCCCTTGAGGGCAGCTCGAATTATGTTGCATGGAAGGACAGGATGGAGGTGGTGTTAGATGAAAATGGGCTGAAGGAGTTCATAGATGCTGAAGTCCCAAAGCCTACTGATGCTGCTCAAGTTGAGGCTTGGCAAAAGAAGACAGCAAAGTGTCGAAGGATTCTGTTGGAGGGCGTGAAGGATCACATTGTATCTAGCCTGCATGGAAAAGCTTCTCCATACTTGATGTGGAAAGCGTTGATAGATTTATTCCAAAGCAAGAGCGACCAGAGGAAGTTGGCGTTCAAGGATAAACTCAGACACATAAAGATGGAGAAGAATGACATTATTCCTGTATACTTGACAAATTTTGTCCACTGTAGGGATGATATTGGGAGTGTAGGAGTTAGTGTGGATGATGAGGAACTGGTGAGCTTGGCTCTCCTTGGGCTTCCGAAGAGCTGGCACTCCTATCAGGACTATGTCAATGGTTGGGAAAAATTCCCAGGATGGGAGCGACTTTGGTCGAATCTTGTGCAAGAGGAGATAAGGCGGAGTACCAGGGATGGATCTTCATCAAAGGCATCTGATGAAGAAGATTGCGCTTTGGCTACCAAAGCAAGGAAGGGGAAGGGAAAGAATAATGCTTCTCAATCCGGTGTGGATGGTAAAGAGCGTGACATGTCCAAAGTGAAGTGTTTTCACTGTCACGAGCATGGACATTACGCCACAAATTGTCCACATAAGAAGAAGAACAAGCAGGTTGCTGGAGTTACAGCTGGTGAGGCTCTTGCCTCGCAATTTGAGCTGGACTTCTCAATGATCGCATGCATGGTGTCTAGTGCATTGGGATAAGGGTGGTATTTTGATAGTGGCGCTTCCTTTCACATGACGGGAGATGTGAATCTTTTCAGTGACTTGGTGGAGAAATATCTCCAGTTGCATGTTGAGTTGGGCAACAATGGACGATACAATGCAACCGGCATTGGTACCATAACCTTTCAGAGGGAGTCAGGTAAACTCATTCTTTTACAAGATGTAGTGCATGTTCCAGGTTTAAAGAAGAATTTGATCTCAGTCGCAATGTTAGAGGATAAAGGGTATGAAGTTGTCTTCAGTGAAGGAAAATTTTTCCTTCGGCACAAGGCAACAGGACAAGTCAAGAAGGTTTGGATTCGAGCAAAGAATCTATACAGACTTGAAGTAGATCGGATGTCTATGGAGCTTCCTACTGTTGGGAAGTGCAAGAAAGACATGAAATTGATGCTTGAGAGGGAGAAAGTTTTGCATGCAGGTAAGAGTGAACCTTGAGATGTGGAGCAGCCACAAGATGAGGATCGTGGAGTGGAGGAAACCACTCATGCAGAGAAATTTCGTGCTAGATGGACAGAGGGAGTGCATGCAGCTATACCACCAGGTGAGAGGTGGGGTGACATGCATGAATAATCCGAAGAGGATATTTCTGGGCAGGATTCATTGAGATGGTTTGGATCTCATGAATTGAACCTAGCTACGAGGTGCCCACAGCACAGTAGTAGCATGATTAGTTGGATTGATGCAGGCAGATCAAAGTGACAGTGTCAGATACTGGAGTGCGAATAAGAGTTGACAGCAAGTGCAGAGTGCATGGGTGCAAGAGTTCAACAACGCAGTGGTTCCTGATGACATGTGAAATTGGGCCCAGCAGAAGTCAAAGACTTTGATGATAGATGCATGGAGTTGCATGGCGCATCAGCCTGATTGAGTTGTTTGGAGCCTATTCAGTTTCAGAGGAGTTGCAGAGCAGATGCATGGAGTTGCATGGCGCTTGTGAAGGTTGCAGGGCGAATGCATGGAGTTGCATGTCACATGCAAAGACAGTCCTTTCTTGTTGAGAGGGATTTTTGAAGATTGCAACAAGAAATAGTGAAGGAGGCATCCTAAAACATCTTTCCTAATCCTAGTTGGAAAGTGATCACCTAAACTAGGTGGGGGCCACACAAGTGATTTTTGTCGCAAAGTCTATTATTAGACTATGTCTATTTTTAGACATATGGATCATGGTCTATGAGTTGCAGGATGCTATTTATGGATGATTTGTCAAGTTGGTAAAAATATATGGACCTCTATTTTTAGATATTAGGCAAAGTCTATTTTTAGACTTCCAGTCTAAAAATAGATCAGTCAAATATTATTAGCCCTTAATAATATTTGGACTATAAACATTATCTTATCCTCTTGGAGCACTTCAGTTTGATGTGGCACATGCAGCTGACAGAAGGAAATACGCTTTTTCTAAGGGTTAGTTGAGCTATTGCATGGTTGACTTCAGTTAGAACTCATGTGGCAGAGTTTGGTGGAGTTGATGAGACAATTGGTGGAGTTGTGTTTGGTTTAACTTAGTTGAACTAGTTGTATTTAGTCTAACTGATAAATACACTAGTGATGAGTGGTGTGAATTAATTATTAATTAATTCACTAATTATTAGCTCATAAATCAACTAAAGAACACATCAGTTAACTGCAGTGCATGTACAGTTCAGTGGAGACCAGTGTTAGAGGTGGGTGAAAGGGTGAGTCTACTATCAGTTGTGACTATAACTGTGCATGAGATTTGCACACACATTGATTGAGATTACCAATGAGGATTGCGCAGTACAATTTGGTGGGATTCGAACTTGGATCTCATTCATTCTCATCTTGGATTGCGCAGTAGAGGCAGGCAGACAGGTGGAAGAGATTTGAACTTGTGACTTGTTCATATCTGAGCTAGTTTGTGTATAGCATGTGAGATAGTGCTAAGAGACATGAGGAGCTTTGTGCTATGTATTGTTACATGTTCTATATCATTATAATATACAGATAGTTGGCGTTTTTCAACTGTAATCTTTCCCCATTACATACTGTGTTATATGTGTGCTTGATTATGTTTTAATGTGCGCATGCGACTGCTTCTATTTCCGCAAATTGATGATCAATTGTAGAAGAGGTTATGTATTATGCATGAAGCTTAAATAGTGTGTAATCAGGATAATCTCGGTGAATAATTTAGCTATTATTCAAATTTCTACACCAGATTCATGCATAGCATTATACAAGATCTTGTCATGAACATTGAAACTCACATAAAAGGGAGGTACAGGTCCCTCTTGGTATATACCTTCAATCTTAGGACCAAAAATGAGCTATGGCTAGTCATCATTGAGATTGACTGAGTCATTTTTATCCTCAATATTTAAAGCCTTCAAAATTTGGGTCCTACATACATTCTGGGTAGCTAACTCAGTCAGGGGAACAGAGATTCTGATCTTTGAAATTTCCTGCTCTAGGCTGAAAAGAATCTAGTTCTTTGATTAACTTGTCTCAGCCTTACTATCTCCCAGTCTATCAGCAACATCAGCTTGCTGATTTGTTCTACTTGTTTTTAACAAAATGGTCTTAACAGGAGTACTAGCTGAAGCGGTAGTACTACTAATGTCTGCACTCTGTTTTTCTTTATTTTGAGTGCCTTTCTCTCTATCTCTATCAGAATTCACAACTATTGTTTTATCCTTGTGTTTGACAATTTTAGGCTTGGTTGTAGTGTTGTTTTGTGAAGATTGGTCAGACATTTTGGTGTTGCGATTTTGTTGACTGGTTTTGCTTCTAAGGTCATATTCTTTTTGAGGCTCTATGATGACATTTTCCATGTCCTGAAAATAACTTGCATTATCATCTTTGTTGTCATCATAAGGGGTGTGAAAACCTTGTTCCCTATCAAAATGAATCTGAAAGTCATCATTATCTACTCCTAACATGTTGATATCATCTTCCTCTGTTATCTCCTTTGTTTCCTCAACCTCACTCATATAGTTTTGATGAAAGGGAGGAGTGATCTGTTGATCATCTTCCCTAGGTTTGTTTGGAGGTTGGTTCCTTCTAAAATTCTGATTCTGGTTCTTGTTTTGAGGAGCAGTTTGGTTTTGACTTGCTTGTGCTCTCTCAAGGATGCTCATTTTCTTCATCATCTCCTCCATCATTCTTTCCATCTTTGAGTTGGAAGTAGAAGGGGCATTTTCCTCTCTAAAGGACACTCTCTTTTCAGTTTTCATTCTTGCTCTCTTCTCCATTAGGTTGACTTCCACAGAAAGAGCACCCGTTTGCATATCTTCAAGAGTTGCAAAATCTCTCTCCCTCAGCTGATAGGCCATCTCAGGATCAAACCCTTCAAGAAACTTGTTTAAAGTTGAGCCTTGTGGAGGTTTTAGTTCTAGGGAAAGTGCATTATACACACTATTAAATCGGGTGCAATAAGCTTGCACACTTTCCCCGGTGTCCCTATGGAGATTTTTATAGTAAAAAAGGACTTGGAGAGGTTTTTTCTTTACTTCCCATTTGTTTAAGAATGTTTGATGGAAGGCTTGTAGATCACGGATACTATGGGGGGGTTAAACCTTTGAACCACTTCCTCACTTCTCCCCCTAAGCTCTGAGCAAATAACCTAAGTTTGACCGAATCATCATGAATTTCATTTCTGTCAAAGTAGTCATTCATCTTATCCACATGTTGTGATGCAGTTGTAGTATTGTTAGCATCATATAATGGAATTTTGGACTGATAGTCCTGTGGAAGATTGACTAGTGGTACAGGAAGGACTAGGGGAGCATACCATGCGGCCATGGTAGGAGGTGGAGGAGGATTTACAAGAGGGACAGTGGGCTGAAGTGGGGTGGTTTGAATAGTGGATTTAGGGTGAGCTAAAGTGGAGGGATCAGGAATAGACTGCTGAGTTGATCTTGGATGAGGGGCACCTAAGTTGTGAAGAAAATGCCAATCAGGAGGTGTTGTTTCTCTACTACCAAGAGGTTCACTTGTTTGTGGGGATGATAGTGAAGACTCAAAATCTAACTGATCTAAATCACCAAGAGACCTAGTTCTAAATGGATTTACTAAGTCAACTTGAGATTTTTGTAGAGCTAACAAATTTTCAGGGACAAAATTGGCTCTCAAGGGTGATCTGAAAACGGTTGACAAATTTATCTTAGGGGACTTCCTAAGGATACTTTCTGGGTTATCAACTATCTCAGGTGGATCAGCGTTAGGATAGGCTCTAGTTTGAATCTTTCTAGAAGCCACTATGTTGTGTTTTTCAGACCCAAAAATAAGCAAGATAAGCTCAACTAGGTATGACAATATTTAAGAGGTTAACTAGTCTTTTTACACAAATTTTAGTCCTACAGTCTTCTAACTGAGTTTGAATGATACTACAATGATAAGGGTTCTTCCCAGTGGAGTCTTAAGGTCTGTTCAGGATTGTGGAGTTGCCAAGTGGAAGTTTTTAGCTCTTTTCAGAGGTAAAAGGTCTTATGGTCCACCACCATGTTTATTGAATACCAATCTGAAATATTTTCAGGTTTTCTGAGTTATTTTTCAGTTGTGTGGTTTTTTAAGAATATCCTAACTCTGTTTCAAAACTTAGCTACAGTCATGAGACAAGGATATTTTACTCTTATGGCAAAGCCAGCTGATTTTTCAAGGTTGGATAAAGTCTTAGGAGAATCCTATGGTTTGCCTAGTTTGTCACTGATTCAAGTAAGTTTTATCATGATTACTATGCTTTTGGTAGTGCTTGAAAAGGCTGCTTTTTACTAAAAAAGGTTTTATGAAGTTTTTCTAGGAAACTAAGATGAAAATTCAACTGAGTTCCCCAGCGGAGTCGCCAGAAATGTTAGGACTCTGTAATTTTAGCAGATTGGTGAGACTAAAAATGCAGAAACAACATTGTTTCAACCAACTTTGGGATTATAGGATCTAGCCCTCTTGAATCCAGAGAGGGATCTCTCTATGAATGGGTTTAAAGATGTGATCTTTAAAATCTGAAATAGTGATATTAGGCTAGTTATGAAGAGCTTGGGTTTTTTTTTCTTGTTTTGGTTGGGCAAGGACATGATGAAGGTGAAGGCAGTTTCAAAATGAAGGGTGAAGGCATTTGCAGGTGAAGGAATGATTTGGTTGACGGAAAGGAAAAAGACAGTTTTAACCCATTGGACTATGGAGTCATAGGAGGATTTTAATTGGACAGCAAGGTTCAAGCAGGATCCATGGGGCAAGTCACTTATGTCAAAGGATCTCTTAAGGTGATTTTATGGAATGAAACAGATAGGAAATGAAGAACAAACAAATGAAGATGTAGTAAAAGAGCCTGAGATCAAGTAAGTTCTTTTAAACTATATTGCTTCAGCATGTACTTAAAGAAAAACATGAGAGTATTCTGAGATCGGGTTAATACCTTTGAACTAGCCTGCTTTGAAGTTCTTTCAGTTAGAAAACATTAAAAGACAGTTGAAACAGCTTAAGATCAAACAAGTTCTTTTAAACTATATTGCTTTCAGCATATTCAATAAGGAAAACATAAAAGTATTCTAAGATTAGGTTAATACCTTTAAACTAGCCAGCCTTGAAGTACTTTTAACAGAAGAACATTTACAAAACAGTTGAACAGCTTAAGATCAAACAAGTGCTTTTAAACTATATTTCTTTCAGCATATTCAATAAGGAAAACATGGATAACAGTGACAAAGAGTAATTTAGATTAGACAAGTGCCTTTAAACCAGCCTGCATTGATGTACTCTTCAAAGATAACGTTCAAATGAAGAAAACATAGATAATAAAGTTTTCAGTGAGAGTAGGGTACTGTAGAAAGTAAATCCTAGCTCTATGTTTGCTTCTCTTTATCAAAGAAAATGAACAGAATGAAAACATTAAACAAAATATCAATTGACAGTGAGGAACACATCACCATTGACACAAATCAAGATCCCATAAATCAGTAGCTTGTATTTGATGTTCGAACCAGTTACAATCAGCAATCCCGGTGGGTCTTTACAACTTCAAACTTCTCATATCAGCTTATGTATCTTCAAGTTGCAAACAGGGCATCAGTAGCTTCAGAATAACAATTACATGCATTTAGATGTCCAGAGACCAACATTTTCTCATATTCTATAGAAGTATTTATAGAAGAATGGAGAGGTGGGAGGATTTCCCAGGGGTCAAGTATCATTAATTATGTAATCAATGCAATTTCTGGCCTTTGAGAACCAGGCAAAGCATAAGGCAGTAATGTAATCATTTCTAACTCTGCTTCATAACTATGTTTCTGCCTTTCGAGGCCTAATGATTGAAAAGATCTGCTTCTAGACTCTTCTTTAATCTTTTAATATAGTTTTGCCGACAATTTAGAGATAAGATCCTTGAGTAACATTAATTGTTCGGCTGTCTTTGGGAAAAACACCTCGTGTTTGTAATAATGACTAATTCTTCCTTAATTACCATGAGGTTGCAGTTGCCATTTGGGAGCTGGAAAGGTTTATTCACTTTAGTTTAGCATTTTCGATCTTCTGCTCTGGTAAGAAGTGATACTCTTTTAACTGTGATTTGAGAACACAGTGTCTTGTTGATGTGCAGGGCCACACAGGGCCTTTATAGTATCAACGCCCATGAAACATTGATAATCGTGGAGCAGAACCCTGTTTTAATCATTTTCCCTTTGATAACCAAAGGCCGAAAGATAGGGGCCTTTGGCTTTCTTTCATTCGTAATATGGACAGAACCTTCGGGACCTGCAAAACAAACAAAATGTTACGAAATCCTGCGAAAATAGGTTAAACTGCTTCAGAAGGCGGGGAAGGAGCGTAGTCGTTGGATGAAAGCATCCAAAGGTGGAGATCTACTCGGAATAGGAAAAAAGAAGAGTGGGAGAAAAACAAAGCAGAGTGATTTTGGGCCGTCTAATCCGGACATGTGGACGGTCCGAATTCAATCGGCAGATCGCAATCGGGGGATAGCAATCGGGGGTGGTGAGTAGATGGGCCGATCAAAACATGCGATGCGATGAAGTAGATCCCGTCGATCTACATATTAGATCGACGATGGGGGAAAAATCGGGGGAGAGGCCAATCGGCGGAACAAAAAAGTGGATGCAATGTGAAAGTTGCGATGCGATCTGAAAGTTGCAATGCGATTGCGCGATCGGGAGGGCGGAAGCGATTAAGGGATGGCCATTGATTTAAGAATGAGATCAACAATGGAGAATGGATCAGGTGATCGGAAATCGGTGGTGGCAATATAACACAGCGATTGAAACAATGCGATGCGATTAAGCGTAGGCCATTTGATCGGCTTTCGATCAACGGCGGGGATTAGTTCTGAGAAGAATCGGCAGAAAACCCTTTATATATAAAAAACACCCAAAGTTTTTAATTCCAACAAAGGTTTAATGGATCGGGGCCAAAAATAAAATATATATAAAGGATAGGCACCCAACTGCGGGGCCTTTGGATATATGAAACGCAAAGGGCCCGTGGCTTAATAAATCAAAGGCCAATCGCAATCGGAACGGCGGGCCTGGTCTTTTTAATCTACCCATTTGAAATCTTGCGATGTGATTTAGCACCTGGGGTCTTTAACGCTTGGGCCCGGGGAAAGTCACATGAAACAGTGATGGGGCGGTTTTATAATACATAAGACCCAATCGTATCGGAACTTTGGATGCAGGTCTTTCTGATCAACCCATTGTGAATTCTCCGATCGCGATTGCGCGATCGGGTCTTTTTAATCTACCCATTTGAAATATTTACCACGTTCTTTTGGTTTTTAGTTCAAAAGTTTGGATAAATGGGTTTTTTGCCTTATAAAAGAAAAAGGTGACCAGGAAGGTTTTTATAACGCAGAGGATCAATCGCATCGGGGTTTTTATGCAACAAAACAAATGCGCTGGTTTGATCTACTCTGATGCCGATAAGCGCCAATGGGACTAGTGCCTGGTTCTGGGGAAAGGGCATTTGGGGGAAGTGGTTTTAGGATTTAACCCAAAGGGGCTTAAGTCCATAGTAAAGACTTGTATTTTTTCTTAATGTTTCATGGTTTTCAATGGAAATGGGAGTTTCGGTAAAGCTAAATAATGGGCCTTTAACTTTATAAAAGTGATTTTCATGAGGGGGGAGAAAAGAAATCATGAAAACAAAGGGGTTTTTATGGGGAAAAATGGAAACGAATGAAGGTGAGTTTGGAAGAGGGGGAGAGAAAGAATGGTGGTTTTACAGCAGTTTCTTCTTATGAATTTAGCAGAATTTTTGAGTTCTAGAGGGAGTCAGTAGTGAATACTTTGTAAACATGAGCATGAGATCTCTCACAGGCTTCAAGAGATAGCATTTTGGCCATGAAAGTGTTTCTTGAAGACTGAACCATGTTTTGGCCACCTTTTGATAGGACAAATTTTTACAAGTGGCCAACAGGTCCTATCAATAGTTGGTTTTCCAGATATAGAAGTCTGCCACAAAATATTCTTTTGATTGTCAACTATGGTAGGGTGATTAGAATCTGGATGGGATCTAGTATGGACCCTATGTGAAGCCAAATTTCCGTTTTTTTAAATTTAGAGAGGTTTGAAGTTTTAGGACTGTTTTTCAAGAATTTTCCTCTCACAGTGATTTCTATAATAGAGGACTTGGTTTCTAAACTTCCTCAAGGCTGGTTAACATAGGTTCAAGGAAATATAGAATACTAGTGAGGTAATAGGCCTACTGGGGCTAGTAGAGTCGCCAGGTGGAAATTTTTAGCTTTTTGGAGGTAAAATTTTTTGTGGTCTGTTAGCCGCCTATAAATTTTTTACGCAGAAAATAGGTGGCTAAAAATGTTCTGAGCCTTCAAGAGAAACATTTCCCTTGAAAATATTTCATTCTTGAAAACCTCCATGTGTCTTCTATCCTTTGAAGAGTCTTCACTGTTGTTTCCATTGAAAACCTATTGTTCTGTTATGAAGAAACTGTTGTCAAAGAGGCCTCCATTTGCCCTATTTCATTCCCACAAAATCCCATTTGTCACCCTTTTTCCCCTCACAAAATTCCTCCAAAACCCCTTCACTAACCCTCCATCTCATTCTAAAACCCTTTTTAAACCTCATGTTATCCTTTAACTGGTTTAAAAATGCCCTTTTCTGCCTACCGAAACCCTCCATTTGGCCTTAAAAACACTGATTTTGGCCTAAAAATACTCTGTTTACACTATATGAGTCTTATAGCCCCTGGGGGCTTATAGGGCTTAGGCCCTTTCTTCATAAACCCTTAGCCCCGCAATCGGGTGCTAAAATCCCCAAAAATCCCTTTGAAAAGCCTAAAAACACTTTCTCCGCTCCATGAAAGAATTTAGCCCCTAAGGGCTTATTCTCCTTAACCCCTCCTCCATGGAACCTGAAACCTCGTGATCAGGCGCTTAAAAGGCCAAAGAACCCAATCAAAACTCCTTTCCCCTTGTTTTACTCATTCCCGACAGTTTATGGTTCGGTTAACATGAACTGTCGATCTCCACAAGATCAACAGCCTTCAGGAAATCGGGTGCCCTTCCATTACATACCCCTCATTCCATTTTCCGAAACACTGGCGCCCCTACTTTGATCCTGACCATCCACTGTATAGATCCTACGCTACGATGAAACCCGATGATCTGATATGCCTCCAGCCCGACAACAAATCACAACCGTGCATCCACTCAGATCCTACGGTCCACAATAAACCCGATGGTTTCACCTCCGCCGTGTATCTTTCCCCGTCGCACTTTCATTCCCACCATCATATCTCTCCGCCTGTAATCCAATGGCTGAGATGTGTATCAAGTTATTTCAATGTTTGGGTGTTAACGTTTTAAAATCATGCAATGTAAGCGGTTTTTTTTTGCCACGTGGCACGCGATGAGTGGGATTACATGAATTTCTTGAAAACCACTTACCACCTCCGAGCTCGCGCGAAAACCATTCTGATTTTCCGCTTACCGCCCTCCACAGTGAAATCTCATGATTGATCTTAGCCGTCGATTATTCTGATCGGACGGCTCTAATTCAATCTTACCTCCACCCATTATTCATTCATTCATCCTCCTTAATGACCCTATCGCGCAATATCAACTGTTGATTACCATGGTCTGATATAATCCAACGGCCCAAAATGCACATCGCCCCAGACCTTCATCAGACCATTTTTCCTCCTTCTGCCATGATTTTCACTTGTTTTCCCATCTACATCCACCATTTTCATCGCCTGCGCCACCATCTCCATGGGCCTCCACAGCATGCCTCCCACTCCCACAGGTTTTTTCATAATAGGTTTATTGTTTTTTTGCAGGGTAACGGATGGTGAAGATCATTCCTTCTACACATTCACTCTCATGGTGATACAAATCACGAAGAGGCTTTTTCAGAGCCGAAGATCACAGGGAAGACACTTGAGAAGTTTTAAAGCATGTTTTCATTAAAGATCAGTGTTAAACCTTCTCATAAACCCTCCTGCGCCATTAGAACCTACACGTGCACCAACACATGTTCAGAAGCAGCGGCAAAGAGTATCAGTGACAGATTAAAGGGATTAAAAGCCTATTATTGAATATTAATGCTATAATCCAGTGTTTAAAGGATGAAGATACAGATTGAAGACCATAAGAAAGATCAAGAAGGCCTAATAAGGCCTAAAGCACATGAAACAAGCCATATCATTATTTTAATGATAGCAGAATGTTCTTTTTCCAGGAAGGACTATCTACACGACCTCCTACATTCTCCATCGAGCACCAGAACAGTGATTTCACTGAAAGAGGCTTTAGAAGAGTCAGAACAAAAGTTATGGAAGTATGGAGGACTTCAAAGACCTTCTGTCACCTTACTTATCTTAGAAGACAAAATAGAGTACCAGCAGTCAAAGAGTACTTCAAAGAAACATACCTAAAGTTATTATTGAAGATTTCTTACCAAACTACAGGATACACACAGTTAATGCAAATCCATTATGCAGAGTGGGCACTCAACCTTCCTCCCCTCTGTCTTAATGGATCATTTAAGTTCATATCTACTACTACTATCACTCCTTCTCCGATAAGAACTCATTGAGAATATGTTGGTTGGTTGTTGGGATTCTATTAGTTATTAGAACTGTTATTGAGGGGAAGTAGCTGAGTAGTCTGTAATATAGTAGGCTGGGAAGAGAAGTTTGGATGGTAAATGGCCATTGAGCTCAAAGTATGTGACTGGTTTTGCACATCAATTAATCAAGTAGATTCACAGGATCCTGGTCTATATTATTGGTGATGTTTTCCTTACTGTAATTGTTTCCTTTCATGTTTATCATACTGTCCATTATTCTCAAATAAAGAACAACAAGCATAGATTAGGACATATTACTGGAGGTACCCTGAGTCTCACTTTAATCTTTATCTTTATGTTTTCTGCTATTTGTGTATCTAAGAGAAAATTCATCATAATTTAACTAGTATAGAAGTTGGCTTACCCATGCTTACTCATGTATGAATTTAGAGTTTGTCTCTTAGATGTTCTTGTTTGGTTTCAGCTGAAAGAATTGGGAAACTAGGGATTTAAGAGTTAGCCCTGTCCACTAGGTTCCTTTTCCAACAGCTTGCCTTTCTAAGATCCCTTTGAGTTAGTGTCAAAAGCATTGAAAGTTAAAAGTCTTTCTCTGATCTTAGGCCTTACTCTATGTTCAATATTTAATGTGTTCTACTTTCTTAAAGTATTTATGAGGAAAACTGGATTTTTTTCCTTGAGAGTATGCTGAAAGCAGGTCTGGGTTTAAATGAAATCTGACCTGATCTTAAGTTACCCTTTGTGTCTTATTTGAGAGTTTCATTTGAAGTATGTCAAAATTAGGCCTGGATTTAAATGACATCTGACTTGATCTTAGGCTGCACTTTGGTTTCTTTCTTTCACCCATTCTTAATGTTCCTTTCCACCATCTATCTAAAAATATCCTTTAGTATAGATGACTTGCCCTTTGGAAACCCTTGGATAGTTGTTATGCAAGTAATCCCCTTTCATGACTCCATAGCCCAATGGATTGGCACTTCTCTTGACCTATCTTCCCATGCCAAAACATCCTTCTATTTAGTTCCTTCTTCACTTCCATAACCTTCTCAGTTAATGATCTCTAACCAAACAAACAAACCTAAAACCCTGTGCTTCATAACTAGCCTAATACCTCAATTTGAGCTTTAAAGATACATTATTCTTTACCTTTATAGAGAGATCCCTCTTTGGATCCAGGAGGGCTAGATCCTAGGATCCCAAAGTGGTTTGATGTTGTCTTGTCTTTTGGTCTTGCCAATCTGGCCAAAACACAGGAACCACAACATAATGGCGGCTCCACTGGGGACCTTCTGAGTGAATTTTATCTCAGATATCCTTAAGACCTCAGAAGACCCAAAATATCTGGTTAGATTGGTATTCAATTGCTGATGGTGGATAGTAGCCTACTTCCAAACATTCAAATTCATCCACCTGGCGACTCCACAATTCCTAATAGACCTAATGACTCCACTGGAGGAAGAACCTGAATCATGGCCAGACATTCTAGGAGGATAGAACATTCAAGTTGGATTTGGTTTAAAGAATTCATTGTTTTTATCTACAACTACGTTCTATCCTAGTTTAAGCCTGATTAAGTGTACAAAGATGAGATCCACATTGATTATGGGAAGGATCTCAAGCCTCAGTTTTCAGACCATGAGCAGACGCATACACCTGTGAAAGACCTAGTGAAACAAGAGCCTCATGCTATATCTCTGACCCCTTGTTACACTAAAAATTGTCATCCTAAAATTTTGCTATGTGTATGAGATCATTATTACTCATACTTCCTCTTTTTCAAGTCTAACATATCAGTTCCTCATGTAAAGCCTTGAAAATCAGAGAAAAGTTCCTAAAAATCTCCTTAACTTTGGTGTCGCACTTTCTGTCTATCTTGCCTGCGGTCCCGCACCTAATGTTCATGTCTCCTGCGTACCTGAATGCACTTTCTCTGTGTTATGGGTGCGGACCCCTGTAAAGATCAAAAAGGCGCAAGTAACTCGAAAATCTCACTTTCATTAAATTCTAGAAGCCTCTAGAAAGAATCTTGCAGTGGCAGAATCGCTCTTTTGACGTTCATGTATCCCTTACCTTATGGAGCTAACCCCTTGATGTGAGGAGCTTATCCCTTTGAAGGAGGATTCTATCCCTTCATAGTTGGAACTGAAACCTCCTCTTTTCCACTATAAAAAGAGGCATTGGGTAGCCTCAAGGGGAGTTCAAGCTTTAGATTATTTGAGGTTAAGTGCTGTTGGGATTCAGACTCATTTAACTGAAATTTTTATGAGGAGAGATCACATACCTCTATCTGTCTCGGTTGGAGGAGTGCAGAGCTTGTTAGAGTAGAGGAGATTCCTGCTTCGGACCCCAGGAAGGCCTATTCAACATCAAGGCTAAGGTTGTAAGGTTTTCCTTCTTTTGAAATTAATACAAATGAATTCATTTTTCTCAATAAGTTGTTAATTAACTGTTTATTTCATAGATTCCTTGATCTCTGTGATAAGCATCATTTATGATGTTTACTATATAGGTGCTATTTAATGTTTTCTTGTTTGTGACTACAGGTTTACGAAGATAACTCCTTTAAGTGCACGAGGGACAACAACAACTTCAAACAAACGCTGGACCTACGGTAAGTCTTTTACACCTCTATAGTTCTTTTTGTAAATCATATATGTTTAGAGAAAGATTAGTTCATTTGGCTGTTTGTTGCTAGATTACCTATTTGGTACTAGGGAGATCGGTCTTGTCCACAAGATTGATTAATCTGCACAACAAATTGGCGACTCCACTGGGGAAAAGAGACTTGTTGTTTTTGGTTCTCTTTTATTTTGATTTGTGGAAGAGTTTTTCTTAGTTTTTGATTGATAGATATCTGCCTAGGTAGCGTAGTTTTTCTCTGTTTTTGGAAATTTTGAAATCTTTTATGTTTTTCTTTAACTTTTCTGGGGACCGCACTTTGTCTTTTTGCACAGTGCGGGTTGTTTTGCACTTTCCTTAAGTAAACAGTGCGGGACCGCACCTGTTACTTCTGGAAGCCTGCGGACCCTGTTAAAAATTTGGAAAAACTCCAGATTTATTTTTTTAGTTTATCTTTATTTTGATTTAGAGTTTTTTATTATCTACCCAAATTGACGTTGTTTCTATCAAAATATTTTTGTGGATGAATTCCAGCAATATCTGTGTTTTGATGATTTTCTAGAAGTTTTGCGTTTTGGATTGTTTTTCACTTGGTCTTTGTAGTGATTCGAAGCAATGGCAGTTTGAAATACCTCAGATTACATTGGTCTTTTTTCCTTTTTTTTGAGTCTGACCTGATTTTGTAATCCATCCTTTATTGAGAAATAGATCTACTTGTTTCTTTGCAAATCTTCGAAAAAATTTTGTTATAGGTTTTGAATTTCATTTTTATAAAAAACATATCTGAGTGTTTTTTATTTGTTTGTTATTCTGGAAAAACAGATCCTTAGTTTACTGAACAACTAAGTAAAACATTCTTCAAAAAATATTAAAGCTTTTATTCAATTAGAATTTTAAAGTTTGTAGATCTCAAAATTAGTTTTGTAGTTTTGAGTGCTTTTAAAATTTGTAGATTTCTTTTGAAGGAAAATTGTTTTTTGTAGTTTCGGTTTTTGAAAGTGAAAGGATTGTGTTGTGAGCTTTGATAATTTGTCTCATTTTGAGTTATTGTTGAAAATACAAAAATATTTTCTTCCAATTATTCTTTATGTTCAAAGAAATAATTGTTTCTTAAAAGAATTGCATTCTTCAACTCTTTCTTTAGCTAGAATTTCATTGAAAGAAAACGATTGGATTATCATTTTTAGGTGCATTTTTAGTGTTTTTGGAAGTCAAGTCGTCACACCATAAAAGTTTCATTTCCATACCTATTGACTTAATAAACAGCTTGTAAAATTAATGCTTAATTAAAATTCATCTAGTAATCTTTTTATTACTAGGGCTCTTATCACCAACATAGTTTAGGCTAGTATCTTGGAGTAGGGAGTAATTAACTCTCCAAGATAGTAAAAACAGACAAGTAGATAAATCTTGCGGTAGAAAATATATCCAATTGTAATTGGTACAATCTGGAAGCTTCTCTTAAAGAATTCAATCATGAGATCATGTCCGAACCTTCGAGACAATCAATTATGTTTCATTGGGGAAGATAGAATATTTTGCGCACATTACAAACAGTAAACCTCAGATTAACCATTGTCGAGGAGCCTGGGGTCACTTGTCGATAAACCTCGGATTGACCATGTTGAGGAACCTTCAAGGGGATTGAGTTTTTTTACTCTACCCTTGCGCGTGGGATCGGATCGTAGATTTTTCCCCCAGTTGTATTTGTTACTGTTGGTAACCTTAGTGTCCATAAGCTTAAGATTATTTCCTAAGGTGACGGTGAAGGAAAGATCTCACTGTACCTGGAGAAGACGTTGACTAGAATCACTTGGACTCTCTGGGGGGTTCTCTTCACACGAGATGGTTTTGTGAAGAAACTTGTGCCAGTCTATTTCATTAAGCAGGTTGTCAGGGTAACTTTTCCAACCGCCCTTTCTATATTAAATTTCTACTAAGTTGGATTTCATCACCAACTAGTGTTTTTAGTATGGGAAGTTTACTATTTGTGTGTGGTTTGAACTCTTAGATTTTTAAGCGTCTGATTCAACTCTATGTTTCTTTAGAGACTTTAGGTGTTTTTATTGAAATTTTTCTTTGATTTCATGTGATTAGTTAATATTTAATCGTGGCGGAATTGCCGAGACAATCCCGAAGACTTCAAGGGAAACCCCCTGAAAATACACCAGGTCAGCTTGAAGGGCTGCGTGCTCTAGTATCATCTAATAGTGGTAGGACTAGATCAACAGAAATTGGAACTTCATCCATAGTTGTTCATCCTGATCATCAAACACCCACGACAGAACACATTCAAGAACCGATTTTAGTTTTTGAAGTTACTGGTAGTATTTCTCCTTCTAGTGAATTAGCTGACGAACCTGAAATTTCTGAGCCTGAAACTGAACCTTCTGGTTTGGAAGCATCCTCAGGATTTATTACACCAACTTCTAGCGATCCTGGTTCACCTAGGGTAAGAAATATTGTCACTGAAGATCTTCCATCTGGCCTTATTTCTATTGAAGAACTTACTAGTCCAGACGAAGATTTATCTCTTCCCTAATCCCCTCAGTATTTAAATCTTAGGGAGCGTGAATCTATTTTCTACAGCCCTATTCGAACTGACACTTGGTATCTATGTTTGACAAAAAATTTAGAGAATCCGGGTATTTCTTTTTCTCCACCTCGAATTTCATTTCATCCTACACCTAGAGGTTACTATCCGTCATCCATTATGGCAGGAGATTCATCCATGTTTTCCCAGACACCGGAAGCATTTTTACATAGTGGTCCTTCTGTTCCTTCGGGATATCAAGCCCGGTCTAGTACTTTCTCTGGAGCAGCTCCTTAACCAATTGAAAACGTATTATCATTTGGTCTTAATGGAATTAAAATTGAAACGTCAAACACAGAAAAAATCTTTATGATGTCTGGTAATATTCGGAATCCTCAACCTCAAGGTAGTCAGTTACTGCCTGGGGGGCAACCTCAGGGTAGTCGGTTACCGCCTGGGGGGAAACCTTCAGACAGTCAGTTACAACCTGGGGGGCAACCTCAAGGTATATTTTTCCCGAGAAAAACTGTGGAATCATATTATTTTGGAGGAAAATATCAAGGACAGTACATACCTCAAGGTTATCAACCTTTAGGACAGTACATACCCCAAGGTCAACCCCAAACTCAATATGCTCCTCAGGGTCCTTATCAACCCTAGTTTCAGTATGCGCCTCAGGGTTATAAACCTCAAGGTCAGTACCCAATTCAAGGTTTCCAACATCCTTCTAGTCAATCGTCTGTACAAGGAGTCAGAAATTGACCACTTACTTATCAACCCTACGTTCAACCAGGCTATGGTCCTTACATTCAACCTTCTATGAGAAAATACCCCGGAATGAACATGGTGTGGGATCCATCCCAATATCAACAGCCTATGCAGCCTAATGTGTAGTTTCCTTCTCAACCTGGACAGCCTTTGGTTTCAGGTCCAAACCAGCAACCTGTCCAGCCTACTATTCAAACTCCTGCACCTACTTCTGTTCAGCAGTTTGGGCCTAGTACACCTCAAACTGCTGCAACTACTGCAACGTTTGTTCAACTTATAACACCTGTTTCTGGAGTATCTATAGCTCTGAGTTCTTCTATCCTTGCATCCGTGCAAATCCCTCAAGTCTCTGTACCCCAGTCAGGACCTTCAGTTCAGACTTTGGTTCAGATGCCTGCGGGACATGTCAGTACAAGTACGGTGGTTACAAGTCAACCACAATTCACGTATCAACCATACCATGGACAGCCTCAATTCAGTCCTGTTTCACAAAATCAAAATTATCAGTATCAACCGTACCCTGGCTATACTTATCAACAGCCTCAACAACCCCAGTTTGGTCCAGTTAATCCTGGTTATCCGAGAGGTTACACAATTCCTAATGCAAATCCAATTCCTAGTTATACTGGGTATCCGCCTCCTAGAACTGCTTTGGCTAATCAAGGTTTTTCATGACCCTAACCGTCAGTCACCATTTATTTCAACTTTGGATTTACCTAATTTGACGCGCCTTACGAATGATCCAATTTTCTATTATCCGTACTGGCCGCCAATGCCGCATAAGTTGCCCAGTGATATACCAAAATTTGAAGGTAAGTCAGGAGAGGATCCATCAAATCACGTTATGACTTATTACCTCTGGTGTGCGTCTAATTCAATAATTGATGATTCAATTTTCCAAAGAACTCTTATTGGTTTTGCCGCCAAATGGTATATTGAGTTACCACGAGGCTCTTTTAATAATTTCAGTCAATTAGCAACTGCCTTCTTGACTCATTTTCAGTTGCCTGTCAGATATGACAATGGCACGGAACTATTAACTTCACTAAAGCAATCCACGTCCACATATATTTCTGATCATATTCATGAATGGCGACGTAGAAGGAATTTGGTGAAAGTTTACATTCCGAATCAAATTTTGGCGGAATGGTTTGTTAAATCATTGTTACCCAAAATCACTGAAGACATAGCTAAGGCCAGAGCTGTTACTGAAGAGAAAGTGATTACTCAAGCTCAGTACCTTGACCTCATTTATACGCAGTCAGGTACTTTACATGAAAAAATCCTCGATCTTCAAAAAAAAGGTCAAATAGCTGCAGCTCCTTCAGGGTCTCATGCCACTGATGGTATGATTGGTACAGTCAATACTAAAAGAAAAAAGAAATCTTCAAAGAATTCTTCTCCTATTATAACTTTATCTGATTCCCCGAATGGAGAGTCTTCCCCCGAAATTTTTGCCAACATTCATGTCGTAGAGACATCTACGACCAAATAAAAATTCGGTGGTAAAAATAAAGGGAAGAATAAATAAAAAAAATCAAAAGAAAAAACTGATAAAAATGAATCTAATGACGAAAAACGCAAGCCTTGCTATCCTTGTTACATTTGTGATGAGGATAATTTTACTAAAGAATGTCCACATCGTGCAGAGGTTGCGAAATTCGTTAAAGGTTCACAACAACCTGTTGTCTTGAAGGATCCTTTTCCGACTCAAGATAGTAAGATGATTGGTTCTACCTCGAATGCCTCAGAAGAACCTATTTTGATGATGTCTCATGTCAGGATTGCGACGCGATCGCAAGATTATGGTATTAAGAATCCTGTTGATGGTAAAGAAGAAGAATATTCTAGCGTAAACACATCAACTACACCTCCTCCTATTTCTGGTCCACTATAGATCGAGAAACCAAATCCATACTTAATAATCAAACCGCCTGCTAAAGGTGTTCTTCGTAAATTAGCTTTCAATCCACATGCGAGAGATGCTCAGAATTACAACATTGTTGAAGACTTAGCTATTTCCCCTTCAGCAATGTCAGCTTTGGAAGTGCTACAATCATGCCCAGCACAGCGTAAATTACTTTTTTCTGCCATAGGAGTTGTTAATATTCAGGATTTGATCCTTATAATCTTCAATTTAGAAAATATTACACCTCGCCTACCTCACCAAATGGCTTTCCAAATTCCAGTGTTAGTCAAAAACAGACCGATTTTTCGGATTGTGATTGATGAGGGAGCTTCAACGTGTATTATGTCGATACAGTGTTGGATATTGCTTGGTTCTCTTACACTCAATCAGTCTCCGACGATTCTAAAGGATTTTGATGGCCGAGGTTTCCATCCTTTTGGTATTTTACAGGATTTACCCATAGGGGTCGAAGGTAAAACCGTAAATCTAGATGTGGAAGTGGTTGATGCCCCTCTAGACTACAACCTTCTCCTGGGTCGTAGTTGGTCTTATGCTATGACTGTTGTTGTTTCTTCGGTCTTCTGACTCATCAAATTTCCACATCATGGAAGGATCGTTACAATAGATCAGTTAACTTATTTTTCTTCTGATCCAGCCTCTACAGAAACAATCCAGCACGTTGGTAATGCGGCTATCACTTACAAGGATATTGGAGTAGGTTTGATTAAAGATTATGGTTTACTAGGAACTTTTTCCTTTCCTCCTCCTAATGTATTTCCTTATATAGCAACTATTCATATGATTTCGTCAGATACTATTATGATTGATGATCCTTGGATCGTACCTTCCGACTCCGAGTTAGATTCATTTGATGGCATGATGCCTTTTAGTCCATTTGAAATTGCATATCAGGTTGTACAGTCACTTTCCAACCCCTCTTGAACCGAAACTGATCCAATGAATGGGATCCATGAGGAATCAGTTTCTATATCTAGTTCATCCATAGCAACATTTCCCAAAATTGTTCATACTGATGAACAGATTCGTGAACTTTTGTCTGTTGACGATTTACCATGGAAGATCTACATCACCGATCTTCATTTTTACCTGAGCTAGATCATTTTGAAGATGATTTTGCTTTTATTTTTACTACTGAATATGTCAAAGAACCATAGAATCCATTGCAAAATCTTGATTCTGAGCTAAATTTGGAAAATATCTCTCGAACGATTCCAATTGACATTTCAGTAAAGCCAGGAATAATTGAAAACATTCATATAGGTGCTTGCTGTACGGAAGATGAAATTGAAACTTATAAATCCCTATTTCAAGAATTCCATGATGTGTTTGCCTGGTCCTATGAAGAAATTCCAAGAATCGATCCGTCAATTGTCATACATGAAATCAAGACTTACCCGGATGCCAAACCTGTATGTCAACGTTTACGTCAAATACATCCTAGAAAAGTTGTTGCTATCAAAGCTGAAGTTGAGAAATTGCTTCGTGCAGGTTGCAATTATCCATTTCCTTTAACTGATTGGGTATCGAATATTGTTCCTGTTACTAAAAAACAAGGAACGATACGAATATGTATCGACTATGGGGATATTACTCAAGCTTGTCCTAAAGACAATTATCCAACTCCATATATCGATCAAATAATTGATGATTGTGCCAATAGTGAAATGTTTTCCTTTATGGACGGTTTTTCCGGTTACATTAAAAAAAACATACTCCCTGTTGATCAGCCAAAAACATCTTTCATTTGTCCATGGGGGACATTTGCTTATTGCAAACTACCCTTTGGATTGAAGAACGCTGGAGAAACTTTTCAAAGGGTTATGTCTTACGCATTTCATGACATTAAGCACATTGTGCAGCATTATCTCGATAATTTACCTGCTCATCCATCGCGTAGGGCTGACCATCTCACTCATTTACGAGCTATCTTTATGAAATGTAGGCATTATCGAATTAGGCTGAATCCACACAAATAATTTTCTGTGTACAATCGGGTCGCTTACTGGGATTTGTTGTTTCGAAAGCAGGCATTTGCGTTGATCCGTCGAAGGTTGAAGCTATTGTTAATTTACCTCCTCCTTCGACTTTACGCCAACTCCAAAGTTTGCAGGGGAAAGCAAACTTTTTACGTCAATTCATTCCTAACTACGCCAAGCTTACAAAGGGTTTTACCCGATTGTTGAAACAGAACATTCCATTCTTTTGGGATGAGATCGCTGATCAATCTTTTGATGCACTTAAACACGCTTTGACCCATGCACCGTTATTGCATCCTCCCAACTACAACCAGGACTACGTTTTGTACCTTTCCGCTTCTCATTCCACCATTGGGATGGTTTTAGTTCAGAAAGACGAATCTAACACTGAACATGTGATTTACTATCTTAGTCGAAATCTGCATCCGACTGAGATCAAATACACGCATGTGAAGGAATTGGCCTTGGCAGCTGTTCAAGTTGTCCAAAGATTTAGACACTACATCTTATTACACAAAACCACAATAATTTCTGACTGTAACCCTATGATGTACATTTTGACCAAACAATTGCTAGGGGGCAAGTATTCCAAATGGATAGTTATCCTGCAGGAATTTGACTTGGAATTTGAAAAATCCAAGGCAAAGAAATCTTTGGTTTTTGCAGAACTGATGTGTGATTTCCCCTCTACTGACACTGAAACTGTGGCAGAGGAGCCCATTGGGGACGAATATTTGTTTCTTATCAGTTCTCTTGATCCATGGTATGGGGATATTATCGTTTATCTCCAAACCCAATATTTTCGGCCTGAAATCTCAATATCTCAGTGACGGAAAATACGTTTCCAATCCCAACAATACAATATTATTGGTGATACACTCTATCGTCGTGGAGCAGATTCTGTTTTTCGACGTTGCCTTACTCATGAAGAATCTGAGAAGGTTTTAAATGACTGCCATTCTAGAGCATGTGGCGGTCATATGTCTGGGTATGCCACAGCCCAAAAGATATTGCGTGCTGGTTATCTATTGCCATCGTTATTCAAAGATTGTATCTATGCAGTCCGGAAATGCCACAATTGTCAACTTTTTTATCGTAAAATGCGTGCGCCACCCGCTCCTCTTCACCCTATAATTTTTGTCGATCCTTTCGCAAAGTCGGGTATTGACTGTATTACATGTAACCCTCACTCGGTTGAGGGGCATGCGAATATTATCTTAGTGGTAGATTATTTTACTAAGTGGGCCGAGGCGATGCCTACATTTTTGGCAGATGGCAAGACTGCTGCAACTTTCGTATTCAATCACATAATTGCTACGTTTGGTGTTCCTCAAGCCATTATTACAGATCCACTCTGTATTATCCGCAAGCCAATGGGCTGGTTGTAGCTATAAATAAATTTTTAGTCACTGTGATCAGACGAATTATTGGTATTCATAAGATGAATTGGCATTCCATGTTATTTTCAGCACTTTGGGCATATCGAACCTCAGTAAAAACATCAGCTAGTTTCACTCCTTTTCAACTGGTTTACGGATTGGAAGCTGTGTTGCCGATTGAATGCAAAATTCTGTCATTGAAATTAGCCATAGAATTACTCCCAGCTACGTGTGAAGAGGAGAAACATTTTTTGTACTTGGCTCAGCTAGATGAGAATCGATGAAATGCTGCAATAGCAAACGAAGCTCATGTCAAACAAATAAAAGCTCAGTATGATAGAAGTGTTACCCCTCGAAATTTTTCAGAAGGAGACCTAGTCTTAGTTTATGATCAAGCCAACGATAAGCTAGGAGCTGGAAATTCGTGCCTATGTGGCATGGTCCTTTCATTGTTAAGCGAAAGCTAGCAAAAGGGGCCTATGAGCTGATAGATTTTGATGGTGTCCCTTTAGATAAACCCATAAATGGATTTTATCTAAAGCGATATTATGTTTAACTTGGTGTGGATATTTTTTAATAGATTAGATTTCTTTACTGCTGGTCTGTCTTAGATTAGAAAATCGTGCCTAGTTTAGAAGTGTGTTTTGTCACTATTCCTGCTTATCTGAGTTTTACTCTTGATATTGCAGATGTCGACGTCTCTTCAAACCTACATTGGTTTTTCTGATGGTGCTTGTCGTAGTACATGGAACATTTCTTCCACAGCTTGGGTTATTTATTCACCCTCTGACAAGTTAGTATCCATGCATGGGGTAAGCCTTGGTCAAAAAATGAATAACATTGCAGAGTATAGTGCAGTGATTGAGTTATTATCTGAATCCATATCATTTGGAATTCATAGTTTGATTATTAGGTTGGATTCTGAACTTGTTGTATTATAGCTTAACAGGGTTTATGCCATTATAAATCCAGTGTTATTATGGTTATTTTTAAGAGTTCGTCTCTTGGAACGTGAATTTGATTACATTGAATATCAGCATATTCCAAGACATTTAAATACATTAGCAGATGCAGTTTCTTCTAGTATGATAAATCAACATTTGCAATAATCAAAACAGTAAATCAAACAACATTCATAACATGTATACAGATAGCCGGTAAATAGTGATATATCATAGTATAGAAGTATTTTCAAAAAATATACATCGTCTTCGATCATAGGTTGGAAACACCTTATGATCTGCAAAAATGGTAATACAAAAGGTCAAAATATGAGTCTACGACATGATCATCCTGTCACTGATGGTGATCACGATAAGAGACCACTGCCCAGGCCACCCTACATAGGAACCTCCTAAAAGGTCCTGGGACACCAATCACGTATCTCTGTAATGTGAGTATAATATCAACTATGTCTGTCTCTGGAATGTCTAGATTCAAGCGCTCTAGGTGATGCTTTAAATCAGACAGGATCTCTACTGATTGGCCTGCTGGGGCTGGTGCACTGCAGCTGGTTGTCTTCTTTCATAAGGCTAGAGATGGGCTGGTCGCCGTGGACCCACATATGCATTTAAAACTTTTGGTTATTAGTTTCAAGACGATAAAAATACAAAAAATACAAAAAAATAGAACTTAGAAATTGTTGAAAATGATTTTACCTTATTCATCCCATTGTTCCCCTGCTGGAAGAGTCATCTCTCGATCGCCGCGAAAATCTATCCCGGCGTATGGTGTTAGAAAATTAAATATTACAGAGCAATGCAACACATACAATATGCGTAAAAATACAAGCACACAAAACACATAAAACCAAAGAGACACAAATATACGTGGTTCACCCAGTTTGGGCTACATCCACCCCGAACAGCGAGTCCTTCCTTTCTATTATCCAAAAAATGAAGAGACAAAACCTATAACAGATCTGTTGTAATATCTTTTGTTCTCTCTCACAGTCTCCCTCTTTGTTTCTCGCTCTAAGAATACACAGCCACAATACAATACCCTCATATATACGAGGGGGTTGCCTTCTAAGGCAAAAAACCCTAATCTAAACATAACTTATACCGTCAGATCATTTGCCTAATGAACGGCCCAGATTGACTAGAAATTACTATACTTTTACAAGGCAATTTTACATCTGTTTTTAGCTTTGGGGGCACTGCCCCCGAAAACCCCCACTAAGGGGGGGGTCCGCAAAGCGCTACCGCCCCCCCTGGACCCCCCACAACAGCGATTAATTACGGGTGGCGTTGCCCCCCCTTTTAAGGTATAGGGGTCCAATGCTGTTGTTACATCATTTTTTGGTCATCTAACCTTTTATCATTAGATGGACCCAAGTACACCATGTAAGACCAGTTTTACCCCAAGTAAAACTACTTTCACTATGTTAATTAAAGAAACCCCAAAAGGAATAATTAATTAAACCATAATTTAATTATTATTCCCAGTCATGTTTAACCCAAAAACAAAGAAATTAATGAGATACACCCATAGTTATCTTATTATTTTCTAGGAACAATTATTTAAATAATATTCCTTGTTAAATATGACCAAATCAACCACTATTAATTAAATAAATCATTATTTATTTGATTATATCCCAACCACTTCCTTAACAGGATAAATAAATCATTTATTTATTTATTCCTCACTAATCAAGGGATTTGACCCAAGTCAAAGTCCCTTTCCCTCCAACAAATAATAATAAAATATTCCATAGAGGTGGATCTAGATTTGATTAACATTATTTTAACCATGCACCAAGATCTAGAATGACCCAATATTTTGTTATAAATAAGAGGGTTTTCCCCTTCATTCTTCACCTTTTGTTGCATATTAGATCACTCTGGATCTATACACTTGGTCTCATTTCTGCCATTTTGCTCCCATTGAGCTCTACCTTCTACATTGGGTTTTTCTACATCTACAAGAGAGAGAAAGCTTAGATTTGAAGTGCTGAGGACTACAAAGAACCCATCCCATTGAGGAGATCTGGATACACCTTCTTGTTTCCTCCCAGGTGCCCTGTAATATAAAAATTCATTCAAAAAATCGTGTTCTTGTCTTGTCTGTTGGATGCATGGAGCAAACTCTTTACTTTACTGCTTAATATCTTTCCATTTATAGATCTGTTTGTTGCAGCACTTTAACTACTAATTGCATATCTGAAGATGTTTTGCAGCCATTATTGTTGTTAGGGCTATTAGTTATGCGTAGCTAAAGTGGTTCTTTTTCGTACACTTCGACGAAGAATTCATACTAACAGCTGTGATACAAAGTAAACAAGATAATCAGGCTCCACACCCAACAATCTCCCACTTGGAGACTGATTGTAGCAACTCTACCGCTGCTTCATTTGCTAGCCAATGACTCCTCTTTGGACCTAGTTGTTCCTCATCTTCATCGTCATCCTTGAAGACCAATTGAAACTGAGCACATTCTCAGTTTCTCCCTAGTTACAACTTTTGTTAGCATATCTGCAGGATTCTGGCTAGTGTGTATCTTTTCCAGCTTCAACTCTCCATCTTCTAATACTGACTGTATGAAATGGTACTTGAGATGTATGTGTTTAGTCCTAGAATGAAATGTTGAGTTCTTTGCAAGATAAATAGCACTTTGGCTATCACTGTATAGTGTGCCCATATCATGCTTCTTACCCAATTCATCCATAAACCTTTGTAACCAAATCATTTCTTTACTAGCCTCTGTAGCAACAACATACTCGGCTTCTGTTGTTGAAAGTGCAACAACACTTTGGATTTTTGAAACCCAACTGACATCTGTTCCACCTACAGTAAATACATATCCTGTAGTGCTCCTCCTGTTATCTCTGTCACCTGCCATATCTGCATCAACATATCCTTGTAGAGCAATGTTTGAACCACCAAAGCATAATGCTTGATTTGTGGTACCTCTCAAATATCTGAGAATCCATTTTACTGCCATCCAATGTTCTTCTCTTGGATTATTCATGTACCTGCTTACAACTCCCACTACATGTGCAATATCAGGCCTTGTGCAGACCATCGCATACATTAAGCTTCCAACTGCTGATGCATATGGAACTTTAGACATAACATCCATGTCTTCTTGGGCCTTTGGGCACATCTCCTTACTAATTTTGAAATGGCTAGCAAAAGGTGTACTAACTGGTTTTGCATTCTGCATATTAAATCTTTTCAACACCTTCTCTATGTAATCATTCTGAGACAGTGTTAATTTGCAATTTTTCTTGTCTCTAGTTATCCTCATACCAAGGATTTGTTTTGCAGCTCCCAAATCCTTCATTGTAAATTAATTTGCCAATTTTATTTTGAGCACATTTATTTCCTGCATGTTAGAACCTGCAACAAGCATGTCATCTACATACAATAACAATATAATATAGCTGCCATCATTTTGTCTTTTTAGATAAACACAATGATCAGAGTGACATCTAGTATAACCTTGTACAGACATAAACTTGTCAAATTTTAGATACCACTGCCTTGGATCCTGCTTTAAGCCATACAAGCTCTTCTTTAACCTGCACACCAATTTTTCTTTCCCTTTTACCTCATATCCTTCTGGTTGCTGCATGTATATCTCTTCCTTGAAATCTCCATGGAGAAATGTTGTCTTTACATCTAACTGTTCAAGATGTAAATCTTCCTCTGCTACAAGACTTAAGATAGTTCTGATTGAATTCATCTTAACAACAGGAGAAAATATTTCATCAAAATCAATGCCTTTCTTTTGTACAAACCCCTTCACCACAAGTCTAGCTTTGTACCTATGTTTTCCTCCATCTTCTTCCTTCAGCCTGTAAACCCATTTATTCTGCAATGTAGTTTTACCTGCAGGCAACCTAACTAAGTCCCAAGTTTGTTTATGCATTAAGGAGTCCATCTCTTCTTCCATGGCTAGCTCCCACTTCTTCCTGCTTTCAACCTGCATTTCTTCTTCATAACACTCAGGTTCACTAGAATCAGTCAGCAATAAATAATATAATGAAGGAGAGTATCGTTCAGGGGGTCTATTTATCCTGGTAGATCTTCTAACACCACTTTCAGGTGTTTGAGGTGTCTTTTGCTGTTGTGGTGGTTGTTGCTGCTGTGGTTGTTGATTATTATTATTTTCAAGCATCTTAACTTTTTCAGATATCTCATCAAGAACCGCGTATTCCTTGCTTTCTTTTTCCTGTTTCTCTTCCTGCAACTAATTCTTATACAAGACCTTTTCATTGAATATGACATCTCTGCTCCTAATGATTTTGTGATTTTCATAATCATATAAGCGATAACCAAAATCATTAGCACCATATCCAATAAAAGTACATTTCTTTGATTTTGCCTCAAGCTTTGTTATGTTTTCTTTATTAATATGGACAAAGGCCTCACAACCAAAAGGCTTTAAAAAAGAGTAGTTTACCTTTTTACCTATCCATGCTTCCTCTGGAATACCACCATCCAAGGAACTTGAAGGCCCTCTGTTTATTAGATAAACAACAGTATCTATAGCATCTGCCCAAAATTGTAAACGCAATCCTGCATGCAATCTCATGCACCTTGCACGCTCCATGATTGTTTTGTTCATCCTTTCTGACACACCATTTTCTTGTGGTGTTCTTGGAACTGTCTTCTCTCGGCGAATTCCATGCTCTGAGCAGTACCTATCAAACTCTTTGTTGCAATATTCACCTCCATTGTCTGATCTGAGACACTTCAACTTCTTTCATATCTCAATCTCAACCAAAGCTTTCCATTTCTTGAAAGTATCAAATACATCAGATTTATTCTGAATACAATAAATCCATGTTTTTCTAGTTGCATCATCAATAAAAGTAACATAATAACGAGAGCCACCGAGAGATGATACCTGAGCAGGTCCCCATACATCCGTATGCACAAGCTCCAATTTTTCGCTCTTCTTTTCTTTCCCAACTCTGAGAAATCTGACTCTCTTTTGTTTTCCATAAATGCAATTCTCACAGAAATCCAAATCAACATTCTTCAAACCTGGCAACAAATTTCTTGAGTGAAGAATCTTCATTCCTTTCTCACTCATGTGTCCGAGCCTATGATGCCATAATGTTGCATCTGCTCCTTTGGAAGTTAAAGCATTAACAGAGTTAGAAATACCATTGCATAAATACAATGTACCAACCTTTTCACCTTTTTCTATTACCAACGCTCCTTTGGTGACCTTCCAAGTTTTATCTATGAAAGTTGTCACACAACCTTCACTGCCTAACTGCCCTATTGAAATTAGATTTTTCTTCAGATCTGGAACATGCCTTACCTCCTTTAGTAGCCATTGGTTTCCATTCTGTTGTTTTACAAGAACTTTACCCATTCCAACAATTTTACAAGGTTTATCATCACCCAAACGAACTTGTCCAAAATCTTCTTGAACATAGTCATGAAAATATTTCTTATCAGGTGTGGCATGGAATGAAGCTCCTGAATCTACAACCCAAGAATCAGTAACATTTTCGAAAGAAAGAATCAAAGCATCTTGTAACACATCACCTGTCACATTTTCTTCATGATTGTTTTCTTGTTGTATCTCTCCTTATTTTCCCTTCCGAGATCTACAGTCTTTCTTTAGGTGTCCTTTCTTTCCGCAATTCCAACACACTATCCCCGATCTGGACTTGGATCTGCCTTTCCTTGATTTACTGTGATATCCCGAGCTCTTTCCTCTTTCCATTCTTCTTCCCCTAGACTCTGCACTCAAAGCATTACCTGATGTCTCACCGAAGCTTTTCCGTCGCATTTCCTCGCTAAGGATAGCACCAACAACATCATCAAAATTTAAAGTACTAGATCCAGAGACAGAGTTACTAATGGCCATTACTAAACCATTCCAACTCTCTGGCAATGAGCACAAGAATAATAGAGCTCTAAATTCATCATCAAAGTTTACCCCTACAGAAATTAACTGACTGGTAACTGTATTAAAATCATTTAAATGGTCTGCAACAGATCCACCTTCCGACATCTTCATATTAAATAGTCGTTTCATAAGAAATACCTTGTTTGAGGCCGAGGGTTTTTCATATATTTTCGCCAACATCTGCATCAAACCCTCTGTTGTTGTTTCCTTAGAAATATTGAAGGCGATTGTCGCCGCAAGACACAACCGTACTGTTCCAAGTGCCTTTCTATCGAGAATGTTCCATTTCGTGTCTGTCATGGCCACCGACTTCTTTTTTTTTTTGCTCAATGGTAGGTACAGATCTTTCTGATGCAGATAATCTTCCATCTGCATCTTCCACAGCAGAAAGTTTTGGCCGTTAAATTTCTCGACCCTAAACTTACCATCTTCCGCCATTTCTCCCACTCGAACCAGGAACCCTTCTTTCCTGTGAGTTTATCAGCCAAATAGACCTTTGGCTCTAATACTAGTTGTTAGAAAATTAAATATTATAGAGCAATGCAACACATAAAATATGCGAAAAAATACAAGCACACAAACCACATAAAACCAGAGAGACACGGATATACGTGGTTCACCCAATTTGGGCTACATCCATCCCGAACAGCCAGTCCTTCCTTTCTATTATCCAGCAAAAATGAAGAGACAAAACCTACAATAGATCTGTTGTAATATCCTCTGTTCTCTCTCACAGTCTCCCTCTTTGTTTCTCACTCCGAGAATACACACATAATACATAGCCGCAACACAATACCCTCATATATACGAGGGGGTTGCCTTCGAGGTCAAAAAGCCCTAATCTAAACATAACTTATACCGTCAGATCATTTGCCTAATGAACGGCCCAGATTGACTAGAAATTACTATACTTTTACAAGGCAATTTTACATTTGTTTTTAGCTTCGGGGGCGCTGCCCCCGAAAACCCCTGCCAAGGGGGGCTCCGAAAAGTACTGTCGCCCCCCCTTGGACCCCCCACGGCAACGATTAATTACGGGCGGCGTTGCCACCCCTTTTAAGGTACAGGCGTCCAATGTTGTGATACAAAGTAAACAAGATAATCAGGCTCCACTCCCAACATATGGAAAGTCCTCTATAACAAAAATTTGGCATTCCAGCCAACGAAAATATGAAGGATGAAATCGAATAATCTCGACGCCCTCAACAGCATGACGGGCCATCAATGCAACCCAACGAACCATCCTAGCTTCTCGAGGTCGACCGGCATCAACAGGAATGTTTTGCGGAGCTAAAATGGGGATCCTCTCTAGAGAAAAGGTGACTACAATGGATCCATATCCAAAGTTATTAAGTTTTCCGTTCTTTTCTCTGGTTATTTCACTTGGCCAACACAGCTTCGCACTAGTTGAAACTGGTGCCTCGAAAATAGTCTACATTAATGCACATTTGGGAATCGGTAGCCACATGAAACGCTGCACTCCCACACAGTCTAGTAACATTAAATGCAATCACTTTTAGCTCTGGACGGATGACAGTTTTATGTCAATCTGTTTGTCCCTAGAGTCTGCCTGATCATTACAGAACTCTTGTCGAAGACTAGCGACAGTCTGGCCACCTGGCCTACTCCCAAACAGAGAAATTTGTTCGCCCCTCTTGGACAAACCAGTCGAAAAATAAATATCCTCCAGCTCAATTTCGAGCCGGTGGCCGCCAATAATGAAACATTGGTCCTGTACGTTTCACCTGATCACCAGCCATGTTAGGAGGTCTACCTGTGCCCTCATGCCCTGAATGGCCCAGAATTTATATAAACCACAAGCTCTTAATTCTTGCATTGTGGGAAAATGGAGCATTGCGGAATCATCTACGTCTTCATGCTCACGTTCTTTCCAAATTAGCATCTTTCTTATCCTAAAATGCATAAAAAGATATGTTAGAACAATCTAATTTGAAAATTTTTGGGCGGAAAATGAGAAATTTTATTTTGAAATTCAAATACGCGGGGACCGCACTTTGTCTTCATACACAGTGTGTAGGAACACACGAGCGCTATGGGACAAGTGCAGACCCACGAATTTTTTCTACATAGGAAAAAGTCGAGGTCCGCAAGGCCAGTGTGTTGCACCTGCGAACCCCCACAGGCAATTTTTTAAAACTTATTTTTCTCTTAAAAATGAAATATAAAGCCTAAAAATGAAATTTAAATGAATGAAATGCAATATTAGGAGGTAATGGATTACCTGGAGCTGACAGTTCTCGATTTCGTCAGACGGATTTTCCAGAATCTTCACAGGAACTTTTTTACCCAAAAGCTTTTACTTTTCACTCTGAACTCGAATGGTAAAAATGAAGTTAGAAAAGTCCTTTTTATAAGTTTTTTCGAATAAATAAATTTTTTAATTTGTTTATTTTTCACTTTAAAAAGGTTATTTTTGAAAGCATTTTTATTTATCTTAAATAGGTATGTGTAATGTTTCAAGTTTTTTGTGCAGAAATTGGATTTTTCAGGAGAATTGATCATTTTTCAACAAAGAGCATACTTTTATCACTTTTTCAGACTCTTTCAAAAATTTACGAAAAAGAAAAACATTGGAGTCCTCTTTTAAGCCCTTTTCAGACTCTCTAAACATGAAAATATTGTCGAGCACTTGATTATTCCAACTCGTTAAAATAAATGAATGATTGCCCCTTCAGTATAAGTTTACCCCTTTTACGGACTAAAATGGACTATTTACGAAAAAGGTATATGTTGACTAATTACGGTCAATAGAGTTCTCTCCTGCATTATTTTATCCTTTTTCGGGCTCGAGAGACTAAATTTACGAAAAAGTACACCCATGGAGTTTTCATAAGTTTTTCTTCTGACTCCCTAAAATTGAAAAACACCGAGTTTCTCCTATATTGGACTCGCTAAAATTTAACAGTAAAGGACCTGTTCAAATTTAAACAGGAACGAACCACTCCTTCTTAGGGTTCGAATATTAAACTAAGTTGGACTCCTCTGAAGGATGAGCTTCTAAACAAGAAAATGTTATCCTCCTCAATCTTGTCAAAAATAAAAAGGTACTTGCCAAAAATGGTGGGGGAAATGAGAGAAAAATGGACTTGTTTGTTGTATTTTGATTTTTTGAAAATCCAGTTAACCACTCTTGAACATGACACTTTTTGTTCACCTGGGTTGGGAAATCCTTTGCCTAACAGTTAATCAAACCACATTGAAAGTCTTCATCCGGTTTCTGAGTACTAGCTTTGGGTCAATTGTCACCAAGCCATCTACAGTGTCATTATGTGTTCAAGAGGATAGTTCAAATAAACCATTCATCTGCAAAATATCTGTCATCCATTTTGATCATCCCTGAGTCAGTCCTTGCCAATATATTTCTTCAAAACTTGATCTATGATTTCGTGTTGTGGGCTTCCCTACGACGGATCACTTTCTATCGATGACAGCTCATTATCTAGGAAGTTAGTCTAGAAATCGTCAGTACCTTGAAATCTTAATGCGTCAATGGTAGGTTTCTCACCTTCAACGACGGGTTGCATCATTGACCTTCGGTCGAATGATTCCATGACATGTTCAACTTCAGCTTCTTCATTCACATTTCATGGATTGTACTGAGTACTTTGAGAGCCATTGACATTACTGGTGGTTACTCTCACACTTGTTAATAGTTTACATCATTGACTGGTAATCAAGTGGTTTCTACCATGTTCGACTTCGATACATTCATTCACATGGATAGAATCGTACTAGTTCGAGATGCAGAAATCAAGACCCTAGATCTAGTTTCTACCATCCAGGTTTCAAGGAATTTTGTTATCATTTATACAGTGGACTATTTATAAACAGATGGCTATGTCCATACTGTGTCTACATATGTCTATAATGTGATGTATTCAAAATCATTCCTATATGAGAACAGTTTGAATCAGTTTTTAGTTAGTTTTGATCTGAGTATGGGAATTCCTACCTCAGCGATGATATGCATACATATATATTTTGCATTGAATGTTTTTACAGGTTCTGACTAGGGTGTCCACAGGATGATCCTTGAAATGACAAAGTACTACACTCTTCATATATGACAGACTTCAGCTTCATCTATTCCAGACTTTGCACTTTAGGGGGCAATCTGTTACACTGAAAATTGTCATCCTGACATTCTGCTATATGTATGAGCTCATTATTACTCATACTTCCTCCTTTGCAAGTCTGACATATCAATTCCTCATGTCAAGCCTTGAAAATCAGAGAAAAGTTCCTAAAAATCTCCTTAACTTTGGTGTCGCACTTTCTGTCTATATTGCTTGCGGTCCCGCACCTGATGTTCATGTATCCTGTGTACCTGAATGCACTTTCTCTGTGTTATGGGTGCGGACCCCTGTAAAGATCAAAAAGGCGCAAGTAAACTCAAAAAGCTCACTTTCAGTAAATTCTAGAAGCCTCTAGAAAGAATCTTGCGGTGGCAGAACTGCTCTTTTGAGGTTCATGTATCCCTTACCTTATGGAGCTAACCCCTTGATGTGAGGAGCTTATCCATTTGAAGGAGGATTCTATCCCTTCATAGTTGCAACTGAAACCTCCTCTTTTCCACTATAAAAAGAGGCATTGGGTAGCCTCAAGGGGAGTTCAAGCTTTAGATTATTTGAGGTTAAGTGCTGTTGGGATTCAGACTCATTTAACTGAGATTTTTATGAGGAGAGATCACATACCTCTATCTGTCTCAGTTGGAGGATTGCAGAGCTTATCAGAGTAGAGGAGATTCCTGCTTCGTACCCCGGGAAGGCCTATTCAACATCAAGGCTATGGTTGTAAGGTTTTCCTTCTTTTAAAATTAATACAAATGAATTCATTTTTCTCAATAATCTGTTAGTTAACTGTTTATTTCATAGATTCCTTGATCACTATGATAAGCATGATTTATGATGTTTACTACACAGGCGCTATTTAATGTTTGCTTGTTTGTGACTACAGGTTTACGAAGATAACTCCTTCAAGTGCACTAGGGACAACAACAACTTCGAACAAGCGCTGGACCTACGGTAAGTCTTTTACACCTCTATAGTGCTTTTTGTAAATCATATATGTTTAGAGAAAGATTAGTTCATTTGGTTGTTTGTTGCTAGATTACCCTTTTGGTACTAGGGAGATCGGTCTTGTCCGCAAGATTGATTAATCCGCACAACACCCCTAATGAAACTTCAAGCAGTCATAGTTCTCTTGTTGCACTACCTACACCCACAAAGGCCATAGAAAGATATAAACCTCTAGTTTTTCCTCTTATCTTCCAACCCCTTCCTGCAGGACTTACCAATAAGCTTCCCCTTTTTGATGGAGAAAATTCAAAGATCATTGTTGAGCAGCACGTTCAAAATCTTGAGGATTTACTTGACTTATATGAATTAGAAGAAGATGATGTGCATATTAGAATGTTTGCCTTGTCATTACAAGGAAATGTTAAGAGATGGTTTAAAGATCTTCCAACTGCAAGCATCATCAATTTTCATCAGTTTGCTCAAGTTTTCCTTGATAGATGGGTAGTCCCGAGAAATGTTTTCCTCATCCTAGAAGAATACCAGAATTTGAAAAGACAACCAGGGGAGACAATACAAAAATTTTCAGCCAGGTTTAATAAGGTATACAATGCAATACCTACTAATATAAAACCACCTTTGGGATGGGCTCTACTGCACTATCTGAGTTCTTTTGATCCTGAGGTGGAATTCCATATAAGAGAAAGAAAGCCTTCAAGCCTGGAGGACATGCAGAACATAGAAATTATTGTCGAATACAACCTATGGTGCAGGGAGGAAAAATTAAAAGCAATAAAGAAGGACCAAGCAGAACAAAGAAGGATGATCTCTGCAGAAACCAAGCTGAAGAAACTTATAGAGACAGCCAACAGCTTGATAAACCTGAAAGAGGAAGAATATGAGGTTGAAACTAGAGATGCTTATTCAGAAAGACTCACACCTTGTCCTCAGGAAAAACAAACTAGAATTCTGCAAGATATAAGCAACATGAAAAGCATGTATGATGAACAGGATTTTGAATCAGAAGATGAACTTGCATATTATTTTGAAGAAAGACTTGCTGAGAACCCAGTAGGTTTGATTGGTAACATTGCTTACAATAATGATTTTCCTAGTTTTGATCTCTCTGATGATGATTCTTCCCAAATGGAAGCTAATCCTGCAGGACCATTATCAGTAGATTTGTGGGAGGAATATCATGTCCATCAACTTCAATAAAGTAATGAGCCAATGCAGGCTATCTATGATACTAATGAAGAAAGTCATGAAAGCTTGACAGCAGATGAAGATTCATTGAGTGTTTGCTTTGTTATATATCAGATCATCAGTAATAATTTCCAAGAGGATGGAAATCAATAGCCTTTTAGCTCAGAGGATGAGGGAGAAATAAATGAAGAAACTCTTGAGCAAGATGAATACCCTGAACCTCCTCCTAAAAGGGTTGAGGTAATTAAAGAAACCCCAGCTCAAGAATATGTTAATATTTTCACAGAGTTCAGTCCAATCTAGCGGAACCTGCCAGGGTTACAAGAGGACAGCGCTGCCAAATATGATGAGTCCTCTAGTTCAATTTACAATGAGGATGAGGAATATTTTATTTCTCAAAGAAATCTTTTTTCTTGGTCCAGTGGAAGGAGAATTAATCATGGTTGATGCTTACCTGCCAAATACTCCCAACCAGGGAATGGATGATTGTGCTGTCAAGAGCCACACTGCAGATGTAGTGATCAAAGTTGTCAAGGATGTAGATGCTAAACCCTTAGTTAAACTGAGAGGAGGGGGGGTGAATCAGTTTAACATATTCATCAACCTTTTATAACTTTTCATTAAACTTTATTTACACCTTCATTTATGTCTAACTTAATATGTGAGAAATCTTAGAATGTGAGCAGCAAGTGTTAATATAGTATAACAGTAGACTTAATATGAGAGCAGCAGGTATTAAGAAGATGATATAAATCAGATCAACACATAAACATCATGCATAGAGACACCAGATATAAGTGGAAACCCATAAAGGGAGAAAACCACATCTTATTATTGTTGTGATGCAAAGGCAAACTCCAACTCCCTCTCACCACTGTTTTTCTACAGGCACCAACCTACAGGAGGATCCAACCTCAAATCTGCAAGCTACAACTTGCAAGGAAGCACCAACTCCCTTCAATTTTCTACAGGCACCAACCTACAGGAGGCTCCAACCTCAGTCAGCTACAACTGATAGCTATCAAGCTGCAACTTGATAGGGAAGCTCCAACTTCCTCAATTTATCAAACTGAATGTTTGTTGATTTACCTCAGATGTCAGCTCTATTCTGTAGCATCTCTTTCTGCTCTTCTTTTCTTAATCTTCTCTTCCTCACTCTTCTATAATCTGCATTCTCTATATTTTCTCTCTCTCCCCTCTCTTATGCATATCCAATTGATATTATATATAGAGTTCCTCACATGACTGTTTGTATTTCACAAAGAATTTGGTGTGAACAGTCATGACTCTTTGGCTTCTGTCTTCTCATTCCTTTTATCTATTTATTCAATAAATATAATTGTAGGTATCAATTTAACATTACAGTGGGATATTTGTTCTCTTCCGGAGACTTTCCAATGCATCACAAACAATAAAAATCAATTAAAACATTTACAATCAAATTACAATGAGAACTCCATCTCAACTCATTTAGTCTTTTGGCTCGCTGCGCATTTGTCTTTTCTTTGACTGTGTCTGTCTTTTCTGTGACTGTGTTTTATCTCTTTTCAGCTCTGTTTTCTCTTTTGTCCTCTGCTATGGTGTAACTATTGCATACATGTAACTGTGTTTTTTATATCAGTGCATTTTGTATATATATATGTAACTGCTGACTTTAAATCTGGGCAAATTCCAACGCTTTTTATACAGCAAGTGTCTTGTTGATGTGGTGAGTTCCGCAAGCGAAACATATATACACCACGGCCTTTGTTATATGGCCCGATGCGATTGCACACATCGCATTCGTATTATATTAATAATCGCCCTCCACCTTAAGCCGAGGCCTGTGGGTCCACAAACCACGTGGCACATTTCTATACAATCGCAACAACGTTTTATATATATATATATAACAGTGCCTTTTATATAAATAAATATATCGTAATTTCAACTCTCGGCACACTTATACAAAGTTTTAACAAATAGACTATCGTTTTATATAACATATGTGACTTCCAGCGATGTACTGCTGAAAGATAATTTTAATACATAAAATGCCCTAACGGGCCCTCTCGTCGATCTTTCCGATGCGATGTATCACTCCTCGACCTCTTCCGATTGCGATTAATCATAATCGCAATTTCCATGTGAATGTACCAATGTCTCAATGCTCTGATGCTCCGATTCTGATTATTCACTGTTATGACAAAAATTCAAACATATATCAGTCGTGGTTTATAAACCCATCGGGTCCGGTCTTCAATCGCAATCGCAACTTTTAGTTGCATGTGATCCGCTGCTCCTCTTTAACTCCGATGCGATTGACCACTATTCACCGGAACTCAAAACATATATGAGTCATATTTTATATGCCCGTCGGGTCTGAATCTCAATCGCAATCACAACTTTCTGTTGTGATGTTCCAATGCTCCACTTTAACTCCAATGTGATTGACCATTGTTCACCGGAATGCAAAACATATATGAGTCATAATTTATATGCCCGTCGGGTCTGGATCTCAATCGCAATCACAACTTTCTGTTGTGATGTTCCGATGCTCCACTTTAACTCTGATGCGATTCATAAGGGTCCCACCTTATATTACTTCATTTATTTTGAACATTAAGTGCTCCACTTATATAAATTAATATATATTCTTTGGACCTTTAGTCGTTTAATATTGCGCAATATATGTAAATACGCTGCATATATACTCCAGCGTGGGTAACGATTCCCGGAATGAGATTTATATCTATAATTTGTTGCTTGGGTTATACGATTCCCGGAATTGTGTTTATGTTATATGTAACGCCCGGCTGGGTAATGATTCTCGGAATAAGGTTTGTATATATATATACTCTCCGCTTGGGGTTAAGATTCCCGGAATATTGTTTATGTATATATATACTTTTCCGCTTGGGTTAAGCGATTCCCAGAATTGGGTTTATGTATCCTCCAACTGGGGTAGCGATTCTCGGAATTTTCTGCTCTACCTTTGCTTGTGATAACGACTCTACCTCTGCCTCTGCCTCTGATAACCTGCTGTGATAACAGCTCTGCCTCTAATAACAGTTCTGCCTCTATATTTTCTGCCTCTGCCTCTGCCTATCTTCCTTTACTTCCTTCGTTTGCTTCTTTGTTGCCTCCATTGTCTGTCTCTGTCTTTGCTACCTCCATTGCCATCAATGGCAATATTTCCAAAATTAGATAGCCTACCAGTCATGGGAGGCCTTAAAGAAGAAATTTTATATCATGTTTTTGCTGATCCTATGGAATAATATATGGAGGCCCTGATTGGCTCAACTCCCCAAGCATTGATCCTTTGCAAGAGCCAGATTCATCAGAAGTGGTCACCACTGGTGGTGGCCTTGGTTTTGAAGACCCACATTTAAGGCACTCTGTGGTTATCTCTGACAAGAAGTCAATTTTTCCATCCTTTTTTGTCACTACTTAATTGGTTGCACTCGCATTATTGTATCATATGAAGCAGCAGAGATTTACAAGTAGAGTAGGGTAGGTAGGAAATCTCAATAAGCTCAGTTTGTGAGCATTTAGTTAGTTTTTTTTTACTTCTGCAAAGTTTCAGTCCATATGCAGCTTGTCTTTATGCTATGGACCCACAGCAAACCAGACATTCTAACACTTGTTTGGTTGTGTTTCAATTTCTGTCTTAGAATATAGAGGATGAAAATCTGCTAGACAATTTTATCCTGGCAGATATTAGTTTAGGTAGAGAAGCTATGAGACAAACTGTTTAATCTAGTCTCATGGAGTAATAAGGGTAGCAGTAGGTAGTTTTATTTTCTTTCTTCCAAAAAATGATGATGTGAAAGTTCTGCAAGTCTAAATGCACCTTGAAGAAAAAAAATTTAGGACAGTAGGATGAGTAGGTAGTTGTTTGGGAAGATGTTTTATTTTGATTTAATATCCACCATGTTTGTAGTAGCTGATAAAATAAGAAAAATATGGTCAAGCACTGGGCATCTGGCCTACTCCTAAAGATTATTTTATGAGATTCTTGACACCTTCAAGAAGATGCCATCCCCATGTGGAGCCACTGTTAGTCACCTATAAATTTTTGACATAGCAAACAGGTGGTTAAAAATGTTCTGAGCCTTCAAGAGAAACATTTCCCTTGAAAATATTTCATTCTTGAAAGCCTCCATCTGTCTTCTATCCTTTGAAGAGCCTTCACTGTTGTTTCCACTGAAAACCTGTTGTTCTGTTATGAAGAAACTGTTGTCAAACAGGCCTCCATTTGCCCTATTTCATTCCCACAAAATCCCATTTGTCACCATTTTTCCCCTCACAAAATTCCTCCAAAACCCCTCCATTAACCTTCCATCTCATCCCAAAACCCTTTTTAAACCTCATGTTATCCTTTATCTAATTTAAAAATTCCGTTTTCTTCCTACCGGAACCCTCCATTTGGCCTTAAAAACACTGATTTTGGCCTAAAAACATTTTGTTTACACTATAGGAGTCTTATAGCCCCTAGGGGCTTATAGGGCTTAGCCCCTTTCTTCATAAACCCTTAGCCTTGCAACCGGGCACTAAAATCCCCAAAAGTCCCTTTGAAAAGCCTAAAAACACTTTCTCCGCTCCATGAAAGAATTTAGCCCCTGAGGGCTTATTCTCCTTAACCCCTCCTCCATGGAACCTGAAAGTTTGTGATCAGGCGCTTAAAAGGCTAAAGAACCCAATCAAAATGCCTTTCCCCTTGTTTTACTCATTCCCGACGGCTTATGGTTCGATTAACATGAACTGTCGATCTCCACAAGATCGACGGCCTTCAGGCAATCGGGCGCCCTTCCATTACATACCCCTCATTCCATTTTCCGAAACACTGGCGCCCCTACTTTGATCCTAAACATCCACTGTATAGATCCTACGGCTGCGATGAAACCCAATGATCTGATATGCCTCTGCCCCGAAAGAAAATCACAACCGTCCATCCATTCAGATCTTATGGTCCACAATAAACCCGATGGTTTCACCTCCGCCATGTTTCTTTCCCCATCGCACTTTCATTCCCACCGTCAGATCTCTCCACCCGTAATCCAACGGCTGAGATGCATATCGCGTTATTTCAGTGTCTAGGTGTTAACATTTTAAAATCGTGCGATGTAAGAGGTTTTGTTTTTCCACGTGGCACGCAATGAGTGGAATCGCATGAATTTCTTGAAAACCACTTACCACCTCCGAGCTTGCGCGAAAACCATTCTGGTTTTCCGCTTACTACCCTCCACAGTGAAATCTCATGATTGATCTTAGCCGTTGATTATTCCGATTGAACGGCACTAATACAATCTTACCTCCACCCATTATTCATTCATTCATCCTCCTCAACGACCCTATCGTGCAATATCAACCGTTGATTACCATGGTCTGATCTAATCTGACGGCCCAAAACGCACATTGCCCCAGACCTTCATCAGACCATTTTTCCTCCTTCTACCATGATTTTCACCTATTTTCCCATCTACATCCACCATTTTCATCGCCTGCACCACCATCTCCATGGGCCTCCACAGCATGCCTCCCACTCCCACAGGTTTTTTCATAACAGGTTTATTGTGTTTTTGCAGGGTTACAGATCGTGAAGATCATTCCTTATACACAATCATTTTCATGGTGATACAAAGCGTGGAGAGGCTTTTTCAGAGCCGAAGATCACATGGAAGACACCTGAGAAGTTTTAAAGCATGTTTTCATTAAAGATCAGTGTTAAACCTTCTCATAAACCCTCCTGCGCCATTAGAACCTGCACATGCACCAAAACATGATCAGAAGCAGTGGCAAAGAGTATCAGTGACATATTAAATTGATTAAAAGTTTATTATTGAAGATTAATGCTATAATCTAGTGTTTAAAGGACGAAGATACAGATTGAAGACCATAAGAAAGATCAAGAATACCTAATAAGGCCTAAAGCACATGAAACAAGCAAGATCATTATTTTAATGACAGCAAATGTTCTTTTTCTATGAAGTACTATCTACATGACCTCCTCCATTCTCCATCAAGCACCAGAATAGTTATTGTACTGACAGAGGCTTTATAACTGTCAAAACAGTAGTTATGGAAGTATGGAGGACTTCAAAGACCTTCTGTCACCTTACTTATCTCAAAAGAAAAAATAGAGTACCATCAGTCAGAGAGTACTTCAAAGAAACATACCTGAAGATATTATCGAAGATTTCTTACCAGACTACAAGATACACACAGTTAATGCAAAACCATTATGAAGAGTGGGCACTCGACCTTCCTCCCCTCTGTCTTAATGAATCTTTTAAGTTCATATCTACTACTACTAACACTCCTCCTATAAGAACTCATTGAGAATATGTTAGTTGTTTGTTGGGATTCTATTAGTTGTTAGAACTGTTATTGAGGGGAAGTAGATGAGTATTCTGTAATATAGTAGGCGGGGAAGAGAAGTCTGGATGGTAAAAGGCCACTGAGATCAAAGTATGTGACTGGTTTTGCTCATCAATTAATCAAGCATATTTACAAGATCCTAGTCTATATTATTGGTGATGTTTTCTTTACTGTAACTGTTTCCTTTCATGTTTATCATACTGTCGATTATTCTCAGATAAAGAACAGCAAGCATATATTAGGACATGCTTCTGGAGGTGCCCTAAGTCTCACTGTAATATTTATCTTTATGTTTTCTTCTATTTGTGTATCTAAGAGAAAATTCATCATAATTTAACGAGTATATAAGTTGGCTTGCCCATGCTTACTGATGTATGAATTTATAGTTTATCTCTTAGATGTTCTTGTTTGGTTTTAGCTGAAATAATTGGGAAACTGGGGATTTAAGAGTTAGCCCTGTCCACTAGGTTCCTTTTCCAATGGTTTTCCTTTCTAAGATCCCTTTGAGTTAGTGTCAAAAGAATTGAAGGTTAAAAGTATTTCTCTGATCTTAGGCCTTACTCTATGTTCAATCTTTAATGTGTTCTACTCTCTGAAAGTAGTTATGAGGATTTCTAGATTGTTTTCCTTGAGAGTATGTTGAAAGCAGGTCTGGATTTAAATGACATCTGACCTGATCTTAAGCTACCCTTTGTGTCTTATTTGAGAGTTTCCTTTGAAGTATGTCAAAATCAGGCCTAGATTTAAATGACATTTGACCTGATCTTAGGTTGCACTTTGGTTTCTTTCTTTCACCCATTCTTAATGTTCCATTCCACCATCTATCTAAAAATATCCTTTATTATATATTATTTTCCCTATGGAAACCCTTCGATAGTATTTATGCAAGTAATCCCCTTTCATGACTCCATAGCCCAATGGTTTGGCACTTCTCTTGACCTATCTTCCCATGTCGAAACATCCTTCTATTTAGTTCCTTCTTCACTTCCATAACCTTCTCAATTAATGATCTCCAACCAAACAAACAAACCTAAAACCCTGTGCTTCATAACTAGCCTAATACCTCAATTTGAGCTTTAAAGATACACTATTCTTTACCTTTATAGAGAGATCCCTCTTTGGATCCAGGAGAGCTAGATCCTAGGATCCCAAAGTGGTTTGATGTTGTCTTGTCTTTTGGTCTTGCCAATCTGGCCAAAACACAGGAACCACAACATGGTCCACCACCAATGGTTTATTTAAAAACCAATCTGAAATGTTTTGGGATTTTCTGAGTTTTTATGTGGTTCTCTGGTTATGAGAGTGTCATATACCTGATTCAACACTTAGCTAAGGTGGTGAAGCAAACATAGTCTACTCTATGGCTTATCTAGCTGATTTCTTCAAGGTTTGATAAGGGTCTCTTAGAATCCTAAGGGTTACTTAGATTGCCACTGATTCAGACAGATCCTATCATGATTACCATTATGCTGGTAGTGCTTGAAGAAGCTATATTTCACTAAAATGAATAAGGAGTGTCTTGTTTAGGGAATTTTACTCAAAAAGGTCCCACCGTGATCACCAGAATGTTGGGATCCTGTGATTTGGTTGATTGGAAAACCAAATTACAAGGAAACATATAAACCAGTCTTTAAAGCTCTAGGATCTAGCCCTCCTTGTCTCAGAGAGGGATCTCTCAGTATGTTTGCAAAGATATGAATTGTTTGCTTGAAAAGGTTGATTTTACGCTAGTTATTAAGCATGATTTTGTTTGATTGTTTTGTGGGACATGATGACCTAGGCAGCATATATAGAAAAGGGAGATCTCTAATTCATTGGGCAATGGAGTCAAATGGAAGTTTGTAACAATTTTGTAGATGAATTAGGTATATCAAAGGGAAAATCTAACTTGGTTCTTGGGTCTGCAAAGTTTTCAGGTGAAATGAAATGAACATTAAGGTTTTGAGAATGAAAAGTATAATTAAGGGCAATTAATAATCCTTAATTATATGTACTCTTCAACAAAGGGACTTAAAACATCATTTGAACATGAAGAAGTATTTTATAGACAGGACTAACCATGAATTCTACAATTTACACTTCAGCAAATAACAATCCCAAGACAAACTTTTAAAAAGAAATCTAAGAGTCGAGGAATGCTCTATTTCATCAAAGATTTCACTCTCAAGGATAAGAAAACATTCAAGATTCACAAATAACTGCATTCATAGAAGAGGGAACTCCTAAACATCTATGATTACAGTTATAAAAACCTTCAAAACAACTATTTGAGCAATTACAAAGGGTATGATCAAAACAAACCTCTTTGGTAGACTTTGGACAATGGTACTTTGAAGGGAGACTTCAAAAACAGTTTATAAGAGGCAGCAAGCAAGCAGGGAGAACCATAAATCATTCTTGAGGCCACTGTATTGAAACTATTCTTGAAATAAACAAGCTTAAGGGTTGACAAGTAGTTAAACTACTCAATCAAACATTTAGCAGATGAAAACATAAAGAAAATGAAGAGTAAACGGGCCTAAGGTGCTTCCAGGAGACATTTCTTAGCCTAAAACTTTTACTTTACTATAAGCAAGAAATGGTGAAAACATAATGGAAAACAAGAAAAACATAAGCAGATCTAGAATACTTCACCAAAAACCAAGCTCAGGGATCCAATGACAGAGCTTTCTCCATCCAAAAACATGTCAAAACATCCACAAGTTCCAGTACATTAATTTCTCTTCAATCTCAGCAGAACTATGTATTACTTCAAAGAGTTATCAAATGCCCCCATATAATGAGTTCAAATGCAGTATTTATGCTGCAAATGAGGAGGTGGAACTATCTAGGGTTCAAAATGGTATTAATGACACAGTAAATGCACTCCTATCCTTAAAAACCATGCAAGGCATAAGGGAGGAATGTTTCTCAACTACTTCTCTATGTAATAAATCTATCTTTACTTCCTGAGGATGAAACAGCTGAAAAGATTGACTTTGAGGCTCTTTTCTGCCTTTTACAATAACTATCTGACAATTTATAAAATATCATTTTGTGTAATAACTTCCAATTTTCCCTTTGAGGTATAAAGTAAGTGAAAGGCTTCAATTTTGAGTTATTAAGTGAATAACTGCTCCTTTGATGTATTCGAGGCTATCTTTAAGCCTACGTCTTCTTGATTTAATCATAAAACTGCTCTTTGGGCTTAATCTGCCTTTACTTCATCATTAACTGTGTTTTAAGGCCTGATGATGCCTTTGGCCTTCATAATGTAACATTGTTTCCCTTTTTCCTTTATATACTGCATGATTGGAAACTCTATTTCCCTGTTTCTTTGGTTTCTTGGCCTTCATTCCTTCCTTTAATTGTTGCGCTTTATCCAATTTATTTTTTCTTGGTTCTAGCCTTTAACCCTTTATTTTTAAATGTTCATTGACTCTTCCCTTTTGATGTTGTGGACAGGTGCCTGCGAGATGCTGAGGGTTTGATGATGTAAAATAGTGCTCATAGAACACTGATCGAACTATGAAACTAACCTTGGAAATTCCCTTTCTTCGTGATTTGGCCCCTATTCGGACCACAATGGTCGTAACCTCCTGGTCTGTCCCTTTATGGACTATGAGAGGGTTTTAACCTTTTAAAACCACTATCCAACCTGCATAAGACAAATAAAATGCTAATAAAACATGCGGGGTCGGAAATATTGCTTCGAAGGCTGGCGGAGGAGGTTGCAGAGAGCCAAAATGCATGGAGGAAGGATTTTAATGGTAGAGGGTGAAAAAATGGTTTTAAATGGAATTTGGCATGAAAATGGGCATAAGTGGTTTTGGAAAACCATTGGCAGTTTTCGTGTGACAAACGAGTGGTAAGTGGTTTATCCTAGAGGGAACGCGATCCAATTATATCGCACCACGCATCCTCTGCAATACCACTGGACTCGCACAGCTTTTGGTTGTTAAACCTCGGACGCAAAAATCGTGCGATATGCGATATCAACCGTTGGATGAGAAGGGGTGGATCCATCGGTTGGGAGAGCAACGCAATGGGAAAGGTGTGCGGGTAGGGAATTAGTGGAAACCAGGTGGCAGCCAGAGATTGGACGAGTGGCTCTGTGGGTGGAAGGTGGGCCATGTGGTGACGTAAGCAGTTTTTTTTTGGTATTGGGTGTTAGGGTCCCATGATTTGGCTGATTGGCAAGCCAAGTGATAGAGTAACATCAAACCAATCTTTGGAGCCCAAGGACATAACCTTCCTGGACTTAGAGAGGGCTCTCTCTATTTTTATAAGGGATATCTATGTGTTTTACTTCTTGTGTTTCTGATTTTAGGCTAGTTGTGAAGTAGGTTTTTTGGTTTTTCTTTTAGGTTTGTGAGGGAGGAACTGATCAAAGACTAAGATAGATAAAAATATTGTCAGATCAACTGGGCTATGGGGTCGAAAAGTTCAAGAAATCTTTAGATGGTGATACAAGGTATGTTGAAGGGCCGATTTGATCAAGGTAAAAGGATCTTTGGGTAAAATGGAGTGGGATGGACACTAAATTTGTGAATAAAAATGGATTTCAAACATAAATAGTTCAATAGCTGACATAAACATGGTAGGGCTAACCATTAATCATGAGAAATGTAACTATAAACTGATAAATGCATAGAAATAAACATTCAAGCAATACATAGAGATATATGACTCTCTAACTTTAGGAAATTGCTATCAAACTTTGTGGAAAGACAATTAAGACAAACAAGTAACTCAAATCACTATGAGGAAACACCTAAGCATAGTATTTCAAGCTATCGGGCACTTTGAAGTAAGATTGTATAGTTTTAGGAAAAGGGCAAGATCAGTACAAGACCTCCATGGTTCAACTAAGACAATCAAACAATCAAAGAAAGGTTCAGAGGTGGAGCTATGACTAGCCATGAGTAAGCAGGGCATACCGTGAATCATACTTAGCATGCATAAAACCATAAATGAAACAAGCAAACAATTTCTTCAGTTATCAAAGAGAAATCAAGGATTCTTTGATATGACTAAGAAGGAAGAAAACATAGAAGCTATAAAGAAACAGGAAATTTGAGGTGCCTCCAAGGGCATGTCTCAAATCTATTCTCTATTGTCTTATAGCAAGCAAGAGCATGAAATATGAATGAAAACTAAGAAACATAACAGAGAGGGACACTATACCATTTTACCAAGTCAAGGAATCCAACAGCAGTCCTCTTTCATCATCCAAAAACATTCAAGAAACTATCCAATGCATGAGACAAGTATTTCTTCCAAGCTTGTATAAACATATATTTCTCTATATCATCAAGTTCAGCCTTATTTACAATGAAGTCTCTTGGAATATATAGGCCAAGATGAGGGAAAACCTCCTAGTGTAACTTGCAAGCTCATTGGCCCATCAAAAATATCTGATTTTGTCCTTGAGGCTTTGCAAAGCCCAAGGCACAAAATATCTATAAAAATATCCTAAAAATGCTAAAAAAAAAATTATATTGACTTTTCCTAACTAACCATGGCCAAAAATAGCTAAACGCACATTAGGAAAAGCCACTTCAGAAAAGTACATTTTTCACAAAAATACTTAAGAAATATATCAACAGAAAATTCCCTGTCTTGTGGACAACTTTTAGAGGCCTTCCTGATGTCGAAATGAGGCCCGTGATGGCTCGTTGGAAAGCTCTAGATGTCTATTTTCTGAAAATGATTTTTTTTCTCCAAAATGACCACTAGAAGCCTATAAAAATCTGACCTATGTGAAAAAAAAAAATCTAGAAAATAGACTTCGCTGATATGCGAGGCAGAGTGTGGAAAAAGTGACTGTTTTTCGCCATTTTGGGGAACCAAATCATCTTCAATTGATCTGAAAATTGCTGAGTATATGCCCCTAAAATTATGGCATCCAACAATACCATTTTCATCCTTTGAGGATGTCTCAAACATAAATGGCAATGCCCATGATTTTTAACAAAAAGCCCAAAAATGACAAAAAACCAAAACTTGTTGAATTTTGCCCAATTTTGGAGAGCATGACCGTCAAGGGTTTTCAGAAACATGTTGAGAAGCTGAGGCCAAAATTTGGAGCCTTGATGTGTCTTTCTTCATTTTCGGTGTCAGGCGCCTCTTTTGAACCTCCTTGAGCTTTTCTTGTGTGGCCTTCAATTTCCATCGTCCGAACTGATTTAGCTTCTTATAATGCCCGGTCATTCTTCTTTGAAGGTCCAAATCTCTATTGTACTTTTCCAATTTCTTCTCTAAGTGGTCATTCACCCTTTCAAGCCATGCTTCTTTATTTTTTTCTATCTCTTGGGTGAATAAGGTAGTAAGAGGAAATGATTGGAAAAGGGCAGCCTCTTCCTCTTTTTATTTCTCCAAGGCTCTTCTGATTCCCATGTGTTAGCCCCCTATAAATTTTTTGACAAGCAAAGTAAGGGGCTAAATTGTTTTTGAAGCCTTCAAAGAATGTGTTAGCCCCCTATAATTTTTTTGACAAGCAAATAGGGGGCTAAAATGTTGTTGAGCCTTCAAGGAATGCATTTCCCCTGTAAACACATCATCCTTGAAGCCTCCTTGTTCCTTTGGTCCTTTGATAAAATCCCCTCTGCTGATTTCCATTATAAAGCCTCTCTGTTATGAAGAAGAATTCCAAAAGGCCCTTTTCCCTCTTATTTCCTCCCCACTTAGCTTCTATTCTATCTCCCCTTCTATTTCACTTCTTACCTTTCAAATCCTCCCAAAATCCCCTTCAAATTCTACCCATATCCCTTGTTTGGGCTAATTCACCCTTTATCCCTCTATCGTTCCTCTTCCTAACCTTTAAATCACATTAAATGGGTTAGAAACCCACTTTCCTACCTTATTATAAGGCCTAACCACTTCCCCGCCATGTATTGCATAAAACTTTATTATAAAGTTTATGTTATATATATAACCCACCGCATATCCATCGCAAATCGCAAAATCACATCCATCGCGTGTTTTGTGTTAAACGTTCTGATCACGCATCGCAAATATTTGCGATGCGATGGATCGCGTCACAAATATTTGCGATGCGCGGTCGATTGCGCAATCGCGCCTCCGCCCGATCGCATAATCGCAAAATCGCACATCGCATGTGCCATAGTGAACATTTTGATCACACATTGCAAATATTTGGGATGCGATGGATCGCATCGCAAATATTTGTGATGCGCGATCGATCGCGCCATTGCACTTCCCTCTGATCGCACTTTCCGCCCAATCGCAAGTTCTTTCCTCTGATCCCCGATTTTTCCGATCCTCTGATCCGTTTCCCCTTATCGCATCGCAAATTCTATTCTTCCGATGAAATTACCCCCACTCCCCTCCAATATTGCGATTGCTATTTCCGTATGGGTCCCGCCTCGTATGATCATTCCCATCCACCTCATTGCATTCCCTTTGTACTTCCTCCGCAGTCCAAATTTTCATATTTACACTAAATTTTAATGTTTTTTGTACATTCCGCCAATATTCCTATATCATTCCACTGTTTGAACCATTCACCATCCCGATCAGGCCATCGCCGTCCATTTACCCGCAAATCCAACGGCTCGTGCTTCATCTACCTGTGGACCCAGCGCCCGCGCACTGTGCCCAAACCGCCCGGTTTCTATCGCACCATCTTTGGGCGGTGGGCGGTATTTTCTGATTGCGGAGCGACTCCATACAACATCCGACACGTGGCTCCGAAATTGTTCAAAAACCACCCACTCATCGCACGTTATCTTTCGATCGCGGATGCCAAGCGAAATTGTTGTATGCCGTTAGATCTCGAGCGGCTCATCCGACGGTTGTCGAGCCACGAAGCCGCACATGGGTTAAACAAAAACATTCGTACCCTCCGGCTCCCGCATCCGTGGCTCCGCTTCATTGTTTTTCCGTTATTTCCCTTTGTATTTCCCCCAAGCGTTAATATTTGGGTTTTTACACTATTAACCATTTCTTCCGCCATTCTCCATTATTTTCACTGCTCTCAACTGTTCCGCCACTGTTCCTCCAATCCTCCGAAAGCATTCCCCCACCACCACTGCCCGGGTGTGTAACAGGTTCATTTTATTATGCAGATAGCATAGTGAGGCCGTTTCGGCATTTGCCAGCGGATCAGCAGAAGTGATGCAGAGGGGGGTGAATGCTTATTATTGATGTGATTAATGTTTAACCCCGCATTCAAAGAATCGAGGCACAGTTGGAAGACTTGCGCACACTGTCAAGTCTTATCTATGTTAAATATCAGAAGAGTACTCTTCTCCAGACAGATCACCTTCCTACAAGAAATATCCATGCCTCCTCGAGCCCTTAAACGTATGTTAAGGATAGAAGCTTCTTGAAGATTGTCTGGATAGCAGTTATGGAGGTATGGAGAGACCTGCAGATATTTTATCCATGTCATTTATTCAGATGGCTACCACAGAGTACCATCAGTTGGATTTCTTCATAAGAACACACTTGAAGTTATTAACGAGACTTCTGGGCCACGCTCCATAGTACACATAGTTAATGAAGAGCCATTTTTTTCAGAATGGGCATTCGACCTACCTCTCCTCTATCTTAATGAACACATTTAATTTGTATATCTTGTTTTTTCTCTTCTCCTATAAGAATTCCCAAGAGCATATGGTAAAAGGTTTTTGTTCGGCTGCTGCCGTTGTTGTTAGAGGGATTCATTATAACTGTTAGAACAGTCTTGGGAGGGATAGCAGAGTAGTTTGTATGTAGTAGGCTGGGAGGATAATTTTGGATTGTAACAGCCATTGAGCTCAGTGTATGTGATTGGTTTTTCATCAATTAATCAAAGCACATTTCACAGGATCCTGGTATATTACTTGTTGTAGACAATTCTGTCCCCCCTAGAGATAGCCTAGATTTGCCATAGACCAGTGCCTAGGACATCTTAACATAGCAAGGAGCTCATAATATAGCTTGGGTTTTCAATCCAAAAGCTCTCTTACTATCACTTGTAAAACAAGGAAATTTGTTTGAATGGAACCAAACTCTCTCAGAAGCTGATACAAAGATAAGAATAATGTAGGAACAACATGCAAAACTCTCATACAAAAGCATCAGACAGTTAAGAGACAGCTTACTGCAAAGAGGGCTAGTTCAAATAATATGCCACAGAAATCAAATATCAGAAAGTGGATGCAATGAAGAAACATGAAGAAGATACTAGTTAGCATGAGGCTGATACCCAGATACACAACAAAACCACATATGAGCTTATCCAACTAAGAATCCATACATGACAATGGCGTTTTAAAAGCACCCTCCTCAAGTAACTAATATAGCAGAAAATATGGATGAAATGAACATGGAACAGTATATCATGACTAGGCCTATTTAAAGTGCTTGACTAATCCAAGTATGGGCGCCAACTAGGATGAATCCTTACTTAAGACCAGTGAGCCACTCGCATTCTAGAACATGATACAAGAAGATAAATAGCATGAGATGAGATATTATATTAACACATAAGAAAAGATCACATACTGTGGGATACCAAAGACCAGAATCCTCATCACAGATATAACTCCTCCTCACTGAGACCCTACGGGCTCTGAGCCTTTACACAAAAGCTTTACAAGATGTATACAAGAACTTCTCACTGCACAGTTTGCTGACAGAAATCTGGAACTCTTACAATGTCTTTCTTCTTGGCTTTTATAGGAAAGACCGAAAAATCTAGAGAATGAGGTAGGTAATGTACATTAAATTGACTCATTAAAACAAATTGGCGAGGAAAAACCTGCCTATGCTGTTTGACGGTGCTGAACTGGTGCAAGTACTCTGCTGCTGCTTCATGGAATAAATGTTGAGGATGAAAATCTACTCTTAACAAGACACAAAGAATAAAATATACAAATGTTCTGTACTTGACTGGAAGAGAAAAATATACTGCAATAAAACCTTGAGGTTACTTGTTTTTGTGCATGGTACTCCCGGTCTTCCAATCTTTGAATTAAAATTCAAAATCATAAGGCTAGGTACTGGATTTCTCGATCTTTACTGATATTTGTATGCCGCCCAATTAATATTTCTTGTTGTGTAATCTTTCCCTCTGCAGGCGTCTTTAGGGTTCAATGGATTTTATTTATGCTTCCATTAATGAGGTCATATCATAGCAACCACCGCTAGCCTTGTTCTTAAATTTCTGCTTTTAAAGACTGTTCTTAGAGAAGATCTTGGCCTCTGCAACGGAGGCGATATATTGCGGCAGGTCCTTCTCCATATAAACCTGCAAAACTCACAAATATATTAGAAAAACCAGACACAGGTGCAAGGGGAGTGGATGTGGAGACAATGGTGGCGTCGATGATATGGCTACATGGTAAGAACATGCGGGGTGACGGCGGAATTACAGAGAGGTTTTGGTAAACAGACAGGATGTAAGCTTTCCACGTAAAACAGTTTAAACACGATGTATGAATAAAAACGATGAATATGAATGAAACACATATATATATAGGCGACGGGGATGGAAATATAATGGGCACGCGGGGTGGTGACACATAGGCGCACGAAAAGCCAAGGAGAACAGATGACGTGGCGAAGGACTTATTCAAGCGGGGAGAATGCGAGTGATTATGGGCCACACGATCTCTGAATGAGATCGTCGGTTAAAATGAGACGGAGGGCAATAAAAGGTGGGCCAGGGACGCGGTTGACGTAGGTTAATACGCGTGCAGCTCTGGGGGACGATCACCGTTGGATGGAGACTTCGAGATCTGACGGCTGCTATGGATTCCGCTGCCCGACCTTCGACCAAACTTTAATGCGCGAAATTGGAGTGGTTTTGGGACGTACATGGGGACACGCATCATGCAGCGTGTGGAATCGCTGCCATTTGATTGAAAACCGCCAGCCCGGTGGATGTGGTGCGGAATGAAACAACCGGTTTTGCAATGGGTACGGGTGTGGGGACCACCGCGGTAAGCAAGGCTCCACTCCGTCGATTGGTTTTTAATCCGACGGCTCTAGATGCGCCCAAAACTTTGAACGTCAAGCCCCTTGCCCTCTGACACATGGTTTTGCGCCTGGGTCACATGGGAATCAAATTAAATGGGGCTGAGACCTCAGGGGCTCGGCCCGATACAAATTTTAATGGCGGGTTTACACCTTTATGCACGGTGTTTTTAGGCAGAGAGGTCAACGATAGGCAGCATATGGAATTTTTCGGCCATGATAACAGGTTTGAAAGATCATGGGGGAGCATTAGGCCAAAAATTTAGGTCGAAGGGCTGATATGCACAACATTGGCTCCATCTGGGGACGGTGCGTTCATTTTTGGACGTGCCGAGAACATGCAGACCACTGATTATTTCTGTGTATACCTTGATCTTCTGCTTCCTTTAGCATTTTTCTTCATAATTTATCAGTGCACTCATAAAACCAAAACTGAAGCAAAACATATATACAGTATGGTACATCAGGCTTGCTTTGCCTGAATCAAAATTGAAAATATGGCTTGAGAAATTGTCCATTTACAGGGGAGTCAAGCAGATCACCCTGTAGGTTTTCCAATATGAAAGTGTTATTTCCTCCCTGATCTACGATTTTGAATGGGCCAAACCAAAGTGGATCAAATTTAGCATGTTTGCCCTTTTCAGCCCTCCGGATATCCCATCTGAGAACCAGATCACCAATTTGAAATTTCCTGTCTTTTGCATGCTGATCAAAGATGTTTTTCATTTTCTCCTGATACTCCACTAATCTCTGATTCACTTGGCTCCATGTTTCCTCCAATTCTACCAGTTGGTTAATTCTTTTGACCATGTCATCTGGTTCTTCCTGACTTTCCTGCATGAAACGTGCCACTGGCAAAGCTAATTGCACAGGAAACACAGCTTCTCGCCCATATACCAGTTCATAAGGAGATTTCCCAGTTTCTCTCTTGCTAGTTACTCTATTCGCCCACAGAGAAAATTTCAATTGGGAATCCCAATTCTTTTGATTCTCATTAATTGTCTTCTTCAAGGCCCTCACCAGAGTTTTGTTAGAGGATTCTACCAAGCCATTCCCCTATGGATAGTAAGCTGTGGAGTGATTCAATATAATGTTATACTGCCGGCAGAAATTTACGAATCTCGCAGACTTGAAGGCCTGTGCATTATCAGTTACAATTCTAGCAGGACAGCCAAACCTGGATATGATATTTTCTTCCATAAATTTGATTATCACAGTATCTATAGCATTTCTTGCAGGTATGGCTTCTACCCATTTTGTAAAATAATCTGTGGCTATTAATATCCATTTATGTTGGCCACTTGATGGGGGATGTATTTCCCCTATAAAATCTAATCCCCATTTCTGAAACGGTTCATTTACATGAATAGGAATCAAGGGCAGAGCTGCTAGTTTCTGTCTTTCTGCAAATCTTTGACACTTATCACATGCTCTGACCCAAACAAAAACATTTGTAAATAATTTTGGCCAGTAGAAACCAACCTTCAGGATTTTATGAGCTGTAGCCCTCCAGCTGTAATGTCCTCCACAGATTCCTTCATGAAATTCTATCATTATATTCTCCACTTCATTCTCTGTGAGGCATAATAGTAATATACCTGAAGGATCTCTCCATTATAGTTGTCCGTTAGCAACTATGTATTTTGCGATTTCATTCTCACGGCCCTGTATTTTACCTTATCACAACCCGGAGGACAGCTGAGTGTTAAGAGATATTCAATTATTTCTTTGTACCAAAGACTAGTGAGATATTTTATGTGTATCCTTTGAGTGGCCAGCTCTAGTCCTTGTTGTTCTTCTGCTTTCTCAGATTCTTCACTTGCTATCATGGATAAATTTATGCCTAGAGCCTGATGATTTGATTCAAACAGAATTTTGGCTAGCCCTTGTCCTTTAACTAGCTTAGTGGGTCTTATGTCCAGATCGTACTCCTGTATTTTTGCAATCCATCTTCCTCTTTTGCCTTCACTATCTCCTTGAACGAGGATATCTTTGACAGCTGCTGTTGGAACATATGCAGTAATGTGGGATTTGAGAGACTTCATCAGGGCATATGCCTGTTTTTCTAGTATGTTATACTTCAATTCTGCATCATGCAATACCTGACTGAAAAAGGCTATTGGCTGCTCATATCCATTTTCATTTTTCTGCAACAAGACTCCAGCTACTGTATGAGGTGAAGCAAATGAAAAGATCATAAATGGCTTTGCATAATCTGGTCTAGCTAGCACAGGAGCTTCAACAAATGCCTGTTTTACCCTTGTGAATGCATCTCTAGATTCTTGGGACCATTTCACTTCATTACTCTTTTTAAGCATATCAGTTATATGCCTAACTATCTCAGCATAGTTAGGAATAAATCTTCTCAGAAAATTGATTCGGCCCAAAAATACTTGTACTTCTTTCTTATTTCTTGGTAGAGAAATACTATTTATCACCTCAACTCTTTTAGGGTCTATTTGTACACCATCTCTAGTCACAATGTGCCCTAAAATTTTTCCTTCTTCTAATGCAAATAAATATTTTTGAGGATTGAGGGAAAGACCATACCTTCTGCATTTTTCAAAGGTTCTCTGCAAGTGCTGAATGTGTTCAGTATCATCCTTTGAAAATACTGTAATATCATCAAGGTATACCACCAAGAATTTATCATGTTCACCAACAAAAGCAATATCCATAGCCCTCTGAAAGGTGGCTCCTGCGTTGATTAATCCAAAAGGCATTCTGGCATACATGAATGTTCCCCATGGTGTGGTGAAAGCGGTCTTCTTTTGATCTTCTAGGAACACAGCCACCTGATTATAACCAGAAAAACCATCCATCATTGACATTCTAGATGCTCCCACCACTTTCTGCAGGATATGGTCCATCTTAGGCAGTGGATAATTATCCTTTAAAGATGCTCTATTTAAATTCCTGAAATCCACACATAATCTTATTTCTCCATTCTTTTTTCGAACAGGGACCAGGTTAGCGACCCATTCAGAGTATCTTAGTGGCACAATTATTTTGGCTTGTATCAGCTTCTTGATTTCTTTTTCAATTGAAGGAAGCAGCAGAGGATTTATCTGTCTGATCTTCTGCTCATATGGTTTTGCATCTTCTCTCAGAGGAATTTTATGCTGCATTATATTAACATCAAAAGTTTGTAGGTCCTGATAGGACCATGCAAATACATCCTTATATGACTGAAATAGTTTCAAATATTTTCTTTTATATTCCAATGAAACGTTTTTGGATAGTTTTACGATTTTAGGCTCAGCATCGGTGCCCAAATTCAAGTCTTCTACTTGATTCTCTTCTATTACTTTACTATGCTGCAATGGAACATCATTTTTATCAAATAACCTTTCTAGGGGTACCAGCTCTCTAGGGATAACATTTCCTTTCAGCTGCAGCACTTTATTACCTGTTATTCTTTCTTCCCATCTATTGTCTGCAACATTTTCAGTTTCCTCTTCCTCACAGTCATCAATCTGCATATTAGAGAATTCTCCCATTGTTTCCAGGAATCTCTTCATTTCTTCTTCATCTTCGAATACCTACCAGTGCTTAATATTATCTGGGATGGATGGTCTATATCGTACCTCAACTTCATACCTCAAAAGTGGGTTCTGGGGAGGACGGAATGTACTAGCAGCTACAGCAAGAGAATCTGCTATTCTGTTCTGTTCTCGGGGCATGAACTGTATGTTAAATGCTAAGAAAAAATTCTCCACCATGTCCCATACTTCATTCCTATAGGCTTTCAGCCGAGGGTGTTTTTTTTGGCATTGATTTCTGACCTGTCTAACAACCAATTCAGAGTCTCCTAGAACTTTTAAATTCTTTATATTCATATTCCTGGCTGTTTGCAGTCCCAATAGCAGTGCTTCATATTCAGCCACATTATTATTAGCCTCATATTCCAACTTAAAGGACAGTGGAACCCATTTTCCTGTAGGAGAGATTAATAACACTCCAGCTCCATTACCTTCCTTTGAATTTGCTCCATCAAAATGTAATGTCCAGATTTCTGATTCCTGATCTTCTGAAGGCTGCTCAGCTTGAATTTGACCGAAGAGGGGCTCATGAGCATAATTTTGATTTTCTTCTAACATCAAACACGAGAAATCTCCCTCTTTGTTATAAACTGGGGAATTCTCTGAGCAGTCAGCCTTAGTTACCGTTTTAACAAATCTGGTCTCCCTATATAACCTCCTCTCTTGGCCTCCAAAGACTGGGAAAATAGCATATGTTAAGTCCATTTTGAGTGACCCGCCAATTTTTGTGCCCCAGGACCTTGACAGCAACATGCCAAAGTGGGCTGGGATATCAGCAACCACAATGTCCATAACTACACTTTTTGCTGGAATTTGTGCCAGATTGACCACTAAATCTTTAATCATCCCCAAGCATTTAACTCTTTTGGAGTCAAATGAGTACAGGTCTTTATATGGTCTTGTAATTTGCAGTCCTAGTTGTTCCATGATAGACAGAGGCATAAGATTATGGGAAGCCCCGGAATCTAGCATGCAGTTGTGTAGCAGCAGGTCATGAATAACTAAAGACACGTAGAAAGGAGGAGTAGAGGGGTCTATCTCCTCGACATGTGGGCCAAAGACTACTAGGGGTCTTTCTTCTTGGAGGTTAAGGCTATCTGGAGTTATTGGAACTTCAGGGGGCAGTATGAAGGAAGTAACTTGAGATTGATATGCAGGCTATTTTAGCAGCTCGGTCAGGGGGACTGGAATCTTAATTTTCTCAAGCTCTTTTTGTAAAATAAAAGCAGAGGAAGACTTTTCTATTACAACTTCTTTAAATTCTTTATTTTCAGCTGGGAATCTAACTTCTTTTGACACAGACTCAACATTAGGAGGATTAACCAATTTGGAAGAAGAAAGGACTTGGTCATTAGACTGTGAAGGCTTGCTCAGAGGACTCTTACCTTTTTCTGCAGCTTTCTGCATTGTCATCTCTTTAGGTGCTTCTTTCTGAGCAAGTGCATCCCTCTGAAGTGGAGCTTCTTCTTGATCTTGAGTCTGGGTCCTCTTCCTTGAAGATCTGAGGTCATATTTTACATTGAATTGTGCTTGCATGAAATCAGCAAATTGTTTACAATAATGATCAATCTCTGCTTCTTCTTCTTCTTCTTGCAATGGGAATTCTATATCATCATTGTTTGAAAAAGCAAGATTTGTATCTTCTAATTGATAAGCAGCATCTTTAGTGGAGTCATCTGCTGGACCTTCCAAGTACAATGGGTTTGGTACCTGATCTTGTTGCTCCTTTGCTTCCCTAGGCAATATCTGCAGTGGTGGTCTTTTATATTAAGGATTGTATCCTCTGTTTGGAGCATTATAAAAATTCTTGGGGGCTGAATTCTTAGCCTCCAATTCAAGTTTAACCATCTTCTTAATCATTTTTCTTATTTCATCCATCTTATCTGAATCCTTCTAATGGTTAGAGGGGGAAACTTCTTCTTTACATCTCCTCCTAGTATCCTGTTCAACTTTCCCCTTTGATTTCCCAGTGGAGGCAAAGTTTGCTTCCAACTCCAGAGCATCTGATTGAGCATCATCTAAAGTGGCAGGTTTTCTTTCCCTTAAGGAGAAGCCAAAATCTGAATCAAAGGCTGCTATGAAAACCACTTTAGCAACAGTCTGGTGAGGCTTCATCTCAGGAGGCAGGCTCGAATATAACTTGTTAAATATTTTAATAAACTCTGACACTCCTTCATTATGTTTCTTCTTAAGAGTATTGAATTCAGTAAGACACTGTCCATGATCTTTCTTCTCTCCCCATTTCCTGAGAAAATTATTCTCCATGTCATCCCAGGTGTTCACTGAATGATTTCCCAAGGTTTTGAACCACTTTCTGGCTTCACCATCCAAAGATTGCACAAATAATCTTAAGACCACATCTAAATGTTCAACATTGAAGTTCTCTGCAAAGGAGCAGAAAGTCTCAAGATGTTTCTAAGCATCAATTTCATTTTCTCCATTAAATCTAGGCAGAATCTTCAAATAATCCTGTGGCATATCATTTAGCACTTGGGTTAAGGCCAGTGGAGCATATTTGTTCAAGAGAAAAGCTGGTACATTAGCCATTGGAGGAGCTAGGGGTTGTGCAACAATCTGAGGTACAAATGAAGGAAGGGGAGGCGGAGGGAGTGGAGTATTTGCAACAATCGGAATGTGTTGTACAGAGGTCTGAGGTGTGGATGGAAACAATTCACGATTAACCAAGGTTACCTCTGTAACTTCTTTAATTTCCTCAGCCTCAAGAGTAGAACGAAAATCCTCTTCAATCCTGACACTTCCCCTAGGTGGACTTTCTGAGCAATATTCGGGATTTTTGGTTCTGATTTCTTGAGAAGAAGAGGGTGGATAATCCTCTACAGAATACCTGGGGATCTCAGCACGAACGGATTTCCTCTCTTTCCAAACTCTTTTATGAATGATCTTCTGTGGGTCAGACACGTAAGGTGTCTTTGACTGAAATGTATTTGATCTCAAATGTGGCTTACGAGGAGCCAGGAATACCAATAGATTTATCAAATAAATACCAGTGGAGTCGCCAAGGTGACAGATATGAAACTCTTCAACTCTCTGTGCTCACCTGATTAGAGAGTGGATATGATTTTTCGAGGCCCAGGGAAATTGATTTTCTTAAATTCTTCCCCGGCAATGGCGCCAGAAAGATGTTGTAGACAATTATTTCCCCCCTAGAGACAGCTTAGAGTTTCCATAGACCAGTGCCTAGGACATCTTAACATAGCAAGGAGCTCATAATATAGCTTGGGTTGTCAATCCAAAAGCTCTCTTACTATCACTTGTAAAACAAGGAAATTTGTTTGAATGGAACCAAACTCTCTCAGAAGCTGATACAAAAGATAAGAATAATGTGGAACAAAGATGCAACTCCCATACAAAAAAGCATCGTATAGTTAAGAGACAACTTAAGGGGTAAAGAGGGCCAAGCTTCAGTCAAGATGTCAGCGAAATCAAATATCAAAGTGGATGCAATGAAGAAACATACAGAAGATACTAGTTATTGCTGAGGTCAGAGGACGGTATACACAACAAAACTACCACATATGGGTTTATCCAACTAAGAATCCATACATGACAATGGTATCTAAAAAGCACCCTCCCGTTAACTAATATAGCGTAAAAATATGGATGAATGAACATGGAACAAGATATCATGACTAGGCCTATTTAAAGCGCTTGACTAATCCAAGTATGGGCACCAACTAGGATGAATCCTTACTTAAGACCAGTGAGCCACTCGCATTCTAGAACATGATACAAGAAGATACATAGCATGAAATGAGATATTATATTAACACATAAGAAAAGATCACATACTGTGGGATACCAAAGTACACTTAATCTCATCGTCGTATATGACCTCCCTTCCCACTGAGACTCACCACGTTCGAGCCTTTACACAAAAGCTTTACAAGATGTATACAAGAACTTCTCACTGAACAGTTTGCTGACAGAAATCTAGAACTCTTACAATGTCTTTCTTCTTGGCTTTTATAGGAAAGACTGAAAACTCTAGAGAATGAGGTAGGTAATGTACATTAAATTGACTCAATAAAACAAATTGGCGAGGAAAAACCCGCCTATGCTGTTTGACGGTGTTGAACTGGTGCAAGTACTCTGTTGCTGCTTCATGGAATAAATGCTGAGGATAAAAATCTACTCTTAACAAGAAACAAAGAATAAAATATACAAATGTTCTGTACTTGACTGGAAGAGAAAAATCTACTGCAATAAAACCTTGAGGTTGCTTGTGTTTGTGCATGGTACTCCCGGTCTTCCAATCTTTGAATTAAAATTCAAAATCATAAGGTTGGGTACTAGTTTTCTCGGTCTTTACTGATATTTGTATGCCTCCCAATTAATATTTTTTGCTGTGTAATCTTTCCCTCTGCAGGCGTTGTTGAGCCTCAAATTTGTGCTTTCCTTCACCTCATTTTACCTCATTTTTCCCTTGTCCATTTCCATTTTAAACCCAATTGATCAATAAAAATAGTTAAAATTACTTCTAGAATGGTTTACATAACTGACTTGTTGAATTTTGTGATTGTTGCCATTGTTAAGCATTTTGACCGGAACTAGCTGCAGAATGCAGGCATTCTGTAGCTAACCGGCGATTCTGCAGCTACCTTTATGTTTGAGCATGTTCCAGGTGGCCTCTTGAGGAAAAACGCATATGGGCATGATCCACGTTGTGCCTACATGGTGTGTTGCTCGTCATGGAAGAGGAAATGAAGTTTGTGTACGGTTATGCACGTGGGAACACATTTTGTGAAAGAAGACTCCTACTAGGACTGTTACAGTCCAGGTGTCTTTTCTCTTTTACACAGCCACCTTAAAGACTCCTAAGATGATTTGGATTAGGAAGACATCATTCCTAAATTATTGTAATTATTGTTACTTGCATTTACTTTAAAAACTCTTGAATAGGCCGAGAGCTTAGTTAGAAATTTTGTGTAGATTTGTTGCTAGATTTTGGTGTAAAACTCTGTGTTACGTCTTTTAAGACACAGAGCATTATGTTCAGACTATTGCATTGTTAATGGAGCAGACAAAATTATCTTGAAGGCGTGATTTAATTGTGAAGTCGAATGCCGTCAAGTGGTAGAGGGCCCCTGCCCCTTGAACGGATTTCCTTAGCGTAAACTAGATAAGTTTTTCCTAGCTGTCTTTACGTTTTGCATATTGAATTAGTAGTTGCCGTGTTTTATATACTGTGGTCGTATTCGTTCCAGTTCTTCCATAAGAAGAAATTCTTCCAACAGACCAAAATGATGAATGATTGATGACTATGGTATTGTAGGATATCAGTTAGATTTGTATTTGTTTTAGCTAGCTACTGTAGCCATAATTTGTTCCAGTTCTTCCACAAGAAGACACTTTGCCAATAAATCAAAACGATGAATGTTTAATGACTATGGTACTGTAGGATAGGATTTGTATTTGTTTTAGCTAGCTACTGTAGCCATAATTTGTTCCAGTTCTTCCACAAGAAGACACTTTGCCAATAAATCAAAACGATGAATGTTTAATGACTATGGTACTGTAGGATAGGATTTGTATGTGTTTTTAACTAGAGACTGTAGTTGTATTCATCATAGTTCTTTCACAAGAAGACATTCTTCCAATAAATCTTAACAATGAATGATGAATAGCTATAGTGTCATAAGAATTAGTTGTAGTTTTTAGTCTTCACTATCATAGTTGCACTTGTCCTAATCACTCTTCCATAAGAAGAAATTCTTCCAAGACATCCTTAAGAAGTTCAAGATATGACTGTGATGTGACAACTTAGTTTCATTTGCTTTCAGTTCATTGCTTTCAATTGCATATAAGTCCATAGTCAAAATTGTTCTACCTCTTCCACAAGAAGGAACTCTTCCAAAATATCCCTCATGATGAACAAACTGATTGTGTAACTTCATAGGATAGTGCATGTTAATTAGAATGCTCCGGAGTTTCATTTTGCATTTAATTCATGTCCAGCTACTTCATTTCAAAGTTTGATGATGGCTTATGTTTTAACATTGTTCTAGTTTAGAAGCATCTTAAGCTCATGTTTAAATCAATTCATTGCATTCATATCTCATAGTCACACTGTCACCCTTTGCACAGTAGATCATTTTAGTTGATAGGATTCCTAAGACAGCCTTCATTATTTACAAATATCCTTTTGTTCTGAAAACTATCAGTGATCCATAACTTTAGGAACAGAAGATAACATCATTACAAGGTCTGAAATATCTTTGCAAATTCCTCACTATAAACAGAGCTTTTCCTCAACAGAACTACCCTGAAAAGAAACCAATAACTCTTGAAGAATAGACTCTGACCTTCAATTGAAATTGCAGAATAGAACTAGAAATTAGTCATAAATAGATGAGTTTAGAATAGAATCATGATTAGTGTCTGATTGTCTAGTTAGAAAATTTGCATATTTAAGTGATCATTTCTCAAAGTCTAGTTTGTGTCATTTGTTTAAAAAGTCATCATCAAGCTCTTGTTTCTATTCAGTCATAGTTTAGGTGTTGTTTCAGTGTTTTTGATTACATTTTCCATTCCATACATTAGGCTCAACTGTGTTTTTGACTACCACTCTCTTTTTATTAGTTTTCTAGGCATTTTCATAGTAAACATAAAACTTCAAAAGACCAAAAACATCATAAATCAACATAAAAGACCAAAACATCACAAAACACTACATACAACGCACTAGGAAACAAGCACCTAGGTACATATGGTACATTTCACTTCGACAGTTTACAAATCCTGGTTGAAAATTAAATGAACTCAGTTTAGGAGACTAGATTGAGGCACAACATTTTGGCGCCGTTGCCGGGGAAGTGAAAACTAGGTAACCTTTGTTTCTTAGCATCCAAAAACAATTTTATGCGTAGGTAGAGGAGAAGGAGGAAGAGGAGGTAGAGGTGCAGATGGAGGAAGAGGTAGAATAGGAAGCTCTTTTGGGTTCCCTATACTTGATGGAGAAACCAATACAACCATGAAAAACATTTCACCTTCTGTCCTTCCGAACTTCTATGGACTTAAAACTGAGGATCCTGAAACTTTCTTATTCGAATTTGAAGTACTGTGTAGGACTTATGACTACCTTCAAGATGCCCAAAAATTGAAATTATTCCCTTCAACTCTGAAAGGAGCATCATTGAAGTGGTTTATGAGCTTAAGCAGTAGTTCCATTAGGACATGGGAAGACATGAAACAAGCATTTCTAGAGAGATACTTGGATTATTGTATGCCGGTTAATCATATGGAAGAAGTGTTCAAGATGTTACAAAAAGAAGATGAAAACTTAGAAGATTTGTTGGAAAGATTTAAATACAACATAAAAAGGGCACAAATGGAAAGCCTGGATCAAGACACTTTAAGATCTCTTTTGTTGAAAACCATTAGGGATGAATGGTTGGATATCCTTAACATGATGGGAAAAGGGGATATATCACAACTCACATTACTTGAAATATCTGAGTTATGTATCAACCTTTCCAGAGGGAAATCCAAAACTGTCAAAGGTCCAAGAGATCCTGCTCTTGCAAGAGCAAGTAAATCTGCTTCTGGGACAGTAAGTAGATCAGAAATAGGACACATGCTCGATGATTTTAAATCTGACATCTTAGGGAGTCTTAGTGAACAAATAGACACCCTCAAGATACAAAACAAGCAAAAGGCTGAATCTGATGCCTTGGCAATCTTTTGTCCCAAATGTAGGAAGAAACATGCCTTGAGAGAGTGCCCTTTGGATGTAAAAGTTGTAGAAACCTGTGTTATTTGTTCTGAGAAACATGAGACCAAGAATTGTCCTTCTCTTCCTGGTCTCAAGGCTGTTTTTCAAGAAGAAACTCCTACAGATTCCACAGAATCTCTTAACTTTGTATCTAGAAGACCTTGGCAGGGACCTCAAACACAGGGATTTCATGATCAAATGTATAATCAACCTCCACCTTGGAATTCTTGGCAACAACCTTGGCCCCAATTTCAAAATCAATCTCAAGCTTGGGCACAAGGATCACAAGGTCCCTATGGAAGATACTCTCTATATTATCAGTATCCACCATCCTATCCACCATACCCACAAAATTTTCCTCAAAATCTTCAACAAAATTTTCAACAAAATTCTCAACAACATCATCAGAACCAACCTCATCAAAATCAACCACTTCCATTACCATTCCCTCAAAAATCCAATCAGCCCATACCAAACCCCAATAATAAGAATCCTCAGAATACATACATGTTAGAAGGACAACAATTTCCAACTTATTTAATTACTCCTCTAGACCTTAGTGATGTTCAACTTAGGTCTGGAAGGATACTTGAGAAGAGGAAACCTTCTGTGATCAGACAAGAACAAGATAATTCTGAGGAAGACTCCCTACGGGTTAATAAAAGTCTTGAGGAAGAAACATCCTTTCAAGGCCAAAACATTGAAAAACTGAAACAAAAAGATCCAATAAGCCCAACTCCAGTATTAGAGCAACCATCCACATCTACTTATATACCTCCCTTTCCGGAAAGATTACAAATTGACAAAGGTGTAGAAAAACAAATAATGGTGCCTAATTATGATTTCTTGGATGAATTGAGAAATGTTTGCATTAAAACTCCATTATTGCAAGCCATCAAGGAAATCCCAATTTTAGCCAAAACAATAAAGGAGTTGAGTATGAAGACAACAAAGAAAAGAATAAGAGAAACCAAGAAAATTCAACTGGTAGGACAAATAGCAGATATTATGGTGGGTAAGATTACTATTCCAAAGTACCTTGACCCAGGAAATCCAGTTGTCAAAATTCACATCAATGGAATTGAAATTCAAAACACACTCATTGACTTAGGAGCAGCAATAAATATCATGAGTAGACAAATCATGGACAAACTGAAACTTCCTAATCTTCTCTTTACACCCACACTATTACAACTAGCAGATAGATCTGTGATCAGACCAGATGGGGTAACAGAAGACATTCCAGTGTCCCTAGACTCTTGGGAGTACCCTGTGGATTTCATGATCCTTACACCCAAGAATAATCTAGGAGGCCATCCTGTTATACTAGGAAGACCTTGGTTAGCTACATCTGATGCTTTTATTAGTTGTAGGTCCGGTGATATGTATATTTCTGATGGAAGTTCAACAAAGAAATTTACTTTATATCCTCCAGCTAGGACAATTACAGATCTAGATGACACTCAATGGATAGAGGATGAAGAATATTTGCAACCACTCTTCACAATTTCAGAAAATAGTGAAGATAATCAAATTCTGAATACTCTAGAAAATTTTGAATCTTCTCCAGAACACAAACAAGAATCATTTCAAGAGAAATCCAATATTGAGTTCTTGTCATCTAGACAGATGTCTCTTCATTCTATGGACAAATTTGGCAGTTCTACAAGTGAAATTTTTCCATGTAAAACCTTGAACATAAACAAAAATCTGGAAAAATCTCAACAAGAAGAACTAGTCAAAGTATTACAGAGACATTCTTCTGCATATGCATGGGAATACACTGACATGAAAGGGATAAGTCCCAAGACTTGTACTCATCACATCTATATAGAGGCAAATTGTAAACCAATTAGACAACCTCAAAGACGGATGAATCCAAATCTTTGGGAAATTGTCAAGGAAGAACTACAAAAATTGTTAAATGTTAACTTCATTTATCCTATTTCAGATAGTCAGTGGGTTTCCCCTTTAGTAATTGTACCTAAGAAAAATGGAAAATGGAGGGTGTGTGTTGACTACCGAGAACTGAATAAAGCTACTCTTAAAGACCATTTTCCCTTACCTTTCATAGACCAAGTATTAGATACATTAGCAGGTAAAAAGTACTTTTCATTCCTAGATGGGTTTAGTGGTTACAATCAAATCCAAGTAGCACTTGAAGACCAAGATAAAACCACATTTACTTGTCCTTGGGGTACCTATGCCTACTGAGTATTGCCATTTGGATTGTGCAATGCACCTGCAACATTCCAAAGGGCAGTATTAGGAATTTTTTCTGATCTAATACATGACTGTGTAGAGGTGTACATGGATGATTTTACAGTTTATGGGGATTCATTTGAAGAGGCTTTAGAAAACTTGGAAAAATTCCTAAAAAGATGTCAAGAAGCAAACCTTTCTCTTAGTCATGAAAAATGTTTTATGATGTTTACTGAAGGTATTGTTTTAGGGCACCACATTTCAGGGGATGGGATTAGAGTTGATGAAGCGAAAGTTGAAGTTATTTCTAACCTATCTATTCCAAGTTGTCAAAGAGATGTAAGAAGTTTTCTAGGATTTACGGGGTACTATCGGAGATTTATAGAAAACTTCACCAAAATAGCATCTCCTCTCTTCAAATTACTCACCAAAGATTGTGAATTTAAGTGGACTTCTGATTGCCAGTTAGCTTTTGAAACCCCGAAAACCAAAATTTCTGAAGCACCTATATTAAGGGGACCTAACTGGAAGTTACCTTTTCATATCTCGACAGATGCTTCCGATACAGCTCTGGGAGCAGTATTGGGACAGAAAGATTTAATTCCCTATGCCATCTATTATATCAGTAAAAATTTGACTCTTGCAGAGTTAAACTATACTGTAACTGAAAAAGAGTTTTTAGCATTTGTTCATGCCATTAACAAATTTAGACACTATATAACCGGCTATGAAACTTTTATTCACACTGATCATTCTGCCATTAGATATTTAATGAATAAATCAATCACTAATGGTAGAGTTATAAGATGGTTGTTATTATTGCAAGAATTCAACATTACTATTCTAGATAGGCCCGGAAAACAAAACACTGTGGCTGACTTCCTGTCTAGAATTCAAAATATCAAAGATGACACTCCGGTTGAAGATCAATTTCCTGATGAATATCTTTTTGCAGTTTCTACTCAAACTCCATGGTTTGCCGATATTGCTAATTATTTAGTTTCAGGAAAGTTTCCTTCAATTATGAATACAAGGGATAAAAGAAAAATCATTAATGATAGTGCAAGATATTCATGGGTCGCTAATGAGTTGTACAAGACAGGTTCAGATTTGATCATTAGAAGGTGTGTTCGTGAAGATGAGATGCCCGAAATTCTCAAGGCATGTCATGATGAACCTTGTGGCGGACACTTTGCAGATAAGAGGACAGCCTATAAGATCCTTAATTTAGGATATTATTGGCCATCTTTGTTTAAAGATGCAAGGGAGTATGTCAAAAGGTGTGACAGTTGCCAAAGGGTAGGGAAACCCTCTCCTTCAGGTGAGATGCCATTACAACCTCAGGTACACATTGAACCTTTTGAAAAATGGGCCTTGGATTTTGTAGGACCTATTAGTCCTCCATCAAGACAAAAGAAATACATATTAGTTTGCACCGATTATGTTACTAAGTGGGTAGAAGCTAAACCATTACTTGTTGCTAATGAATCATCTGTAGTTACTTTTCTTTTTGAGGATATTTTTACTCGTTTTGGTGTCCCAAGGGAAATTGTTACAGATCAAGGAGCTCAATTTACATCAAGACTAGTGGAGCAAATGATGGAGAAGTACAAAATCAGACATAGAACATCTACTCCTTATCATCCACAAGAAAATGGTCAAGTGGAATCCACTAACAAAGTCATTGAAGGTATCCTAACAAAGATTGTTCATCTACATAGAAGAGATTGGGTAGATAGGCTTCCTGAAGCCTTGTGGGCCTATAGAACTACATGGAGAAACACAACAGGCCATACTCCTTATGAGCTTGTTTATGGAAAGCAAGTTTTGTTTCTTATAGAGTTCCAAATCCAAACATTCAAGATGGCAGTTCAGCTAGGACTTGATCTAACGGAGGCACAAAAGCATAGACTGGAGCAAATTAATGAATTGGATGAGATCAGACAAGATGCAGTTCAGAAAACAAGTCTAGTCCAACAAAAAAGGGCTAGATGGCATGACAAGTACATCAAAGAGAAGAAATTTAAAGAGGGTGATTGGGCTCTCTTGTTTGATTCAAAATTCAAGGATTTTCAAGGGAAATTTCAGACACATTGGCTTGGGCCATATGAAATTGTTCGAATTTTTGATAATGGGGCAGTAAAAATCAGAACTATAGATAAAGAAGAGGTCACTTTTCTTGTGAATGGCCATAGATTGAAGCTATACCACAAGCCACTCTCAAGAGAAGAGTTTTTCAAGAAGTTCCAAGGAGACAATGATGTGAAGTTAATGAAGAAGAGTCTCTCTTCTTCATCAACTTGATTAAATTTTCTGAAGCATTTCTCTTAAAAAAAAATAAAAATAAAAATAAAAAAAATAAATAAATAAATAAAGGTATAAACATGAAAACCAATCACTGATTGGCATGTTTATACAGAAAAGATAGGGTGAAAATCAGAGTTTCTCTGACACTCTAACTTTTCCCATTTTTGTTTCTAAGCAGTTGTTATAAAAATCATAAGTTCAGTGCCATAGTACTTATGATTCATTTCATCTCATTCCATTCACTATCCATCCATACTTCATCTCATCTATCATTCACATTTCACTCCATTCCATTTCATTCATTTCACTCCATTCCATTTCATTCATTTCACTCCATCTTCCATTCACTTCATTCTCATGTCAAAACATAGAATTTGATATCTTGCTGCAAGAGAATAAAAATATGCCATGAATTGCAGTACAGCCCTTATGTTCCTTCATTCCATGAACTGAATCCATTCTTATTTCATTATCCATTTCATAAATCATCATCCATTTCATCCATTTTCATAAACATTTCACCCATATCCCAGAAACATTTCATTTTCATAATAAAAGTGTTCTACAGGGACATTCTGCAGCTCGGTGTACATTCTGTAGCTGATCGGCCTTTCTGCAGCCCGATAGTTTTTCACAGCTACAAATCCTGAAGACATCAACCAGCAGACATCAGAGTTACAACAAAGTGATCCAGAGAATTCATGAATCAAAGACATCAAGAAAATAGTGAAAGATTCCTCCAAAAATGAGCAGAGAAGACAAAGGCTACACAAACATCAAGGGCAGAGGTAACAAATTTAAATTACGATGGAAATTCATGAAAATTTAGCATAGTTTAGTTGTGAAATTATTCAAAGAGTTGTTTTAATTATTTTATTGATCAAACACCAAACAAAACCCTCTATAGACTTTGTATTAAAACTTCCAATTCAAATTTTCTATCCAATAGCATTTGAGCGAGGGAACGGCCAAATCATTTGAAATTCCCACGACTCTTAACCAAGCTCTTTAATGATGAAGATTTTTCCTGCCGTCGTAAATCCTCCGTTGTCTCCTCAAATCATTAATGCATTCCTCCACCTCAATTCACCACTCTATGCCGTGACCATTTGCCATAACGTCATTCCGTAGCCAGTGTTACATTCCGAAGGCAGAAGCATTATTATCATGAGGGTCAGAACAGAAGAGGTACATTGCAAGCATAACGGTGTGAGAACTCACTGAACAGAGAGCATATCACTGAGAACAAAGTTCGGAGCATTGCACTGTCAACACAGAATTGTGGCCGTGAAGAGTTTAAAGCCTGTTGCTACCAGAAGACAGAGGTGCTAAAATTGACGACTTTGCTACCAAAAACAGAGGTATGGTAGTAATTGAAGTTTGAAGTCTGTTATTACCAAAGACAGAGGTGTGGTAGTGACTGGTTTTGAAGTTATTGTTATCCGAGACAGAGAGGTTGTAGTGTTGAATTTGAAGCATACCATTTGCTACTAGAGACAGAGGTTGAGTTTGAAGTCTGGTGTTACTAGAAACAGAAGCGTTTTTCAGTGATTGAGTTTGAAGTCTTCTGTTACCAGAGACGGAGGTATTGCACAAAAAGAAATTTGGAATCATCTACCACTGTCTATCAGAGACACATTAGCCCGAAAATTGAAATTGCTTCCATATCATTCCAAGGTTCAACAGAAGTACATCAGTCCGAGGATTCGAAGGCATTTTCCAAACAAAGGCATACAAACCAGAGATTTTTAAGACTGTAGCTATTTCAAAGGTATGTTCTTCCAAAATTGAAGCCATTTTTTTTTAGAGATTGAAGCCATTTTAATCCGAAAGTAAAAGCCATTGTTTTGTGGATAGAGAAGAGTGTTAATTGATAGTGAAAAATCATGGGTTTCATCGGAAGGATTGAGCCTATAGGATCAAAATATTTAGAAGGTTATCCACAATGCAAGGAGATGCTACAACAAATAGGATGGCTCCAATTCTTGGAAAAGTTTAATGGTTTCCATAAGGAAGTCACCAAAACATTTGCTAGATCATTCCAAGGCACTGAGGTTGAAATAGGAGATGTTAAGTTTACTGTTAATGAAGTTTTTATAGCAGAGGCTACAGGATTATCCAGAGTTGGGGAAAGATGGTTTAAAAATAGGGAATTCCATAATGACTCATGGAAACAAATCTTAAAATCACCAAACATGGATGTTAGTGTGTTCAAGAAGGGAATTCCCAGTACAACATTGAAGAGCAAATGGAGGAATATACTACTTCTTTTACAAAAATTTGTTACATGTGAGGGTAGGTATGGGACATTTTATGTCTACCATATGAGACTAATGTTGCATTTTCTAGGAGAAGATTTGAATTTACCATATTTCTTATATCAAAGTCTGAAGAAAATGGCTTCCTGTGTTCAGAGAAGAGTTCAGTTTTTGGAAACAACCCTATATCATCATGGGTTAGTAAAAATTTTAATTGAGCATCATCTATCTAAATCAAATGATACATGGGGTGATTTCTTAATAAGAAATCATTTTGAGGAAGCAAAAGAACTATCACCTGAACCACAAGCCACAAAGAGAAGTAGGAGATGGAGGACTCCAACAGGCAAAATTGACAAACCGGTTCAAGAAAGCAGTGAAGAAGTCATTCTGGAGAAGTTGACTAGAATCAAGAGTCAACTCAAGGCAGAGAAGGAAATCAAGGAATCTGTTATGGAAAAAGGGGAGGGTTCCTCTCAACTTAGGAGAAGCCACAGATTAAAAGGAAAACTAAAGAAAACATCAATCAAACCAACAGGGGTAATCAATATTGAAGATGAAGAAACATCTATGGAAGAGTATGATGATGAAGATTTTTATGAAGGCACCCCTGAGATTGATCCTGCTCAACAGGAAATCTATGATTATGTGGAAACTCTAGAGAGAACAGCTTCAGAAAGAGAAGAGAGAACCCCCAGTCCTCCACTAACCGAAATTGATATATTGAGGAGGGATAGGTATGAGTTGGAAGTGTTGAATAGACACATCAGAAATGAGAATGAAATTCTCAAAGATCAAATCAAGCTCAAGACTGACATGAACTCAACCTTATCCCTGCATATAGACAAAGTGGAGAGAACCAATGAAAAGATGAAGACAAGGAACAGAAAGTTGATCAGAGCACTCACAAACCTCAGGTTCAAACTTGTGATCAGAAAACCCAGAAGGCCTTTAGCATGCAGACAAAGGAAAAGAAGGGGATTAGATGTCCTTGCAGAAGCCTCAGAATTCATAGGATAATTTGCATGAGGACATGCAAAGAGATAGCAGTGGGGGTATGTTGAGCCTCAAATTTGTGCTTTCCTTCACCTCATTTTACCTCATTCTCCCTTGTCCATTTCTATTTTAAACCCAATTGATCAATAAAAATAGTTAAAATTACTTCTAGAATGGTTTACATCACTGACTTGTTGAATTTTGTGATTGTTGCCATTGTTAAGCATTTTGACCGGAACTAGCTGCAGAATGCAGGCATTCTGTAGCTAACCGGCGATTCTGCAGCTACCTTTATGTTTGAGCATGTTCCAGGTGGCCTCTTGAGGGAAAACGCATATGGGCATGATCCACGTCGTGCCTACATGGTGTGTTGCTCGTCATGGAAGAGGAAATGAAGTCTGTGTACGGTTATGCACGTGGGAACACATTTTGTGAAAGACGACTCCTACTAGGACTGTTACAGTCCAGGTGTCTTTTCTCTTTTACGCAGCCACCTTAAAGACTCCTAAGATGATTTTGATTAGGAAGACATCATTCCTAAATTATTGTAATTATTGTTACTTGCATTTACTTTAAAAACTCTTGAATAGGCCGAGAGCTTAGTTAGAAATTTTGTGTAGATTTGCTGCTAGATTTCGGTGTAAAACTCTGTGTTACGTCTTTTAAGACACAGAGCATTATGTTCAGACTATTGCATTGTTAATGGAGCAGACAAAATTATCTTGAAGGCGTGATTTAATTGTGAAGTTGAATGTCGTCAAGTGGTAGAGGGCCCCTGCCCCTTGAACGGATTTCCTTAGCGTAAACTAGATAAGTTTTTCCTCACTGTCTTTACGTTTTGCATATTGAATTAGTAGTTGTTGTGTTTGATATACTGTGGTCGTATTCGTTCCAGTTCTTCCATAAGAAGACATTCTTCCAACAGACCAAAATGATGAATGATTGATGACTATGGTATTGTAGGATATCAGTTAGATTTGTATTTGTTTTAGCTAGCTACTGTAGCCATAATTCGTTCCAGTTCTTCCAGAAGAAGACACTTTGCCAATAAATCAAAATGATGAATGTTTAATGACTATGGTACTGTAGGATAGGATTTGTATTTTTTTTAGCTAGCTACTGTAGCCATAATTCGTTCCAGTTCTTCCACAAGAAGACACTTTGCCAATAAATCAAAACGATGAATGTTTAATGACTATGGTACTGTAGGATAGGAGTTGTATCTGTTTTTAACTAGAGACTGTAGTTATATTCATCATAGTTCTTTCACAAGAAGACATTCTTCCAATAAATCTTAACAATGAATGATGAATAGCTATAGTGTCATAGGAATTAGTTGTAGTTTTTTAGTCTTCACTATCATAGTTGCACTTGTCCTAATCACTCTTCCACAAGAAGAAATTCTTCCAAGACATCCTTAAGAAGTTCAAGATATGACTGTGATGTGACAACTTAGTTTCATTTGCTTTCAGTTCATTTGCTTTCAATTGCATACAAGTCCACAGTCAAAAATTGTTCTACCCTTCCACAAGAAGGAACTCTTCCAAAATATCCCTCATGATGAACAAATCGATTGTGTAACTTCATAGGATAGTGCATGTTAATTAGAATGCTCCGGAGTTTCATTTTGCATTTAATTCATGTCCAGCTACTTCATTTCAAAGTTTGATGATGGCTTATGGTTTAACATTGTTCTAGTTTAGAAGCATCTTAAGCTCATGTTTAAATCAATTCATTGCATTCATATCTCATAGTCACACTGTCACCCTTTGCACAGTATATCATTTTAGTTGATAGGATTCCTAAGACAGCCTTCATTATTTACAAATATCTTTTTGTTCTGAAAACTATCAGTGATCCATAACTTTAGGAACAGAAGATAACATCATTACAAGGTCTGAAATATCTCTGCAAATTCCTCATTATAAACAGAGCTTTTCCTCAACAGAACTACCCTGAAAAGAAACCAATAACTCTTGGAGAATAGACTCTGACCTTCAATTGAGATTGCAGAATAGAACTAGAAATTAGTCATGGAATAGATGAGTTTAGAATAGAATGTTGCATCATGATTAGTGTCTGATTGTCTAGTTAGAAAACTTGCATATTTAAGTGATCATTTCTCAAAGTCTAGTTTGTGCCATTTGTTTAAATAGTCATCATCAAGCTCTTGTTTCTATTCAGTCATAGTTTAGATGTTGCTTCAGTGTTTTTGATTACATTTGCCATTCCATACATTAGGCTCAACTGTGTTTTTGACTACCACTCTCTTTTCATTAGTTTTCTAGGCATTTTCATTGTAAACATAAAACTTCAAAAGACCAAAAACATCATAAATCAACATAAAAGACCAAAACATCACAAAACACTACATACAACGCACTAGAAAACAAGCACCTAGGTACATATGGTACATTTCACTTCAGCAGTTTACAAATCCTGGTTGACAATTAAATGAACTCAGTTTAGGAGACTAGATTGAGGCACAACAGGCGTCTTTAGGGTTCAATGGATTTTATTTATGCTTCCATTAATGAGGTCATATCATAGCAACCACCGCCAGCCTTGTTCTTAAATTTTTGCTTTTAAAGACTGTCCTTAGAGAAGATCTTGGCCTCTGCAACGGAGGCGATATATTGCGGCAGCTCCTTCTCCATATAAACCTGCAAAAATCGCAAATATATTAGAGAAACTAGACACAGGTGCAAGGGGAGTGGATGTGGAGACAATGGTGGCGTCGATGATATGGCTACATGGCAAGAACATGCGGAGTGACGGTGGAATTATAGAGAGGTTTTGGTAAACAGACAGGATGTAAGCTTTCCACGTAAAACAGTTTAAACACGATGTATCAATAAAAACGATGAATATGAATGAAACACATATATATAGGCGACGGGGATGGAAATATAATGGGCATGCAGGGTGGTGACACATAGGCGCACGAAAAGCCAAAGAGAACAGATGACATGGCGGAGGACTTAGTCAAGCGAGGAGAATGTAAGTGATTATGGGCCTCACGATATCTGAATGAGATCGACGGTTAAAATGAGCCAGAGGGCAATCAAAAGTGGGCCAGGGACGCGGTTGACGTAGGTTAATACGCGTGCAGCTCCGGGGGACGATCACCGTTGGATGGAGATTTCGAGATCTGACGGCTACTATGGATTCCGCTGCCCGACCTTCGACCGAACTTTAATGCGCAAAATTGGAGTGGTTTTGGGACGTACATGGGGACACGTGTCATGCGGCGTGTGGAATCGCTGCCATTTGATTGAAAACCGCCAGCCCGGTGGAGGTGGTGCGGAATGAAACAACCGGTTTTGCAATGGGTACGGGCGCGGGGACCACCGCGGTAAGCAAGGCTCCGCTCCGTCAATTGGTTTTTAATCCGACGGCTCCAGATGTGCCCGAAACTTTGAACGTCAAGCCCCTTGCCCTCTGACACATGGTTTTGCACCTGGGTCACATGGGAATCAAATCAAAGGGGGCTGAGACCTCAGGGGCTCGGCCCGATACAAATTTTAATGGCGGGTTTAGACCTTTATGCACGGTGTTTTTAGGCGGAGAGGTCAACGATAGGCAGCATATGGAAGTTTTCGGCCATGATAACAGGTTTGAAAGATCATGGGGGAGCATTAGGCCAAAAATTTAGGTCGAAGGGCTGATATGCACAACATTACTATTGGTGATATCTTCTAACTTTTTTTATTACATTTCATATTGTTTCATGTTCTACTGGCTTGCATCAGAATATTGGCATAAGATTCACCCTTGTTAGGTGCCCTATGTTTCTGCTCTCCTTGCCTTCAATGTTTTCTGCTAAATGTGTTATCTAAGGATTGACTTCAAATGATTTAACCAGTGTAGTAGTTCCTTATGTTGCTAGCTGATGTATGAGTAAAATGGAATCTGTATTTAGTTGTTCTTATTTGGTTTAAGCTGGAAGATTTGGGAACACTGGGGATTAGAGCTAGCCCTATCCACTAGGATCCTTATGCAACCAACTGGCCTTTCTAAGATCTCTTTGTTAAAATTATCTCTGTTTTCCCTTGGAGCATGCTAAAGCTGACCTGGAGTTAAATGACGTCTGGTCCGATCTATAAGCTGCCCCTTTGTCCCTACTTTGAGAGTTGCCTATGAGTATGTCCAAGAAGGTCTGGAGTTAAATGACCTTTGACCTGATCTATAGACAGAAATTAGGTTGCTTTCCTTCTTTCACTTTCAATCCTTAATGTTCCATCCCACCATCTAATCTACAATATCCTTTAGTATTAGATGACTTGCCCTTTGGAATCCTTGGCTAGTTGTTGCATGTAATCACCTTTCATGACTCCATAGCCTAATGGATGGCACTTTCTCGACCTATCCTCTTTGCTGAAACATCCTCTTGTTTTGTTCCTTTCCTTCCATTACTTTCTCAGTCCATGATATCAAGACTAACCCAACAACCAACCAACCAAATCACTTTTAAACCCCCCTTTGTGCTTCATAACTAGCCTAACATCTTATTTGAGCCTCATAGACATAAACCTTTGCAAATATACAGAGATCCCTCTCTGGACCCAGGAGGGCTAGATCCTAAGGTCTGAAAGTGGTTTTGATGTTGTCTCATCTTTTGGTCTTTCCAATCTGGCCAAAACATGGGAACCCCAACAGAATGCATATCCCCTAAAGACACATCATCCTTGAAGCCTCTTGTGACTTTGCCTTGGATAAACCCCCACTGTTGTTCCCAGTTTAAAGGGTCTCACTGATTGTAAAAAATTATGCTCCAGAAAGGCCTAAATTCCCCTCTAATCCCCTAAATCCTCCCAAAATCCCCTTTACATCCCGCACCCACCATTGTTTGGCCCATTTTCTCCTTATTCCTTCTATCGTTACCCAATTCTGCCCTCAAATTGCATTAAAATGGGCCAAAAATCCATTTTCCACCTTATAATGGTCTTAGCCCTTTTCAGATAGCCCCCAAAAATCGTTTCCCCCCATGTGATCTGGGCGCTAGAACAACCCGCCAGCCCGAAAAGCACTTTTTTCAAATCTGTATCGGGGGCACCGTGAGCCGTCGATTTGCATCGATCAGACGGTCTTCGCGAGCTCCACAACGTCCATTACTCGACCCTTTCACCGCTTGTTCCAGCGCATCATAACCGTCCGATCAACATGTCGATCCAACGGTCCATATTTCCTCCGCCCCGGTGGCCCCACGCCCGTGCACTATTTAGAATACACCGGTTTCCATCGCACTGACTTTGGAGGGCTGGCGATATTTCTTATTTCGCAGCGATTCCACGCATCAAACGACGTGTGCCAGCGGCACTGTTTCAAAACCGCCCACCCATCGCGCATTATCGTTCGGTTAGGCGTGTCACTGTTAGGTTGTGTATTGATTTCAGAAACCTTAATAGTGCATCACTCAAAGACAATTACCCTTTGCCTAAAATGGAACATATTCTTCAGAAGGTATTAGGCTCTAAAAGGATCTCCCTGCTAGATGGCTTTTACGGTTACAACCAAGTCTTAGTAATCCCAGAAGACCAACTCAAAACAGCCTTTACCACTCCATGGGGCACTTTTATGTATGTAAATATGCCTTTTGGACTGATGAACGCTGGTGCAACCTTCCAAAGAGCAATGGACATAGATTTTTCAGATGAAATAGGACACTTCATTGTCATCTATCTGGATGACATAACAGTCTATTCCAACACTGAGGAAGAACACCTAGAACACCTGAGAAGAGTGTTTGAAAAATGTAGAAGGTTTGGTCTGTCACAGAATCCTAAAAGGACTATTTTTGGGCTGCAAGAAGGTAAGCTTCTTGGCCACATCATATCTGAGAAAGGGATTAGGATAGATCCACAAAGATTTGAGGGAATACTACAAATCACACACCCAAGAAACATCAAGGAGTTACAGTCCTTTATTGGGAAAATCAACTTCCTCAGGAGGTTTATTCCCAACTTAGCTGAACACCTTAGAAATATGACTAACATGATAAAGAAAGGTGTAGGAGTTAAGTGCGTTGTTGAAGCTAAGAAGTATTTTGAATCAGTTAAACTTGCACTCACCCAGGCTCCTGTCCTAATCATCCCAGATTTCTCAAAAGACTTCCTGATTTTTTCATTTTCCTTCAAGCATACCATAGCTGCAGTTCTACTGCAGAAAAATCCAGAGGGAACCAATATTTCTTGAACCAAATACCTACTAGGAATGCTACAGATTCAGTCATCATTAGGTTCCTAGAAGGTCATATCCTCTCTCGGTTTGGCTGCCTAAGGAAAATAATCACTGATAATGCTGCTACTTTCGGATCCAAGAAAATGGTTGATTTTTGTCACAGGTATCAAATAGCACTTGGTCGTTCAACTGCATATGATGAGGCATGGGAGTTCATGGTGGAGTTGCATTCATTGGAGACTTCATATTATGGTGATCTTGGAGTATCTGACTCATTGAGGAGCTGAGATTAGGATTGGTCCTGATTTTGATGCAGTATGGGATGCATACCTTGGAGCACATTTATGGGGTGTGTTCAAGAGGAGTCACTTGGTGGGGATGATAGAGCTGGGACACTTTGGGGTTTGATGGAGATGCAGCGATGGATGCCTTGGTGGCACACACTTTGGCATGGGCTTGAGTCTACTTGACTTAGCCACACTTCTTCTTTTGATGATGCTTGGAGGATGAGCCTACTTTACATACAAGTAGAGCACATAGATTAGCATCATGGACAGCATGTTGTGGATGGGATGGACACACTTCATGGACCCAAACATGGCACTTGGATGAGGCTCATTGTCTCCTGCTTAGGAAAATGATGACCTCTAACTTATGAGCAGACCATGGAGCGAGATGGAGCATTTGATAGCAGGATGTTTTGACAGTTGTGATGATGGGAGGAACATATGTTCTTGTGGAGGAGACGTTCGGTTGGATTAGCTACCCAACTTGTCACTACACAAGGGGTACCAACACATGATTTCTTGCGGAGTTGGGACATGGCCAAAGCATGTAGCAGGTCAAGAGTGTTCACATCTGGGTGCTCTTCATGTTTTCATAGCAGAGTTGGAGACATGAACACCTTTGGAGGATGTTGGAGTCACTGCCGCACCTGCCTACATAGAGTCAGTATTTTGATCATAACTTTCCCATACGATATCGAAAATGAGTGATTTCAATTGCATTGGAAACTAGATTCATAGGGGAATCTACCATAGAAACAGGTTTTAAAAATTCATTTATTTAGGCCTCCAAAAACTGACTGTCCCAACTCTGTTCTTGAGCTGCCCGCTAGACATCCGGTCAATGTTTTGGTTCTAACTTTCTCGTTTCAAATCAAAATTGAGTGATTCAAATTGGGTTAGAAAGTAGACATCAAGGGCTACCTAGGGTAGAAACAGGTTTTAAAAATATTCATTTTTGGTCCCTCAAAACATGACTGTCCCAACTGTTTTTCCAGAAAGTTCATCAAGCCCGCAAGCCAAAAAAATGATATTCAAGCATTTTTTTAAATTGGTGATAAAAAATGAATATAAGTGTTTATAGAATTGTTATTTGCAATATAATTCATCTACATACACAAATAAATTGAAATATTTATCACCGATGTTGATTTCGATAGCGTGTTGCAACAAAAAAAACAACTATTTTTACAAAAAAAAACAAAATGCATTTATTTATGTCCTTATTTATTTTATTTTCTACACTAACCTATTTTGATTTGAAAAATGAATATGACTACGTATATGAGTACTTCCAGTGGAGCCATTTTCGAAATAAGGCTTCATGTATACACATACCCAAATTTGAAAAATGCATATTAATGAAAATTAGGGTATGAGAAGCCAACTTCCCTTGGAAAGATGGAGTCAAAAATTGTTGAAGCGTGGAGCAATGTTGCAAACAAGTGATGGAGTGAAACCAATGTTCAATATATCCTTTATATTCTTGATTTCCCATAGCCATCATATCATGAAGTTCTTGAGCTTTTAAAATGACTTGTTGATGCAAACTAGAAGTAAGCTCATTTTCTTCCATAACTTCTACAATTTTTGAATTTGAAACATTCTGAATCTCGTTGTAGGTTTTCTCTAATGGCGCATGTGAGATAGAATGGGTGGGAAGGGTGGTTAAATTTGGCAGTTCAACACTGTAAGTATGTTGTACTGGTTTATTGCGGTGAGGGTGTGGAATTAGTTGAGCAGGAAATTCAAAAGTAAAAATGTTGGACAGTTTCTTACCATAACAGAAGATGTCCTTCATGTGTTCCTTCAAAACTCCTTCTTCCAATGTTCCTGTTAATTAGTTAGTGAAATGGGTGGTGCTTACATCACCACTTGAATGAAATCATGTAATTCATTTTTCAAAATTTATATTTTTTCCCTAGTCATTCACACAAAAATTCAAACATCTATTTCTACCCAACAAAGCAGCAACAAATCTGTTAGGAAAGCGGACAGTGGAGCAGGGCTTGTACATGCTCCGCACGCAGGTTCTTACCTTCCGTTTTTAGGATCCAACTCTTCCCTAGCAGGCACTCATCAGCTTCACACTACTCTTTAGAAATGGATACACTCTCCCCGGCAACGGCGCCAAAATGTGGAGCAATAAAAAGGTGTCTTTGTAACTCCTAATTACCTCACATTAATTGTCAACCCAGGGACGACTTTTTGTTTCAAGAGTGTACTCAGTCTGAGGTGGCTATTTACTCAAGAGTAATGTTTTGCAGTATAGTGCTTAAAATCCAAAAGTAAATGAAAGCTGGAAATAAAATCTACTTACAACAAAGCACTTTAAGACTTAAATCATGCATTCGAAAAAATAAGCAATGTATCAGTCAAGGGTCCAGTAACAATAACTCATCCCTTTGGAAACTGATGTAACCAAAAGTAACCAAGGAACAGATCATTAATCTAGGGACTAGATAGCAAATGCCAATGCCCACTACAGTTTCAGATCGTTCTTCACACCAAAGCAAAGATAATGCAAATAACAGGAAATGGAAAGCTGCCATTGAAAGTAAACTAGGAAAGCTCTTTAAAAGAAAACTCTTGCAATTAATCAACCAAACTAAACAGCGAAGTAAAGAACATGAAACTGTAAAGCATTACGATTCAAAGAAATAGGAACTAAATCAAACCATCACACGGCGGAAATTGGAAAGATATGATACAACAACAACATACTCCACCAGAGGCTGGGCCCTTAGCCGCCAGCGGATGCTGCTGGGCTACTTCAGATCAGGTGAATGAACAACAACCCTTTTATTTATTCATCCTCAAATTGTGAAATCATTACAACAGCAAAAGCTTTGAATATTACAATGGCAATGCAACAATCCCTATCCTATCATGAATAATCCATCTTCATTCTTGAATCTCTAAGTCTGAATCCTCAATTCCATCATTCGAATCCATCCCGAATCATCCTCAAAGTCCTTCTCCCTCTCTGATCTCTGTTCTGATTTAAATACAAAGAGAGCAGAGAGTGGTTACAATAGAGATAATTACAACATGATTCTATTACAAAATTGGTTTTCTTCTAACCATTTGATCAACAAGAACAAGGCGAATTTGGCTTTGCAGCTGAGATTTGGAGGACGGCCGCAACAACAAATCTGAGAAAAGCGTGCTCAAAGAACCCTGCGTTTCTCTTAGTACAAGCCGAATTTGGGCAAACCGTTCTTCAATAAAGTTAATTGGGTCCGTTCTGGACAAAACCCATGTTCCGGATTTTCCAGATTCTTCTTCATTTGCTCATAATCTCAACCGCAAAATCGTCACTTCTTATTCCAGCGAATTTCTGAGTTGACACTTTTAATGATCAAATCTTCAATCTGAAAATTATCTTGGAGGCTAAAAATGGTGAATAATGTTACAACTGATTTATTAAAACTATCATTGATAAAATCATACATAATCATCAATTTATTAGAAATAAAGGAGAATAAATAATATTCATTCATAAGAGCATAAATCATTATAAAATGGATTTAAATAATAAATTATAATAAATGATGTGATGAAGAATGGTAGAAATGGGTGGAATAAGCGTTCACAAGTGATAATAATAATGGCATATTAACGGCCCAATAGTGACCATCATCAAAAATCTATTGGAAGAGAACAAAAAGTCATGGCATAACAAGTTAGTGCATGCCCTGTGGGCTGACAGGCTTACAACAAAAAAATCCATTGGCATGTCACCATATCAGCTTGTCTATGGAACAGAAGCAGTGTTTCCCACCAGCCTTGGAATACCAGTGATTAAACTTCTCCAAGAAATCCTAACGGAAGAAGATAGCATGCTGAGGATGATAAACCAGACAATTCATCTCCAGCAAACAAGGGAAGAGTTCTATAACAAAGCTGTGAAAGTTCAAGAAAATATAAAGAAGTTATTTGACAAAAGAACTAAGGCTTCTAATTTCAAAGTTGGAGATAAAGTTCTGAAGTGGGACTCAAGGAGAGAGGACAAAGGAAAGCATGGCAAGTTTGACAGTTTGTGGCAAGGTCCCTACATCATCCAGGCCACTGTGGGTCCAAATCCCTTTTTTCTACAAGAGTTGGATGGTACAGAGCTATTTGGGGGTCCTGTCAATGGCAGGATGCTCAAACACTACTTCTGCTAAATTCCAATTTCCAGTTTCCATTTCCATTGTACATACCATTGCAGTGTTTGTTTTCAAGAAAAAGAGAAAATGTTTCCAAAAAAAAAAACAGAAAGAAAGGAGAGGTTCAGAAATGCTCAAAACATGAACCCCTGAAGTGCAAAGGTTGGCTCTCATATGATCAAAACCTGAGCCAAATAAAGCAAAGATAGCTGGTTCAAACATGCCCAAAACCTAGACCAGCAAAGAAGAAAAAGACTCAGCTCTAACAAGCCCAAAAGCAAAGCTGAAATGAAAAAAAAAAAAAAAAAAGTGACTCTAACAAGCTCAAAACTTGAGTCAAGGATGCTTCAAAACTTCAAATTTCAAGCCTTCAAAGTTTTGTTTTCAGTTTATGCAAGTTTCTGTCCATGTGCAACTATCTTTATGCCTTGGATCCGCATCAAACTAGACTGTCTAATCCTAGTTTGACTGTTTTAAAATTTCTATTGTAGAATGTAGAGAAGAAATGTGCTGGACAATTTAATCCCAACAGATGTTAGAATAGGTAGAGAAACATATGATACCAACAGTCTAATCTGGTCTCATGGAGCAATAAGGGTAGAAATAGAATAGGTTTATTTTCTTGTTTGTAAAAAAATAAATGATGTAAAGGGTCTGCTATTTCAAATGCACCCTAGAAGAAAAAATGCTAGGATTGTAGGATGGGTAGGTAGATTGGTTCAAGCAGCAGGCATCTGGCCTACACCAAAGATCATTTTCTGAATTCTTGACTCCTTCAAGAAGAAGCCATCCCCATGTGGAGCCACTGTTATCCCCCTATAAATATTTTGACAAGCAAAGTAAGGGGCTAAATTGTTTTTGAAGCCTTCAAGGAATGCATCTCCCCTGAAGACATATCATCCTTGAAGTCTCCTGTGCCTTTTCCTTGGATAAACCCCCACTGTTGTTCCCAGTTTAAAGGGCCTCACTGATTGTAAAAAAATGTGCTCCAGAAAGGCCTAAATTCCCCTCTAATCCCCTAAATCCTCCCAAAATCCCCTTTACATCCTGCACACACCATTGTTTGGCACATTTTCTAATTATTCCCTCTATCGTTACCCAATTATGCCCTCAAATTGCATTAAAATGGGCCAAAAATCCATTTTCCACCTTATAATGGTCTTAGCCCTTTTCGGCTAGCCCATAAAAATCGTTTCCCCCCATGTGATCTAGGCGCTAGAACCACCTGCCAGCCCGAAAAGCACTTTTTTCAAATCTGTATCGGGGGCACCGTGAGCCGTTGATCTGCACTTATCGGACGGTCTTCGCGAGCTCCGCAGCATCCATTACTCGACCATTTCACCGCTCGTTCTAGCGCATCATAACCGTCCGATCAACCCGCCGATCCAACGGTCCATATTTCCTCATCCCCTGGTGGCCCCCACGCCCACACACTATTTAGAAACCATCGGTTTCCATCGCACCGCCTTTGGAGGGCTAGCGGTATTTCTTATTTCGCAGCAATTCCACTCATCAAACGACGCGTGGTAGTGGCACTGTTTCAAAACCGCCCACCCATCGCGCGTTATCGTTCAGCAGAAAACCCAACGCGATATGCACGTGCACCGTCCGATCTTCGATCGTCCATCTGAAGGTTGTCGCACCACGAAGTTGCGCAGGAGGTAACCAAGGCAATCCGTACCCCTGGCCCACCATCCATCGCCCTCCGATACGTTTTCCACAGTCGATCTCCTCCTGAGATTGGACGCTCCAGATTTAAAGTCGGCCCTACCATCGACTGGGTCACGCCACGTCACCTCTCCACGTGTTTTTATCACATTGACCTCCGCCCTCCTTATATTTCATTCAAAAGATCATTTTTCAAAGGTTTGCATTCAAATTTTTCGCCGCAGTCCGCCGGCTGTCACCATAGCCATTCTTCCGATGTTACGTTGTATTTTCCGCTATCACCCTGCACTATTTTGTCACCTCACCGGTCTACACGGTCATTATCATTTCCCCCACTGCATCCGTCCTCCATGCATGGTTTTTCTTAACAGTTTTTCATGTTTTGCAGGGTTATCAGATGGTGAAAGCCGCCATAATTGCACAGTCTTTGTTACAGTGGAAAAAACTCAGAAAGGACCATTTTTCAGTGGCCAAAATCACAAAGAAATCCTGGGAAGGAACCATGACAGGACTTGCATTAAAAAAAAAGGGTTTGAACTCTGTAAAACCTCCCCAGAGCCATTGAAAGCAGAAATGGAGCAGCAGAGAGTTTAAGGTGTGAAAATGGAGATCTTTGAGCCTTAATTCAACAGTTTAGAGGTGAAGTACTAGTTTGAAGACCCCGAGGATCGATCAGAAGGTCCAAGGCACATAAAATCATACTAAAGGGTTTTCACATCAGAAAAAGATTCTTTCCACAAAGGACGATGCGCCCATACAGTTCTTATTCTATGCCGTGTTCCTGAGAAGATTTCCACCCTGACAACTGTCCCGATGCTATCAGAGCATTTGATTCACAGTATGGCCGACCCTAGCATCATTTATTTACTTTTCGTTTATTCACCAGAAGTACTACAGAGCACTGCAGCCAAAGTACCTCAGAGACATACCAGAAGTAAATGGAAGCCTGGAGAAGACCACTCTTCCACCCAAAGAGTGCCATGGATAAATGCACAGGATTTAAAATAGAATGGGTTTCGGCCCTCATTCTTTCTGAGTTTTAATGGTTCATTTAGTTTTTCACCTACCTCCTCTGCTCTCTACAGCTATAAAATTCATGAAGAACCCATTGTAAAGGTTGTTGATCAGCTATCAGAGAATTGCAAGATGTTTTTTCTGAGACATAGTCTCTGTGTAAAGTTGTAAGATAGGCTGAGGAAGATGTTTTCTGACTGAGTATCCAGCTATTGGCAATGTTGTACTTGACTGGTGTTGCTTTTTAATATGACAAGCACATTTCTTTGGATCTTTATCTAAAGCAGCGGTGATGTTTTTCTATCTTTGTATTTATGTTTAACTCGCATTCCATTTCATTTCGTTTCTACTGGCTTGCATCAGAAATCTGGCATAGGATTTACCCTTGTTAGGTACCCTATGTTTCTGCTCTCCTCGCCTTTGATGCTTTATACTAAATGTGTTATCTAATAATTGATTTCAGTTGATTTAACTGGTGTAGTGGATGTTATTTCCTGCTAGATGATGTATGAATTTGATGAATCTGTTCTTAGATGTTCTTGTTAGGATTTAGCTGGAAGATTTGGGAACACTGTGGATTAGAGTTAGCCCTATCCACTAGGATCCTTGTGCAACCAGCTGGCCTTTCTAAGATCCCTCAAGCTGGAGGTCGAAGCATTGAGAGTTCAAAGTCTCTCTCTGATCTCAGGACTTTAACTTTGTGTTCTAAATCTTTATTGTTTCCTCCTCCCTCACCATTCCACACCACACTATCATCTTTAAGATCCAATGTTTTAGATGACTAGCCCAATTGAAAGCCTGCATATTGATTAGTAAGCAAATCCTTTCCTGACTCCATTTCCCAATGGTTTTTAATGCTTCCTGAAATACTTCACCCCTGCCTAAAATCCTCTTTGCTCATCCTTGTCTTGCATTGAACCCTTCTTTCCTGATGACAAGCAACCAAACAAAAAATCAAACAAACAAACCTTGTACCTATAACTAGCCTAATATCTTAACCTTTTGAGCTTCAAAGACATAAAACCTTTGCTTACATAGAGAGATCCCTCTCTGGACCCAAGAGGGATAGATCCTGAGGTCTGAAAGTGGTTTGATGTTGTCTCATCTTTTGGTCTTGCCAATCTGGCCAAAACATGGGAACCCCAACATAACGGCGACTCCGCTAGGGAAAAACCTAAGTACCTTCCATCTTACTACATCATAAGAGCCTCGGAAACCTAAAATCTCTGGTTAGGTTGGCAGCTAAACACTCTTATTCACAGATCAACCTCTATACCATTTGTTGTGTTTTCTCCCACACTCTTGGACAAAATCTGGAAAGGGCCAGGTAGCCTCCAGATCTCACACTCTTTCAGAGGTGACATATCTGGTAAAAGCCCTCCCAGTCAATCTCTGGTTAGATTTTGCTATGTTGTGAAGATATCCTTGAAAAGGGACATCTCATAAGCACTGTGGTGGACAGTGTATCCCCCAAAAGCATCCTAAACCTTCCACCTGGCGACTCCATAATTCCTAAACGATTTAAAGACTCCACTGGTGATTAGTAGGCCTGTTGATTATCTTGGTTTCACATAAGACTCCACTGGGAGACCAAAGCCCATTGCAACATGAGCCATAATAGAAGTAACAAGTAGGGTTAAGCTGCTTGGTTAGAAAACAACATTCTAGCTTCAAGAACCATTCACACAAGAGCTTATCCCAACCCAAAACCCCCTGAAATAGTTGAAAACCTTGAGAGCATCTTCAAGAGAGCTCCTACACCTAAACAATCAACTATTTCCAGCCACATCCATAGAGCTAACTCTGCACCAGAAGACTTTACAGCTCTATCAGACCCATTTTTTGACCTAGGCACTCAAAACAGTTTACCAAGAACTAGGTCATTTAGTGTTCGAGACCAGCCAGATCTTGAGTTCCCTGGTTCACCACCTCAAAGTGGTAAACACCTTTGGAATAGACAGACCCCTCCATCTACACCTCCTGATCTTCACTTCATTCAAAACTTGGGGCTCTGCCACCCTAAATATGCTCATCAATCTTCTGCTGGTCATAATATCCCTGTCATCCATATACCAGCTACTCAAGTTAACCCTTTGCCTCATCAGAACATCATCATGGCAGCCTGGTATGCACCTCTGGTTTTACCTCAGCCTCTAGTACCCTTACCAAATGATTATCAATCAAAGATCCCACACTTCACTGCAAAAGATTCTACCACAGCCCAACACCATGTAGATAGGATGGAAGATTCTTTTGACTACATGGAAATAGATGATGATACAGTCAAAATCAGAATATTTTCCCAGAGCTTAGGAGGTGATGTGAAAAAATGGTTTAAGGGCCTACCTCCTAATAGTATCCAAGATCTTCCTGCTTTATATCAGACCTTCATAAACAAATGGGAAGTTAAGGCTAACCCTCTCCAAATCCTAGCAGAATACAAGAACCTGAAAAGAAACGTAGGAGAGAGTGTCCAGGACTACTCTACAAGGTTTAACAGCGTTTATAATGCTCTCCCTCCACACATGAAACCTCCCCTAGGTATGGTTTTAGTAAAGCACCCTGAAGGCCTTGATGTTGACATGGCCTACCAGCTTAGGGAGAGGGATTACAGCACATTGGAAGACATGCTAAAGGGAGAAGTGAGTGTAGAGGCAAATCTGATTGAGAATAAAGCAAGATTGAGAGCTGAGAAAAGGGTAAAATATAGAGATGACAGTGTAGCTTCCACATCTGACCCCAATTATGACCGCATATCCAAAAACATGGAAAATCTACAACAAATGATAGAAAAAATTGTTGTCACAGTTAGTAACCAAAACATAAATCAAAATCATAATCAGAACCAGAACTTTAGAAGAAACAATGCCACTCCCAACAGATAAAGAGAATCAGATCAGCAAGTTATTCCCCCATTCCAAGAGAACTTTCTTGATGAAGATGAGGGAATCGTAGAAGAGTCTGAGGGGAACACAATAAACATGTTTGAAACAGAAAATTCAATCCACAATTGTTACACAGAAGAAGATCAGCCCTCACCCTCATATTGGGATGAGGAAAGATCAGAATCTGAGGACTACAGACTTGGATTTGAAAATGCCATATGCAGGTCAGAGAACAATATGAACTTAGAATAAAAAAGAGCCTAGACACTGCCAAACCAAAAGCTTCTGAGGTTACCATCAAGAAAAGGCCTGAGAAAACTTCTAAAGTGACTGTTGAAAGTAACAAATTAGCAGCTGAGAGTTCTGGAAAGAAAAAAGAAAAAGACAACCAAAACACTGATAAACAGGGTCAACCAACAAGCAGTACTAACACTGCAGTTAGTACTCCTGATAAAATAGTTTCTAACACTGTACATAGTGAGAATCAGCACATTGATTCAGCCACTAAGGTGGTGACTAACAAAACAGAGTTAAACATTCCAAAGAATCAGTCCACTTTCAATTTGGAGAGTGAGATTGCAAAAATTAAAATCTCTGTCCCACTCTCTGAGCTGGCCACTCAGGATGTATATAAAGGCCAAATTTTGAAAGCTTTAAATTTAGGTGAGAATAGTGACACTGTAAATCTGAGTGATGATCAACCCGCCCTTCTGTTTGGCCCGAAGATAGACGGAAAGTTTTAGGAAGGGGTAGTGCCCCCTTTTTATATCAGTCTTAATATCCATGATAAGATTCTCCACAATGCAATGCATGATTATGGGGCATCACAAAACCTGATGCCTAAAGTAGTGATGGAAAGATTAGGCCTAGAGATAACCCGCCCCTATAAAGACTTATACTCATTTGACTCTAGCAGAGTAAAGTGTCTTGGCCTGATCAAATATTTATGTGTGAGCCTTACCCAGATTCTAGCAAAATGTATGGTCATGGATGTTGTGGTGGAAGATGTGCCACCCAAGTAAGAAATGTTATTATCAAGATCATGGGGAGCCAAGCTACAAGGAACAATGTAGATGGATGGGGCTTATGCCACAATCCCAATCTTTGGCCAACTTAGAAGACTGTACAGAGAGGCACAAATGAAATTCCTGGTTAGTAGCCCCGAAAAGCCTAAAAATTCACCTTTATACTCTATACATACAGACCTTGACTCCTTTATCCTTTGTAATGATGAATCCTCAGAAGGGTCAGAGTCCAAAAATAGAGATACAAATAAGGAAACATAACCCATGGATTTTAACATAATGGGTACTCTAGACTCAGAGGAGAATGATATAGGAAACTCAGAACAGTGCACTGAAACAAAAACTCAGAGCGAACCTGAAACAAAATGCAGTCAGCCAATTAGTCACCCTCCACAAGTTCATAAACCACACCAAGAATGAAACAATGATAAACCTGAGAACGAAACCTTATGGGAAATGAATTTTGATGGGTCATGCACAAAGAGAACTGCTGGAGCAGGAGTGTGGATACATAACACAGAGAGTGACTACGCAGAGAGCCATGCCTGCAACCTGCACTTCAAATGTACAAACAATATTGCAGAGTATGAGGCTCTTATTCTAGGCTTAAACCTGCTGAGAAAATTAGGAGCCCGTAGGATAACTGTGCGTGGGGACTCTGAGCTAATCATTAAACAGGTGAATGGTGAATACACAGCGAAACATCCTAGACTAAGAGCATACAAGAATGACACTATGGATCTATTGAAAACTTGTGTGGAATACAATCTGGTGTTTACCCCTAGAGGTCGGAACGAAATTTCAAATGGACTAGCCTGCATAGCTACTTCATATCATAAGCCTCCCAATGACCAACAGATCATCATTCAGATCAAATTCAGACCTGCAGTGCCGGACAAAGAAAAATATTGGCAGGTCTTCGAGGGCGATAAACAGATCGAAGATTTCCTGGTAGGTAGAAACGAGTTTGAATTTTCTGATTCAGAATCTAAATCTGACAGTAGCTGCCTAAGTGAAGAGTCCTCAGATGAGGAAGAAACACCCTGTAATATAGAAATAAACACTTTAAACGAACAGATTGGAAATCCGAACGAAAATGTGAAAACGCAGATAGTGAAGAAGTAGAGGTGTTGCAGACCAAAGATAAGAACATACCTCGAGGTCTGGCCCCTTTAAAGGACCTTTTTGACTTTGATGATGTAGCAAAAAATCCCACTATAGAACATGCAAAATTTGACGTCGAGGAATGCAACATAGGCACTGAAGATAAGCCCAAGATGATCAAATTGGCTAAGTCCCTGCCTACAAACATGAAAAAGAAATACATTGACCTATTCAAGGAATTCATTGATGTGTTTTCTTGGAGTTATGAGGACTTAAAGGCATATGACACAAACATTATACAGCATAGAATACCCTTGAAAGAAAATCAGAAGCCCTTTAGAAAAAAACTCCGCAGGATAAACCCAAAACAATTGCCTGCAGTTGAAAAAGAGATTAAGAAAATGTATGAGGCGGGTATAATTGTGCCTGTGAGGTTCTCTGATTGGGTATCAAACCTAGTGGCTGTGAGAAAGAAAACAGGGGAGATTAGGTTGTGTATTGATTTCAAAAACCTTAATAGAGCCTCACTCAAAGACAATTACCCTTTGCCTAAAATGGAACATATTCTTCAGAAGGTAGTAGGCTCTAAAAGGATCTCCCTGCTAGATGGCTTTTCAGGTTACAACCAAGTCTTAGTAATCCCAGAAGACCAACTCAAAACAGCCTTTACCACTCCATGGGGCACTTTTATGTATGTAAAGATGCCTTTTGGACTGATGAACGCTGGTGCAACCTTCCAAAGAGAAATGGACATAGATTTTTCAGATGAAATAGGACACTTCATTTTCATCTATCTGGATGACATAACAGTCTATTCCAACACTGAGGAAGAACACCTAGAACACCTGAGAAGAGTGTTTGAAAAATGTAGAAGGTTTGGTCTGTCACTGAATCCTAAAAAGACTATTTTTGGGTTGCAAGAAGGTAAGCTTCTTGGCCACATCATATCTGAGAAAGGGATTAGGATAGATCCACAAAGATTTTAGGGAATACTAAAAATCACACACCCGAGAAACATCAAGGAGTTACAGTCCTTTATTGGGAAAATCAACTTCCTCAGGAGGTTTATTCCCAACTTAGCTGAACACCTTAGAAATATGACTAACATGCTAAAGAAAGGTGTAGGAGTTAAGTGCGCTATTGAAGCTAAGAAGTATTTTGAATCAGTTAAACTTGCACTCACCCAGGCTCCTGTCCTAATCAGCCCAGATTTCTCAAAAGACTTCCTGATTTTTTCATTTTCCTCCAAGCATACCATAGCTGCAGTTCTACTACAGAAAAATCCAGAGGGAATGGAACAGCCCATTTCTTTCTTCAGTAAAGCACTCAGAGATGCACCCTTGAAATACAACATAATGGAAAAACAGGCCTATGCTCTGATTAAGGCCTTGAAATACTTTAGGGTGTACATAATGCATTCCCACACCATAGCCTATGTGCCAAATATAGTGGTTAAAGACATATTGTCCCAAGACCCAGATGGGAAGAGGGGAAAATGGATTGTTGTGATCTTAGAGTACGACCTTGAGATAAAACCCACCAAACTTATCAAAGGTCAGGGCCTAGCTCAACTAATGGCTGAATCAAATCTACAAGCCCTTGACATTAACATGATAGATGCCTTGGAAGAGCAGCAGGGATTACCTGATCCCACTGTTGAGGAGAAGTTTCAGAGCTCTCCTTGGTATTCTGACATTCTGTATGTGCTTACACACCTCAATGCCCCTCATGAACTATCAAAGACCAAAGCTAGATTCTTAAAACTGAAGGCCAGAAGTTATTGTATTCTGAATGAATTTTTATACTGGAAGAATGCAGATGGACTATTGCTTAAATGCTTTCCTGAATCTGAAGCAGAAAAGATTAAACAAGAATTCCATGCAGGAGAGTGTGGAGGTCACCTGAACTGGAAAGCCACTGCAAACAAAATACTCAGAGCTGGCTACTATTGGCCTACACTCTTCAATGATATCCATCATATGATAATTTCCTGCCACAAATGCCAGATTTTTGAAGGCAAAAGAAAACCTTTCCCCTTACCTCTGCAACCCATCACTGTTGAAGGGCCCTTTATGCAATGGGGCCTAGATTTCATAGGGGAAATTCACCCTGCTTATTCTGCACAACACAAATGGATCTTAACAGCCATAGACTACTTCACTAAGTGTTATGAGGCCATACCTACTAGGAATGCCACAGATTCAGTCATCATTAGGTTCCTAGAAGGTCATATCCTCTCTCGGTTTGGCTGCCTAAGGAAAATAATCACTGATAATGCTGCTACTTTCGGATCCAAGAAAATGGTTGATTTTTTTCACGGGTATCAAATAGCACTTGGTCGTTCAACTGCATATTAGCCTCAAGGTAATGGATTAGCTGAATCATCAAACAAGAGCCTGGTTATCATCATCAAAAAGCTATTGGAAGAGAACAAAAAGTCATGGCATAACAAGTTAGTGCATGCCCTGTGGGCTGACAGGCTTACAACAAAGAAATCCATTGGCATGTCACTATATCATCTTGTCTATGGAACAGAAGCGGTGTTTCCCACCAGCCTTGGAATACCAGTGATTAAAATTCTCCAAGAAATCCAGACGGAAGAAGATAGCATGGTGAGGATGATAAACCAGACAATTCATCTCCAGCAAACAAGGAAAGAGTTCTATAACAAAGCTGTGAAAGTTCAAGAAAATATAAAGAAGTTATTTGACAAAAGAACTAAGCCTTCTAATTTCAAAGTTGGAGATAAAGTTTTGAAGTGGGATTCAAGGAGAGAGGACAAAGGAAAGCATGGCAAGTTTGACAGTTTGTGGCAAGGTCCCTACATCATCCAGGCCACTGTGGGTCCAAATCCCTTTTTTCTACAAGAGTTGGATGGTACAGAGCTATTTGGGGGTCCTGTCAATGGCAGGATGCTCAAGCACTACTTCTGCTAATTTCCAATTTCCAGTTTCCATTTCCATTGTACATACCATTGCAGTGTTTGTTTTCAAGAAAAAGAGAAAATGTTTCAAAAAGAAAAAAAATAGAAAGAAAGGAGAGGTTCAAACATGCTCAAAACATGAACCCCTGAAGTGCAAAGGTTGGCTCTCATATGATCAAAACCTGAGCCAAAGAAAGCAAAGATAGCTGGTTCAAACATGCCCAAAACCTAGACCAGCAAATAAGAAAAAGACTCAGCTCTAACAAGCCCAAAAGCAAAGCTGAAATGAAAAAAAAAAAAAAAAAGTGACTCTAACAAGCTCAAAACTTGAGTCAAGGATGCTTCAAAACTTCAAATTTCAAGCCTTCAAAGTTTTTTTTTCAGTTTATGCAAGTTTCTGTCCATGTGCAGCAAACTAGACTGTCTAATCCTAGTTTGACTGTTTTAAAATTTCTGTTGTAGAATGTAGAGAAGAAATCTGCTGGACAATTTAATCCCAGCAGATGTTAGAATAGGTAGAGAAACATATGAGACCAACGGTCTAATCTGGTCTCATAGAGCAATAAGGGTAGAAATAGAATAGGTTTATTTTCTTGTTTGTAAAAAAATAAATGATGTAAAGGGTCTGCTATTTCAAATGCACCCTAGAAGAAAAAATGCTAGGATTGTAGGATGGGTAGGTAGATTGGTTGGGAAATTTTTTTTGCTAAATTGATGTCTTCACAATTGTGGCAGCTGAAAATAAAAGAAGAAAGGTGGCTCAAGTAGCAGGCATCTGGCCTACACCAAAGATTATTTTCTGAATTCTTGACTCCTTCAAGAAGAAGCCATCCCCATGTGGAGCCACTGTTAGCCCCCTATAAATTTTTTGACAAGAAAAGTAAGGGGCTAAATTGTTTTTGAAGCCTTCAAGGAATGCATCTCCCCTGAAGACATATCATCATTGAAGCCTCCTGTGCCTTTTCCTTGGATAAACCCCCACTGTTGTTCCCAGTTTAAAGGGCCTCACTGATTGTAAAAAAATGTGCTCCAAAAAGGCCTAAATTCCCCTCTAATCCCCTAAATCCTCCCAAAATCCCCTTTACATCCTGCACACACCATTGTTTGGCACATTTTCTCCTTATTCCCTCTATCGTTACCCAATTCTTCCCTCATATTGCATTAAAATGGGTGAAAAATCCATTTTCCACCTTATAATGGTCTTAGCCCTTTTCGGCTAGCCCCTGAACCGTATTCCCCCCCATGTGGCCTGGCGCTAGAACCACCCGCCAGCCCGAAAGGCACTTATCGCAGTTATATATCGGGCGCATTTTAAACCGTCGATCTGTATATATCGAACGGTCGTCGCATCCCCACAATGTTCATCGTTCAACCCTTTCACCGCCCCGTTAATGCATCATAACCGTTCATTTATTCGCAGATCTGATGGTTCGGAACCTACCCGCCTCGGTGGTCCCCGCGCTGTGGTTACTGTTAAAAATCCGACGGTTTCTATCGCACCGCCTTTGAGGGGTGGGCGGTATTTTTCGTTTGGCCAACGATTCCACTCATCGCATGACGCATGGCACCTGAAATATTTGAAAACCACCTCCCCATCACGTGTTATCGTTCTGCATTTGACCCGGCGCGATGCATATCAACCGTCCGATCTGGGGATCTCCATCCGACGGTCATCGCACCCCGAAGATGCGCGGAAGATAACCCAAGGCATCCGTACCCCTGGCCCACCATCCATTGCCCTCCGATGCATGTTCAGCCGTCGATCTCCTCCCGAGATCAGACGGTCCAGATTCAATCGCCATCCGCCATGTCCCCAGCCGTCGATCTCCTCCCGAGATCGGACGGTCCAGATTTGATTGCATGTCCCGCCGTTGACCGCTCCCGCAACGTCACCCATTCCACGTGTTTCATCGTATTTCTCGCCCGTCCCTGTATATGTATGTGTTCAAAGGTCAAATTTTAATGTTTTACATTAAAATTTCCATTCCGTAAGCCTCCCACTGCATTTTCCGTCGTAATCCTACACTTTTCTGCCATTTCACCAGTCTGCATGGCCATTCTCGTCATCCCCATTGCATCCAACACCTCCATACGTGTTTTTCATAACAATTTTTCGTGTTTTGCAGGGTTATCAAATAGTGAAAGCCGCCATGATTACACAATCTTTATTACAGCGGAAAAAAACGCAGAAAGGACCATTTTTCAGAGGCCGAGATCACGAAGAAAGCTTGGGAAGGAGCCATGACAGAACTTGCATTAAAGAACAGGGTTTGAATGCTGGAAAATCTTCCCCAATGCCATTAAAGCATATATTTCACCGACAGAGACAGTAGGGGAGCAGCGGAGAGTGCAAGGCACGTAATATAAGATTTTGAGCCTTAATACAGTGTTTAAAGGGCAAAGGTACTAGTTCGAAGACCCCGCGGATCACTCAGAAGGTCCAATGCACATAAAACCATATTAGCAAGGTTTGACATCAGCAGAACGCTTTTCCATAAAGGACGATGCGCCCATACATTTTTCATCCTATGTCGTGTTCTAGAGAGATTTTCCAGCCCTGACAACAGTTCTATGCTACCAGAGCATTTGATTCACAGTATGGCAGACCCTAGCATCATTTATTTACCTTTTTGTTTATTCACCAGAAGTACTATAGAATGATGCAGCAGAGTACATCAGAGACATGCCCGGAGTAAATGGGAGCCTAGAGAAGACCACTCTTTCACCCAAAGAGTGCCATGGATAAATGCACAAAGTTTAAATAGAATGGGCCTCGGCCCTCTTCCTTTCCTGAGTTTTAATGCTGCATTTAGTTTTCACCTACTTTCTCTGCTCCACTTGAGCTATAAATTCGTGAAGGAACTCATTGTAAAGGTTGTTGATCAGTTATCAGAGAATTGCAAGCAGTTTCTTTTGAGACATAGTCTCTGTGTAAAGTTGTAAGATAGGCTGAGGAAGATGTTTTACGGCGAGTATCCAGCTATTGGAAATGTTGTACTTGACTGGTGTTGCTTTTTAATATGACAAGCACATTTCTTTGGATCCTGATCTAAAGCAACAGTGATGTTTTTCTCTCTGTATTTGTGTTTAACTTACATTCTGTTTTATTTCATTTCTACTGGCTTGCATCATAAATCTGGCATAGGATTTACCCTTGTTAGGTACCCTATGTTTCTACTCTCCTTGCCTTCAATGTTTTCTACCAAAAGTGTTATCTAAGAGTTGATTTCAGTTAATTTAACCAGTGTAGTGGATGTTATTTCCTGCTAGCTGATGTATGAATTAAATGAATATGTTCTTAGATGTTCTTGTTAGGATTTAATTGAATGAATTGGGAACATTGGGAGGTCTAGAACCATGTCTCTATCTCACTAGGATCCTTTTCAATTGATTGAACCTTTCTAAGATCCCTCAAGCTGGAGGCCAACGCATTGAGAGTTCAAAGTCTCTCTCTGATCTCAGGTCTTTAACTTTGTGTTCTAAATCTTTATTGTTTCCTCCTCCCTTACCATTCCATACCACACTATCATCTTTAAGATCCAATGTTTTAGATGACTAGCCCAACTGAAATCCTGCAGATTGAATAGCAAGTAAACCCTTTCCTAACTCCATTGCCCAATGGTCTTGAATGCTCCCTGGAATACTTCACCTCTGCCTAAATCCTCTTTGCTCATCCTTGTCTTATATTGAACCCTTCTTTCCTGATGACCAGCAACCAAACAAACAATCAAACAAACAAACCATGTGCCTATAACTAGCCTAACATCTTAACACTGAGCTTCAAGGTCATATACCTTTGACATATCACAGAGAGATCCCTCTCTGGACCCAGGAGGGCTAGATCCTGAGGTCTGAAAGTGGTTTTATGTTGTCTCATCTTTTGGTATTGCCAACCTTGCCAAAACATGGGAACCCCAACATTCCCAATGAAAGATTGGAGTTCCTTGAGGTTTCTAGGATGGCTGATTTTCAATATGCCTTCAATCCTTTTAGGGTCTACTTTGATTCCTTCTTCAGAGATTATGTGGCCAAGAATTTTTCCTTCTTGGAGACCAAAAAGTGTCTTTTTGGGATTCAAAGATAAGCCATATTTTCTGCATTTCTCAGAAACCTTTTTCAAATGAATCAAATGTTCTTTATTAGTTTTGGAGAAAACAATAATGTCATCAAGGTAAATGATTATAAAATAGCCTTTGTCTTCTAAAAAAGCTATGTCCATGACCCTTTGGAATGTGGCCCCTGCATTCATTAAACCAAATGACATTTTCACATACATGAATGTACCCGAAGGTGTAGTGAAAGCGGTTTTGTGTTGATCACTTGGGAGTACTAACACTTGGTTGTAGCTGGAAAATCCATCCAACAGTGATATTCTCTTAGATCCAACCAATTTTTTAAGTATGTGGTCCTTTTTAGGCAAGGAATAATTATCTTTTAGGGAGGCTCTATTCAGATTTCTAAAGTCAATGCAAAGCCTAATTTCTCTGGTCTTCTTCCTAACAGACACAAGGTTGGACACCCACTGTGAGTATCTAAGGGGAACTATGATCCCAACATCATACATATTTTTGATCTCTTTCTCAACTAAAGGCAATAAAACAAGGTTTATCCTTCTTAGTTTCTGTTTGAAAATTTTCTGATTTTCCTTAAGAGAAATTTTGTGTTGAATGATGCCAGTATCATATGATTTAAGATCTTTGTACCCCCATGCAAACACATCTCAAAACTCCTTAAAAAGTTCAATATATTCTTGTTTGATATGAGTAGTAAGAGTGCTAGATAACTTGATCATTTTGGGTTCATTTATGCTGCCTATGTTATGTTCTTCTACATTAATTTCTGTAGGCTCCATCTTTGGTTTTTTAGCTACATCATTGAAATAAAAGATCTCCTCTAATGGTGTAAGGCCCCTTGGTATTGAATCATTCTCAATTTGCAAAACTTCTAGGTCCTTTTGGTCTGGTTTGTTGAGTAATTTTGGCTTTATGAATATGTTCAAATTGGTTTATATCAGCAGTAAAGGGCAGCTCTATTTCATGTGTTTGTTTTTCTTTAAGACAGTATTTTTCATAGCTTGTGCTAGGTGTTGATTCAGCAAAGTCATTTTTTGATTGCAGAAAATCATCAATGTGTTTATCACCCTCAAACACTTGCCAATAGTTTTCATTGTCTGGGACTTTAGGTCTATTTTTTACTTTTGACACTGAATTGTTCATTATTTGGGGTATTTGGCAATTTCTGGCATTAAAAGCAAGTTCATTTGCAAAGTTGTTTTGAGTTCTAGCGATGAAGGTGAGTTCATATTTTTCAAAGGTTTTTAGGAGCTCTAGGGCAACATTTATGTATTCTCTTAATCTTGGATTTTTGGCTAAATACTCCCCCTTTATTTGCTTAATGATTAGCTCTGAATCTCCTTGGACTGATATTTTCTTGGCCCCTAAGTTTTTGAGTACATGTAGGCCAAGGAGGAGAGCTTCATATTCTGCAATGTTATTGGTGCATTGGAAATCAAGTTTATAAGAATGTCCTTGGTTTGTATTGTGTATCCATACACCAGCTCCAGAAATTGTTTGGCTACAACAGCCATCAAAGCTCATTTCCCACAATGTTTCTATCTTATGTTCATCATCCTTTTGTTGTTTAAGGTTGCTAAGGTTAGAGCTATTAGATTCTTCTTTTGAGGACAAATTTGACATTTTAGGTGGTCCTAATTCTATCTCATTCTCCTTTTCTTGTTGGATGATTTCATTTTCATTGTACAAGATAAAGGAGTCTAAATCTGAGTGGATGGAATAAGCAAGGTGTTGTTTGGCCTATCTATGTTTCTTACCATAAATTTCATATGAGATTCTCTGTATAATATTCTAGTTTGGTTAAAAACAGGTATGGTAGCATAAGACATGTCCATTTGAAGGCTTCCTTGAAGTTTTTCTACCCGTGATCTAGATAGAAGCATGCCATATTTTGGGGGAATGTCAGCAACAACTATGTCCATGACTAGACCCTTAGCAGGAATTTGTGCCAGATTGACACATAAATATTTGATTAGGCCTAAACACTTGAATCTGCTTGAATCAAAGCAATACAGGTCCTTGTAAGTTTTAGTAATCTCTAGGCCTAATCTCTCCATCACTACTTTTGGCATAAGGTTGTGAGAGACACCAAAATCTAGCATGGCATTGTGCAAAATCTTATCATGTATATTTAGGTTGACATAAAATGGAGGAATGGTTCCTTCTACTTCAGGACCAAACAACAGTTTTGGTTTATCATCTGTCAAGTTTAATGTATTAGTATCATTTCCTATGTTCAAAGCTTTCAAAACTTGGTTTTTATATACATCCCGGGTTACTAGTTTAGCTAAGGGTATGCTAATTTTGATCTTGGCAATCTCACCCTCAAGGCTGAAAGGGAATAATGTTTTTGACATATTTACATCTATTTTGTCAATCATTGTCTTTTCAGCAATTCTGATTTGCTGAGTTTTATTAGGACTATTTTTTAGGACAGATTTGTCAAGACCGCTAGCAGAGGTACTAGGGAAACTTTGGTTAGCACTTGGCTGCCCTGTTTTGTCTTTATCTTAGTCAAATTTCTTAGTCAAAGTGTTACTACTATTTGCTGTCTTCTTAGGAATATTTTCTGAAGTTTTCCTAACAGCAGTATCTGTGTTTTCATCATTGGAAAATTTTGGTTTCCTTTTGCTTCTAAGATCATATTGTCTGTATAATTCCATTATTTCATTTTCAAACCCCAATTGGTAATCTTCAGAATCCTCATGATTATTTTCAATTTGTTCTGAGGAGAAGAAACGTTGTTCCTATTTAGTGAGGAAGACATCTATCTCACTGTTAGATCCTATCAGATTTACATGATTTTATTTTAATCTTTCAGTTTCCCTTTCTTCTTCCTGATCTACATAGTTTTGTTGAAAGGGAGGCCTAATTTGCTGGTCATTATCTCTTTGTCTATCTTGGATGGGGTCTCTTCTGAAATTTTGATTTCTATTTCCGTTTTGGGGATTGATTTGGTTTTCTCTTGGAGGCACTCTATCATTTAAGTTTATCTTTTCAAGAATTCTTTCCATTACCCTCACTTATAAGTTATCAATTTTGGCATCAGATGATGAGGTTGATGCCATTGTTTCATCTTTATATGTAACTCTTTTTTTCTGATTTTAATCTAGCTCTTTTCTCAATCATATTTTCTTCTACAATAATATCTCCCCTCTGCATATCTTCTAAAGTAAAGGGGTCTCTTTCTCTTAGCTGGTAGGCCATGTCTGGATCAAAGCCTTCAAGAAACTTAGCTAAGGCTAGGCCTAGTGGAGGTTTCATGTTTGGGGGAAGTGCATTGTAAACACTATTGAATCTAGTGCAATAATCTTGGACACTTTCCCCAATGTTTCTTTTGAGGTTGCTATATTCTGAAAGGATTTGGAGAGGGTTCTTTTTAACTTCCCACTTGTTTATGAATGTTTGGTATAAAGAAGGGAGATCATTTATGCTATTAGGAGTTAAGCTTTTAAACCATTTCTTGGCTTATCCTCCTAAACTTTGGGAAAAGATTCTCATCTTAATGGTCTCTTCTTCTATTTCCATGTAATCAAAGGCATCATTCATTTTATCTACATGTTGTTGGGCAGTAGTAGGTTCAGTTCCAATGAAATGTGGAATTCTAGATTGATAATCATTTGGTAAAGGAACTAGAGGTTGAGGTAACACTAATGGGGCATACCGTGCTGCCATGGTGGGAAAAAATGGGGGATTTACAAGAGGTGGATTGGTAAAAGGAAAAGTGGGATGGAATGGAGTGTTTTGAACAGTGGATGTGTGGATGGGAGTGGTGGAAGTACTTGAACCAGCAAGCTGATTATGAGCAGATTTGTTATGGAAAGAACTGAAGTGGTGGAGAAGCTGAAAATCAGGAGGAGTGGAAGGAGAGGCTTCTCTGCTAAATTTCTGCTGAAAATATGTGGGCTCAAGGTCATATTGGTCAATATCACTATGAGACTTGGTTCTAAATAGGTTCCTTGTATGAGACAAGTCAAAGTGAGGACCTTTCAAGACTGTAAGGTTTTCAGGGACAAATTTTGTTCTTTGGATGGTCCTACCAATAGTTAAATTTCCAGCTTTAGAAGTTTTCCACAAAATCCTTTTTGGATCATCAAATATTGGAGGAGGATTAGGGTCTGGATGAGATCTGGCATTGATCCTATGTGAAGCCAGATTTCAAGTTCAAAAATCTAGAGAGGCTGAAAGCTTTAAGGACTATTTTTCAAATGTTTTGACCTCTCTTGGTGTTTTAGTACCTTGCTAAAATATGGGACTAGGCTTCTAAAATTCTTTAGGAATGATTTAATACAATCTTAAGGGAATCTAAATGAACTAGTGGATACAATAGGCCTACTGGGGCTAGTAGATTCGCTAGGTGGAAATTTTTAGCTTTTTGAAGGTAAAATAAGTTATGGTCCACCACCAAATGAGCAATAAAACCAATCCAAGAATATTTTTGGGGTTTTCAGAGTTTTTATGCGGTTCTTAGGGTTTCTGGAGTCTTAAGGAGCTTATTTTTTCACTGACTCAGAAGGTCCCACCGTGATCGCCAACATGTTGAGGTCCTATGATTTGGCAGATTGGCATACCAAATGACAAGGCAACATGGAACCAATCTTTAGAGTTCTAGGGCCTATCCTTCCTAGACTCAGAGAAGGGTCTCTCAAGTTATTTTGAAAAGGATGTGTGCTTGTTTGCTTTTAAGGGTTGATTTTAGGCTAGTTATTAAGTGCAAGGTTTGTTTAATTGTTTTGGTTGGACATAATGATCAAAGAGCATAGATAGAATTGGAAATATCTAATTTATTGGGCAATGGAGTCATATGGAAGTCATGACAATTTTATAAAAGGATCGGGGAGTATCATAGGGAAAATATAACTTGGCCAGTGGATCTTCAAAGTTTTTGGAATAATGAGGTGAACATTAAGGAGAAGAATGAAAAGTAGGACAAAGAGCAATTAAGTATTCTTTATCATATACTTTAAACAAGAGACATCTTTCAAGGAATCTGTTTTGAAGCAAGCCAAAGGACAGGGCAAACCATAGACTTCTTTGGACAGGATTTTAATAAGCAAACCTTTCATACAACAATCCAACAATCAAAAGACTACTTTCAGATAAGAAAACATATAAGAAAACAGTAAGAGCGGCCTAAGATCAAACAGAAATAATCTAATCTGCTTTTGACTAACTCTCTGAGGATATTCAAAGAAACTTTTCTAAAAGCAGACCAGAGGACAAGGCATACCATAAACTTCCCTGGTTTAGACTCTATTAAGCATACTTTAAAGAAGTTTCAGAAACGATTCTCAAGTTGTACTCAAAGGAGCATGGACTTACCACTTAATTTCCTAGTTTCACTCTATTGAAATAGTTCCTTAAAACAACCTCTCAAGCTGTACTCAAAGGAACATGGACTTACCAAAAGAGAAACTTCTTGGTTATACTCTATTTAATCATTTCTAAAATAACAAGTTGGATGGAACTGGAGGGAAATTAAGAATCCTCCAGTCAGACCTCGCAAAAGAAAACATTTAGACAGTGAAGAGTAAAAAGAACTAAGGTTCTTTCAAAAGACATTTCTTAGCCTAAAACCTTTACTCTACTGTAATAAAGAAAGATGGAAAAATAATGAAATCTGGAAATAACAATAACAAATAGAAGCACTTCACCAACAACCAAGCTCAGGGATCTAGTGATCTAGCCTTCTCCATCAACAAACAAATCAGGACATCCACAAGACTCAAGACACCAATTTTCTTTGAACTTCCAAGAGACTATGTATTACTTCAAAGAGTCGTCAAATGCCAACAATACAATGAGTCCAAATGTAGTATTTATGCTGTAAATGAGGAGGTGAGGTTAAGATAGGGTTTGAGTGTCATTTATTACAGAGTAAGTGCATTCCTGACCTTGAAAATCATGCAAGGCCTAAGGCTGGAATATCGGCAGCTACTTCTCTGTTTCAATAACTCTGTTTCAACTTCTAGGGAAGAATAGGTGAAAAGTTTGACTTTAAGGCTTATCCTTAACTATTACAATAATTTCCTTCACAGATAAAATATCTTTTGACTGTGCAATAACTGCCAATTTCCTTTATGAAAGGAAATCAGGCTGTAGGTGGCAATTTTATATTTTGGAGGAGTAACTACTTCCCTTTTGAGTTATTCAAGGCTGTATTTGGGTATATTTGTCTTTGTTTTAATCATCAATCTCAGTAATAGGCCTTTATCCTTGATTTTTCTTTAATAATTTGTCTTACTATCTTTTCTATGTTTCTGCTTAAATAACTATTTTATTCATTTATCTTTTATCCTTTAAGCTTTAGCCTTTATCCTTCAATCACTGTCTTTAAAGGGCTAATCTATGTTTTTGCCTTTGATTTGTAATTAGCCCTTTTTATTCTTATGTTCTTCGTTGTTCCTTCATGTGTTAGAGGGTTCTTGATCGATTGATAGTCATGAGTCATCATCAATCAGAACTTGAGAAAAGGCCCTCTGATCTTCACAATTCATATTAAGATCCTTGGATCGTCATCCAGAGGGTCTGATTTTGTCATTTATGGACTGTGGGAGAGATTTTTGGGCATCACTGCCATTAAACCTACAACATACAAACAAATATTAACTTTAAAACCTGCGAACGTGGAGAAAAACACATTTTCAGGGTTTCTGATGCATCGGGGGCGATCTGCAGAGGGAAAGAGGGTGCAGGGGAGTGATCTCGGAGGAAAAATCATAAGGAAATTCAAATGAGGGTGATGAACTTTAAAATATGGTGCAGGAAGGGAAAAGCAGTTTTGGGAAACCACCGCGGTTTATCGCGCAGGGTATGGGCGGTAAGCGGTTTTAGCCCGGGCTGCGCGATATCACTAGGCGATTGCCGCTTGTCCTGGGCGAAACCACCCATTTCACATGGATTGGGGCCTTTAAACCCCAGTATAAAATTTTGCACGATATGCGATTTAGACTGTCAGATCTCGAGGAGCGAGATCAACGGCGCAGGAGGAGCCCAAAGATGGGGTGTAGGATTTGAGTGGAGAGTGGGGCCGGGGTGGTGACGTGAGCATTTTGTCGGGTAGTGCAGGGTCGAGTTGTATACAGATGAAGGATGGGGTCATGAAAGCTGTTGGATCAAGGTTGATCAATGGTGGAGATGGCCTGAGGAAGGGTGAAATGGTCCTGTGGGGGTAGAAAGGACCAGGGGTCGGGAAGAAAAGGGGCTTAGGAGAATATCGGAAGGTCGGGGTCAAGGTTGTATGAGTGAGGGGGCTAGGGCTTAAGCGGAAAGGGGTTTAAGGCCTATATTTGTAAAAAAGGTGGGTTTTTATTATAAAAAAAGAGTTTTTATAATATTTTAAAAGGCCTGATAGGTTTAAAAGGTTAGTTTTAAACAATGTAAAAGGGAACTTTACATTGTTTTAAGGCTCTTTAGAGGAAAATGATGAATAAGGGGTGATTACAAGGGTTTTTAGAGGGAAAGGAAAAATGGATTTCAGAGGGGGGAAAAGGTGATGAATGAGGGTGTAGGTGGGGTGATAAAATGAGGAAATTAGGCCCAGAAAATTGAGTTTTCCTTGCAGCAGGGTAAACTTTGAGAAGGAAAAAGTAAAGTTTATAGTGGAATCAGTTAGGTGTAGGATGATGAAGGCAATGATATTTCTAGAACTCACAATGTTTCTTCAAATATTGTTTCTAAAAATCTAGGATTAGAACTTAGTCATCTTTTGATATCAACAAAATTTACTTATGACTAACATCAAGCATTCGTCAGGACCAGACTCAATGAGGCAATGGGCCTAAACTCTCTCTCAACAATGGATTCTTCTCTGCCTTCTTCTACACACCAGCGATAGTAATGATTGTTCATCTAGTTGAATCAATGTGGGGAGGAAGTATTTATAGGAGAGGGGGAGGTGGTTTGGGATCCCACATGAGGTGAATGGGAGTTATATCCCTTTGGGGAGTTGCAAAATTCTAGGAAACAAGAAGTCAAAGGGAGGAACTCGATGTTGTTCAGTCGAAAAAACCATGATGACTCCGCTCACGAAGTTTTTAGGCATGGAAAATTCGTTTCTATTTTAAAAAACTTTCCAAAAACAACTCTGCGCAGGTGCCCTTCTGAGACAAAGTGCCAAAGGGCATAGGGCCTAGTGTTAATTTATCCATGGGTGCGAGGCCATAACTGCCTACTAGCACCGACCCAAAATCACATGTTTTTTAAGGTCTTCTTGAGGAATGATCAACGTAGAAAATGTTCTTGACATGCCAAGGGATGCAATGATAGTTATAACAAGGTATGATAATGCACATAAGTCACTAAAATGGTCCTCCAATGTTTGGGATGGGGATTGCAGGGACAGTGAAAAAATACTATGTAGCAGATGCCCCCTAAATCATGAGGTCCGAGAGAGAGGGAGGGGTGAAATGCTTTATGAGAACAAGCCCAAACCCAAATGTCGTCGTTGGAAGTCCTGTGAGAACAATTACAACTGATATCTCTGATACATGAACATGTGGTATGGGCACAACCATCCATAATATAGTTAATATAATAATAAGATCCGAGGTATGGACGCAACCATCTAGTGAGAAGGATCAACAAATAGACTCAAGTATGGTCGCAACCATCCAATCAGAAGAGTCATGCATATAGTCATGATAAAACAAATCATCTCACATCCTGTATTTCATCAAACAAAACCTAGGGTCTTGCGCTCCATCTCGACCCAAACAAGTACAAATTCAAGCATGTGAATAAATGAACTGAAGTCGAACATGCAAGAAAATCACCTGATTACCAGCCAATGATGAAAGTTGTTAACATGCGCGAGAGAAACCACCAATAATTAAAATGGCTCTCAAGGTACAACTATTACAATCTACTGAATGTGAATAGTGAGATGGAGTTGAACATCCACGGGATCACTCAATCGAAGGTCAATGATGAAAACTTGTCGTCGAATGTGAATAACTTGCCATTGAGGCATGCAAGCTCTAGGGTACCAGAAGGGAGTCTCTAGATCAACTTCCTGGATAATGAGCTGAAGTCGACAGGAAGTGACCGGTCGAAGGAGGGACATAATGTTTCCCACATCATCGACACGAGACAGAGGAATAAGATGATAGTGAATCAGGACTAAACATAGGATCAGGTGTTGAAAACTATAGAAGGAAACTTCTCTTGAACATATTGGCGACACGACTTTGGAATTTGGCAGTATTTGACATCAAGGGGTCTGAGGTCATGGTGACATGGAAAAGAGCATATGAGACGTCAAAACAGATAACCCAAACCCATGGAGGCAAAATGACGAATGGGATGTCCCCAACACGACACAAATTGCATAGAAGTGTCATGTTGAAGAGTGACATGCTGCCGACACGACTAAGAACTGGTTCCATTTCCCCCCACCATTTCTAGCGAGTACCCCAATTATTTTTGGAAACAAGCTTGAAGGGGATAAAATATGCTTGTCATATAAGTTTTTCCTTCGGACAAATCCATCCTAGTACATTTTACGAGCCCTAGGAACGAGGAACTCGATAACGTCATGGTGACGATTTTAGATGTGATCAGATTTTAATGAGTCTGAAAAAGGAATAACTCGGCGTCTTTTCATGTTTAGAGAGTTTGAAAAGAAGTGGAAAAGAAAACTCCAGTAGGTCCCTTTTCGTAGGTAGTCTCATAGATCCGAAAAGGTAGAAAACAATATCGGGGAGAACTTCTTAGTCACGATTGGCTAAGGTATTCCTTTTTCATAAATAAACTGTCCCAACCCAAAAAAAGGGTAAACGTATACTAGGCAGATGACGTTTCACAACCTTTAACGAATTCAAAATGACAAGAGTCTCGACAATCTTTTCAATTTTCAAGATTAAAAAAAGAGCTAAAAGATGACTCCAGGTGGTGACTTTTTTGTGTTTTTATCGAGTCCAAAAAAGTAATAAAATAGAACTCGTCACTTCATCATCATCATGCTTAGGACCTGTTGCTGCACAAGAAATGCACGTAAAACCCATTTTTTGAGATAAAACATTAAAATAATAATAAAAAATGAGCTTTAAAACCTAATTAGGGTTTTGAAAAGGTTATAAAATGACAAAAATTGTAAAAACAAATTACTTTTCACCTTTTCACCTCTTGTGAGTATTTTACCACTTTGAACTGTGATTTTGTGGAGCTGGCAGTGGACAATCCAGGAGACCAATCACAAATTCGTTTTCTTCAGTAAGAGCTCTTCTCCTTGCCTACATTTTAAGCTAGATTTCATTGCCTGAATTCTTGATTTTTGATGCTTTTGGGTGAATTTTGTCAAATATTGGGCGCGGCAGTCGACACGCAGGTTACAAGCACGGATTTGCGCTGACCCGCCTAAAATTCCAATGGGGAGGCGCCAATTAGCACTGTTGTTTCTAAAATAGCCGCGCCAATCACAGTAACCATAAATTGTATGAAAATTCTCCTAAAAATCCCTATTAGAATGGTTCAAAAGTTAATCATGTGACTAATGGAAGACCTAATGATGGTTTTGCAGGTGATTGAAAGCCAAAATGGTTATTGAATGGAAGGAAAGAGAGCACGGGGAGGAAGATGAACTAGCCATGAGAAATGTGCAATACATCGATTCCCTGAGAGATTGTGGGCTCTTGAATTTATTCATGGCACCGTGTCTTCGAGCTCGACTAGAGTTAATTCAGTATCTGATCAGTGTACGGGACACCAATCAGGAAAGGTTTATGATTCATGATCAAGGGTTGAAGATTGAAGTCTCTGACAGATATTTCATCACTGGATTGTCACGGAGGGGAGAAACAATGATCCTGACTGGTACCCATCCCATGGGTGAGAGCACAGATATGCCAATAGACAGAATTTTCCCAGGAGCAAAGAAAGGATCGAAGAGCGAAAAAATAGATATTCAGACAATACCCGAATTGGCACTAAAGGTAGTGTTGCACACTATAACATGAGTTGCTAGATCTCAAGCCCTTCATGAAGCTACAAAAACACAACTTCAACTTGTCGTGGATTGTATGACTCCCATTTTGAACTGGGCGGAAGCCGTAACAATCAATCTAAAGCGCCAGTTAACAAAGTGCAAGAACGAAAAACTAAAACAATTTGGATACGGGTCCTTTTTTATATCGTTCATCCTAGAACGGTTGCCGATATTTCAATGTCAGGAGGTAATAGCACCACCAACATGAGAGCCACAGATGGTCTGTTGGGCGGAGTTGATGCCTCTATTTGGAGGTGGTAAACATATGTCATGGAAGCCAAAATTCTTTGACTGGCTCCGTCGACAACTCATCGTCGTAGAGGACTGGCCCTATACCAGCACCAACTTCATGGGTGATCCAGACCTTCCACTCCCATAAGGAGAGGACTGGGATGAAGCATTGGGTAAAAAATCATTTTTTGATTTTGATGAGTATTATGATTTTTTTTGTTATATGTGTTCTGAAATTTATTTATGCATTGCAGATGTCAGCCCAGAGAGACTTGCAGGAATGTCCCCCATAGCACGGAGGCTCCCGCGCGATTTCGAGGCGGCCCCTCAAGATGAGGGAAGCAAGGAAGAGGAGATCACATGCAACTTGGAGGGACTCACAAGTGAGATCCCAGATTACATGAGATTTGGGGATGTTCCTCGTGCATATCAGAGGCACACTGTAGGGGTGTCTAACCACATCCACCATTTACTGAGGCAGCTTGTGTGTGCAGTGACATGCTATCATGAACATCATGATGATTAGATGCCTAAGATTTATTTCTGCATATTTTTGAGAGATATGATGTCTCAGGATGTAACCAAAACACACATATTTTTTGAACTTACGATGCACGTGGATGCAAACAATCGATATATATATATTCTTATTTTCTTGTCTAAATCTTATTATGTGATGATGATTCATTTACAAATTACGCAAATGTTTATATAATACAATATTGGCTACTGCATCAGTTAACGCATTCATTCTTCTAGGAATATGTTGATATGTGATATAATCAAAATTCCTTTCTAATAAACAAACATACAAATACAACCTTAAAATCTAAGGATTTCGAACATAGTAATGCCCATTAAGCTAGAGAACAACAAGTTGAGAGTCTAGGTTCACAATTAATGCACAAATTTCAAGAAGCAATGGCCTCGGTTAAGAGTTCAATGAAGATACTGTATTCAGCGACATTGTTGGTCGTTCTTCCTAGACAAATACCTTGAAGGTCTATCAACTCACCATTAGGATTATAAATCACCCAGGTTGTAGAAGACAGATTCTGGGTACTGCGGGAGGCACCATTTGCGAAACCAACGTAACGACTAACAAACATCTGCATAGTAAGCAACGACATAATAAGCAGGAAAAAACTACTTGCAAAGCACACCAAGCCAAAAAATGTACAAAAATTTAAAAAAAACTTATGTACAAAAAGAGATGCACGAGAAAATCATGTATAGTATTTTTTGAGGTACAACCCATTTCTGGGTTGATCCAAAGGATAGCCTTCATAATCAATTATCTCATAGGCCCCGTTCTGCAAAATGCGTTTAACAATGTAGGGCCCATGCCACATGGGTTCGAATTTTCTTGCCCCCAACTTATCATGAGCTTGGTCATATAAAGGTATGAGGGGAAATCGACTGGTCAAAGTGATCTTTGACCCGCATTTTATGTGCTTCTATGACTAGGGGAGAAAAGTGGCTAGTTTCATCAAGCCTCTCCAAATACAGAATATGCTCTTCCTTCGATGAGGTATTAGGCAGTAATTCCACAACTATCTTGAGAGAAGGGATTTCACATTCAATCAGAAGGGTAGCTTCTAGACCATAAAAAATATGGAATGGGGTGAATTCGGTTACATCCTTCACTAAGGTTCGGTAAGCCCAGAGAGCTGAAAACAACATGAGATGCTACTTGGACTTGTGCATCCCAATCGTACGCTGAAGCATGGTGACTAGAACCTTGTTCACGGCTTCAACCTGGCCATTGGCCTGAGGGTAGTACGACGTTGAGTTGTCATGACATAGACCCAACTTAGAAGTCAACTCATCCATAATGTAATGGATGAGGGACACCAAACCTGGTAATCTCATGATTGAACAAAAATTGTGCAGCCATCTTACCGTCAGCTGTGAGTGTAGGCATTTCTTCAGCACATTTAGTGAAGTAGTCCATGGCTACGATAATATAAGCATGCCCCCCAGTCGAGCAAGGGTTACATGTCATAAAATAGATGCCCCACTTTGCAAAGGGACCAACGGTAATGATGGGATGGAGGTGAGCGAGTGGCGCACGCATCTTGTGGGTAAATCTGGCAATCGTGACATTTTCGGACAATGAAAATGCAGTCTTTAAAAATGGTAGGCCAAAAATAGCCAACACGAAGAATTTTTTGTGCAGTATCATATCTAGACATGTGACCACCACATGCACTAGAATGGTAGTCATTGAGGAATTTTTCAGCTTCCTCGAGGGTTAAACACCGACGGAGAATAAAATCATCTCCGATGCAGTATAGAGTATCTCTGACTATGCGATAAGGTTGTGAATGATGGCAGATGCATCGACGAGCATCCTTCGTCAATGCCGATCAGAAAGTGGAAGTCTGGAGATGGACACTAATATCACTGTACCATGGATCGAGGGTGCTAATAAGAAAAAGGGTGTTTTCTGAAATGCGTTCCTCAGAACCAGAGGGAGGAGAGTCAGAAGGTAAAGAGAAAATAAAATCGGCAAAAACTAATGATTTCTTCGATTTGGTGGTAATGAACACCAAATCAAAATCTTGGAGGATAAATATCCACTTTGAGTATTCCCCCCCCAGCAATTGTCGAGTCAATATATAGGTCATGGGGTTGCAATCACAAATCATGGTTACTGTGCGCAGCAGAATATAATGGAGAAAACGTTGGATGGCTTGAACAACTGCCAACGCCAATTTCTCGACATGTGCGTAATGTGTTTCGGTATCGAGAATATTGCGGCTCAAATAATAAATGATGTGCTCATCACCATCATCGTTTTCCTGTACCAGAACCATGGCAATAGTACTAAATGCGGCGGCCAAGTAGAGGGAATAATCTCGATGATAATTGGGAGGATGCAACATAGGAGCATTGATAAGAAATTTCTTTAGTGCATCAAAATATTTTTGGGAAATGTCATCCCAAAGAAATGGAACGCCTTGCTTAAGAAATCGCGTGAATCCTTTGGCTACTTCAGCATAGTTCAGTATAAAACGGCACAAGAAATTAGCTTTCCCTTGCAAACTCTGCAACTGATGTGAAGAGGAAGGGGAGGGGAGATTAACAATAGCTTCAACCTTAAGAGGGTCGAGACGAATTCCATCTTTAGAGACGATAAACCCTAGGAGTCTACTGGAACCGACGCAGAAGACACATTTATGCGGATTGAGCCCTATGTTGTAGCATCTACAACGAAGAAATATTTGACAGAGGTGATCTGGGTGGTCCTTACACTTAGTAGAATGAGATGGAAGGTCATCCAGGTAAGGTTGAACAATGTGCTTAATATCATGGAAAGTGTATGAAATTTCTCTTTGGAATGTAGCACCAGCATTCTTAAGGCCAAAAGGGAGCTTCTTGTATGCGAAGGTACCCCACGGACAGATAAATGTGGTCTTGTGTTGATCAATCGGAAGAATATTGATCTGGTTGTAACCAGAAAACTCGTCCATAAGGGAAAATATCTCACTCCGAGCACAATTAGCAATGATTTGATCAATGAAAGGAGTGGGATAGTTATCTTTAGGACAATCGTAATTGATGTCACGGTAATCCACACAGACTCGAATAGTACCCTGCTTCTTATCCACAGGGACAATGTTAGAAACCCATTCTATCAAGGGGATCAGATAAATGAAGCCAGCTTTAAGAAGTTTTTCAACTTCACCCTTGATGGTGGCTACCTTTATAGGGTGCACGGGATGAAGACGTTGGCGATCAAGCTTCGTGTTAGGATACTTAGGGATCTCGTGCACAAATATACTTGGATCGATGCCGGGAATTTCTTCGTAGGACAAAGTGAAAACATCTCAAAATTCTTGGAAGAGACTAGTATAGAACTTGATCTCATCAGGAGAACAGGTCACCCCAATGTGGATGTTCACGACAACCCCCAGTTTAACGGAGATTTCAATAGGCATCGTTTGTGTAATATTGCCCAAGTTACCTTCTGTAAAAAATTCCTGTGTCAATATGGGCGTTTGAAGCGGATGGGAAGGAGCTTGGGAAGCAAACTTCTCAAGACAAGTAGACATGGCTCCAAGACTAGGCATAAAGGAGGAACGATGATGACTATCGTCCAAAGGGGGATCCTCTAGAGACATGGTTTCCACGATGGCCTCATCAGTGGGAAACATATCATTCAAAGGATCAGGAGAATCTGAAGCACCGAGCCAAGGGGATTGAGAATACACGTCAAGAGACACACTCAAAGGAGTATGGTCAGAGGGAAGAGGAGCCAAAGCCAAAATAATATCACAATAATAAATTTCTATTGGGCTTAACGGCATCGTGTCACCAAACGAATCAACCTGCTTGGGCGAAGGGATGATCCACGGATTAGAAGAAGTGGATATCATGTTGATCTAAGCAGTGTTGGGCGGAGGAAGAGAAAAAAGAACCATAAGGGCAGGATCTTTAAAAATTCCTGACCCCATGCTCTCATAAGGCGTAGGAATATGATCTACATATGGAATGTTGCTCTTGGAAGACATGGAAGTGAAAAAGGACAACTGATCGAAAATGATGATATTTCCTTCGTGCGGAAATCGAAGAACATGAAAGAGAGTTGATGGGATGCACACCATGGAGTGAGTCCAACTACGACCGAGGATAAGATTATAATTGAGTTTGGCATCAACAAATTCAACCTCAACATTAACTGTTTTTCCTTCCAACGTTATAGGTAAGCTAGCGAGATCCCCAAGAGGGCGTGATTTCCTTCCGTCAAAAGCTTCTAAAGAGTTTTGAGATTTATTGAGGGCTGGAGAACCAATGGCTTTCCAGCATGCAGAAAACATGAAGCAAGTAGATGAACCCACGTCCACGACCGCGCGATGGATATTCTTTCCATTAATCCCAAGTTGGATAATCAGAGCAAGCTGGTGGGGGATACACGGGATGAAATTTTCCAAATCGAAAGTGATAAGGCTGGAATTGGCAGGGTCAACCCCTCCAATAGCAGATAGCAAAGCCTTCCATTGTAACAAGTATCTCTGAAGTACTTCCAACACATACATAGTTGATGGCGCCTGAGCCAAATCCTTAACAATACTGTAATGATGAGCGACATGGGCGTTTGGGTTATAGGGAGACTTACAGAGTACACCTTTAGAACGTGGCCATACATTGGGCTTAGGACTGGGCCTTTTAATGCGAAGAGGGCCAGAAGCAGGCGTGGGAGGAGGACCATCAACGATCTCTTTCCCCACCCCCTAACGCGGTTCAGTATAGTCTTTCGATTGGGTAGAAGTAGAGACGAGTGAAGCACCATTCATCATGAAAACCTGAGATCCAAATGGGGTGGAGGGCTGAGGTTTATCCACCATCTGAGTTTGTTGCGATGGGAATGGTTCTTTAAGAACAACCAGAGTGCCTTGAGTGCCTTTGATCAGTCGACTCACCTCAGCCCATCGTTGATAGTCCTTGGTGTAATGCTCATCGTCACAGATCAGACAAGGGTACTTCGGTTTACATTTCAAACCATCATCAGCATTAGGTTTCGGAGAATCCTATTTTGGGGCATCGGTTTTGGCCTTACCTTTACCCTTTTTCTTACTTTTGGAAGCTTTATCCATCGGGGTGGATTGGATGAAATTCACTTCCGCGATCTTACCAGGATTCAGAGGTGGCTGAGAAGTAGTATCAATGGAAGAAGTAGATTTTTTCTTAGCAAGATTCAGAGAAGACTTACGAGAAGTCCGAGAGAGAGAACCAATGATACTGTCGACATATGATGTCACTGATGCTTTGGTAGTTACATGCTGCGGAGCATCATGCAAGAGTTCATACAACATGCTAGATTGAGAGTACACGAGCTCGAGGTACTAGGCACAAGCGATGGCTTGTTATTCAGTAACACATGCCCCCATAGTTGTAGAAAATTTGAATAACTGATATATTATTCACCGAGATTCTCCTGATCACACATTATTTTAGCTTCATGCATAATACAAAATCTCTTCTACCATTGATCATCACATGCGGAAATAAAATCAATTGCATGCACACATTAAAACCATAAACAATCACACATATGAACACAATATTTCATGGGAAAGCTTAAAGATGAAAACCCCAACTATTTGTATATTATATGTCATGGAGATCATGTAACAATCATTGTACAAAGCTCCTCACAAGCTCTCAGCACACCCTCGAATTGCTACACACTATCAAGCTATATCTAGCAAAACACATGCTCCAATCTTTTGCCACTTGATAGCCAGCCTCTATTGCGTAATCAATGCTATGGGATGGCTCATTAAATAACATAAACCACCTGGCTTATACTGCACAATACTCATGGGCTTCACCAATCACTGGTAGTTGCAAATATGCAACAGTATAGTCACAACTGATAGTTAACCTACTCTTTCACCTATCTCTGCACTGGTCTCCACTGAAATTGTCCATGCACTGAAGTTAACTGATGTATTCTTTAGTTGATTAATGAGTTTACAATTAGTGAATTAATTAATAATTAATTCACACCACTCTCACTAATTGTATCAATTAGTTAAACTGAATACAAATAGCTCAACTATGTTTAGATTAGTTAAACCGAATACAACTCCACTAACTTCCTCAATCAACTCCACCAAACTCTGTCACATGAGTTCTAACTGAAGTCTTCATGCAATAGCTCCACATAACCCCTAGGAATAGCGTAATTCCTTCTGTCAGCTCCTGTGCCACATCTGTGCACTTAACTGAAGTGCTCCAAGAGAATAAGATAATGTTTAGAGTCCAAATATTATTAAGAACTAATAATATTCGACATATCTATTTTTATACTAGCAATCTAAAAATAGATTCCACCCAATATGTCTAAAAATAGAAGTCCATCTATTTTTCCAACTTGACCAACCATCCACAAATAGCATCCTGCAACTCATAGAATATGATCGACATGTCTAAAAATAGTCATAGTCTAAAAATAGACTTTGCGCCAAAAATAGCCTGCGGGCCCACTTAGTGAAGGCGACTCTTTTCACTAAGCTCATCATCTTGTTGCAATATCAACACTCCCTCTCAACAAGATAAGGATTATCTGCCACCCCTATCCTGCCTCTGTGGTATTCGAATTTTCTCCTGGTGAGCGCCTTCATCAAGATATCAGCATCCTGATCCTCCGTGGGAATATATGAAAGTAGCATGATCTTCCGCTGCACACAATCTCTGATATGATGATACCGATCCGTCAAGCAATGCCGCCTCAACTCATCCTCCTGTCTATACCATGATCCATTTCCTGATGTGCCTCTGAGATATCTCAATACATGCTTCCCTGCCTTCCAAAATATCTTGGTAGGTTTAACCATAGCTTGTGAAAGATGGTTAACTGCATAGCATATGTTGGGTCGTGTATTGACCAGATACATAAGCGACCCCACCAACTGTCGATAAACAATGGCATCCACTACCTCCGCCGAAGTAGCATCCTCCTTCCTCCAACCACCAGGAAGAGGAGTATCAACAGGCTTGCAGCCATGCATGTTGAACTTCTCCAGTATCTCCCAGGCATACTTACATGAGAAACAAACAGTCCACCACTGCGCTACCAAATTTCCAATCCCAGGAAATAATGAAGGAGGCCCAAGTCCTTCATCTCAAACTCCTTTGCAAGATCAGCCTTGCATGAGTGTATCAACTGTTCATCACCCGTCAAAATCAAATCATCTACATAAAGTACAATGATCAGCAACTTACCCTCCACCACAATTTGGTATAGGTTCGGATCCACCTCACTCTTGGAGAATCCAAGTCCGGTGAAATAACTGTCTATCCATGTGTACCAAGCACGAGGTGCTTGTTTCAATCCATATAGCGCTCTTTTGAGCCTGCACACATGCGACTCGCTGCTGAAGATCTCGAAACCTTTGGGCTGCTCTATGTACACCTCCTCCTCAATCACCCCATTGAGGAACAAAGTCTTCACATCCATCTAATGAATGTGCCACTCCATCTGCGCTGAGAGAGCAAGAATCATCCGTATGGAAGACTACCTTGCAACAGGTACAAAGTTTTCCTCATAATCGATCCCCTCTATTTGTGAAAAGCCCCGGGCAACAAATCTTGCCTTGTACTTCTCCACACTCCCGTCAGCTGCCTGCCTCACTTTGTAGATCCATCTCGAACCCACCACTAATTTCCCTTCCGGCCTCGGGACAATCTCCCATGCACTGTTTCTGACAATTGAATCATACTCTTCCACCATGGCATCTACCCATGCGGGATCCTCCACAACTTCCTTGAAATAGGATGGCTCTGTCATGATACACTTGCTCATAAGAGCCATGTATCTAGTATACCGGTTAGGTGACTGTCTCTGTCTGCGCTGTGATGTAGGTGCTCCTACAACCCTCTCTGCATCTTGAGCCAATCGCTCAGCTTCTGTAATGTGCTTCCGCCCTCTGATGTTTGGCGCTGCTTGAGTGGTCTCTTCCACTCCATGAACCTCCTCTTGTGGCTGATCAACATCCAGAGACTCATCCTTAGGAAATAATAGCTCCTCATCTACATGCAAGTGTGGCTCCCTCTCAAGCGAACACTTCATGGCTTTCTCCTCATGAAATTTTATATCCCGTCGCACAACAGTCTTGCCACTATCTAGAAAATACACACGATAGTTGTGGGGTGTATCAGTGTACCCCACAAATATCCCAACCTCTGCGGTCGGCTCCAGCTTCTTCCTGGCATCCTTCATCACATGAATGTAAACAGGTGAACCAAAAATCCTCAAATGGGAAATATCAGGCTGCTTACCACTTGAGAGTGCCTCCTCTGTACTCAAGTACAATGACCAACACAAATCTGCCGTAAATATTGCAGACAGTATGCCTCCACCCACAAGTGAATGGGTAGGCCCTGATCATGCAACATCGCCCATGCAGCACCCATGATCGTTCTGTTCTTCTGCTCGGCAACCCCGTTCTGCTGCGGGTTATGAGGTGCTATGAGCTCTCTTCGAATTCCTTCTACGCTGCAAAAGTCCTTGAATTCGCCAGAGATGAATTCACCACCATTGTTGCTCCTAAGAGCCTTCACATGCTTCCTTGATTCCTTCTCAACCAGTGCCTTGAACTCACAGAATTTTGAGTATGTCTCGCTCTTCTTCTGCATGAATAAGATCCAGCACTTCCGAGAATAATCATCAACAAAGATCACATAGTACCTATGCTTTGCTGTCGAAGCTACTGAGAAAGTTCCACACATGTCTATGTGAATTTTCTCAAGGATCGTTGTGGCACGACTATCCTTCTCGTGAAAGGTGGCTTTCACAAATTTTCCCAAGGTACATCCCTTGCACTGATCTGACTGTGCAAGAGTGCCCTTAGGAAGCCCAGTAGAAATCTGCTGTAGTATCTTCAAAGCTCCATGGTGAAGGTGGCCCAATCTCCGGTGCCACAACTCGCCATCATCCCGGCTCACCACTCCTTCCTCGCCTTGCTCTCCGCCATATTGTCGCAGCCATATACCCGTAATTGATAAAGGTTCTTAACTCAACCCTATCCTCCAGGTCTCACCAGCTTCCTTACTACACAGAAAGCCTTTCCTGGAAAGCCTTTCCTCACTAAAGACAACATCATATCCCTCATCTTCTAACATCGCCACGTAGATAAGATTCTTCTTCAATCCTGGAACATGCATCACTTCCTTCAATACGAAGGGTTTACCAGACTCCCTCTCAAAGGAAATGGTACCGATACCGGTCGCACTATATCTACCATCATCACCCATCTCTATGTGCACTCCAAGATCTTTCTCATCCAGATCAGTAAACAAATCTCGATCTCCTGTCATGTGAAAAGATGCACCACTGTCAAGAAACCACATTGAACCTGTCATACTTGAGACCAAGCATCCGATCAGCGAAAAATCCAGCTCAAACTGCGAGGCTAAGGCCTCTCCAGCTGCAGATCCAGCAGCCTACTTATTTTTCTTCTTCTGTGGACAACTAGTGGCATAATTTCCGTGTTGGTGACAATGAAAGCACTTCACCTTGGACATGTCCTGCTTCTTGCCTTTCGCACCGGATTGAGAAGATTTCTTGCTATTCCCCTTCTTTTCTTTGGCAGCCAAAGCGCAATTCCCTTCATCAGAGTTCTTTGATGAATATCCGTCCCTGTTACTTCGCCTTATCTCCTCTTGCACAAGATCCGACCAAAGTCGCTCCCATCCTGGCAATTTCTCCCAACCATTGACAGAGTCCTGATAAGAATGCAAAATCTTCGGAAGCCAAAGGAGAGCCAAGCTCACCAAGTCCTCGTCATCAACAGTAACCCCCACACTTCATAGCTCATCCCTGCATTGGATGAACTTCGTGAGGTACTTGGGCATATTGTCGCCTTTCTCCATTTTTATGTTTCTGAGTTTATCCTTGAGCGCCAACTTCCTCTACTCGCTCTTGCTTTGAAATAAATCTGTCAAAGCTTTCCACATCAAGAATGGAGAAGCCTTAACATGAAGGTTGGATACTATGTGATCCTTCACGCCCTCCAACAGAATCCTTCGACACTTTGTTGTCTTCTTTTTCCATGCGTCAAGTACGGCAACATCACTAGAAGTAGGTTTTGGAATTTCTGCATCTATGAACTCCTTCAACCCATTGTCATCCAGCACCACCTCCATCCTGTCCTTCCATGCAATATAATTCGAGCTGCCCTCAAGGGCATACTCCAATCACAATCTGTTGAAATACATCTCAACTTCGACACCAAGAAAACACTACTGCAAATTCGAATTCCAACAGCACAAAACTCAACCGCTTCAATGTTTTGCAATTGCTCCAATGATCAATATCCCTCTGATACCATGTATAAAATTTGAATAACTGATATATTATTCACCGAGATTCTCCTGATCACACACTATTTTAGCTTCATGCATAATACAAAATCTCTTCTACCATTGATCATCACATGCGGAGATAAAATCAATTGCATGCACACATTAAAACCATAAACAATCACACATATGAACACAGTATTTCATGGGAAAGCTTAAAGCTTAAAACCCCAACTATCTGTATATTATATTTCATGGAGATCATGTAACAATCATTGTACAAAGCTCCTCACAAGCTCTCAACACACCCTCGAATTGCTATACACTATCAAGCTAGATCTAGCAAAACACATGCTCCAATCTTTTGCCACTTGATAGCCAGCCTCTATTGCGTAATCAATGCTATGTGATGGCTCATTAAATAACATAAACCACCTGGCTTGTACTGTGCAATCCTCATGGCCTTCACCAATCACTGGTAGTTGCAAATATGCAACAATATAGTCACAACTGATAGTTAACCTGCTGTTTCACCTATCTCTGCACTGGTCTCCACTGAAACTGTCCATGCACTGAAGTTAACTGATGTATTCTTTAGTTGATTAATGATTTTATAATTAGTGAATTAATTAATAATTAATTCACACCACTCTCACTAATTGTATAAATTAGTTAAACTAGATACAAATAGCTCAACTATGTTTATATTAGTTAAACTGAATACAACTCCACTAACTTCCTCAATCAACTCCACCAAACTCTGTCACATGAGTTCTAACTGAAGTATCCATGCAATAGCTCCACATAACCCCTAGGAATATCGTAATTCTTTCTGTCAGCGCCTGTGCCACATCTGTGCACTTAACTGAAGTGCTCCAAGAGAATAAGATAATGTTTATAGTCCCAATATTATTAAGAGCTAATAATATTTGACATATATGTTTTTAGACTGGAAATCTAAAAATAGATTCCGCCCAATATGTCTAAAAATAGAAGTCCATATATTTTTTCCGACTTGAGCAACCATCCACAAATAGCATCCTGCAACTCATAGAACATGATCCATATGTCTAAAAATAGACATAGTCTAAAAATAGACTTTGCGCCAAAAATAGCCTGCGGACCCACTTAGTGAAGGCGACTCTTTTCACTAAGCTCATCATCTTGTTGCAATCTCAACAATAGTGATTTCTTTAGCAATCAGACCAATAAAATAGGTAGTGAACCAATCAGTCAGAAGTTGATCAGGAATCTCAAACTTTATCAAACGACGACACTGCCTCCATCCATGAATATGATCGGAGATATGAGTAGCCCAATCCTGTTTCAAGGATGTGAGGAGGTGCATCCCAGTTTCATAATGAATTGGTAACTGAAAGTGTGTGATAGATACCATGGCAGGAGAGTTGAAATCTTGATAGACGCCGCAGGAGAGTTCAATGTACCACTTTGCAGTGGCACCAGTGAAAGTCCTTTGGAAAAGATGTAGCCAAATTGAATCGTCAACCCAAGAGTTAGAGGAGCACCAAAGATGGTAAGTCATAACATGCGCTTGGGGGTCTTCTCCGGACTTGCCTTAAAATTTGTGACAATCGCCAGGGATTTTAGTCGGAACTAGGGGCCAATATGGATTATGAAGGATAGAATCATTTGTCAGCTTTAACACATCGGGAAATTCCATCGTAGCAAGGAAAGGAAATTTTGAGTTGAAAGGCATTGCAGGCCTTTGATAAAGACCAGTATTTCGATTCCAACCAGGTTGGGAGAAATTCTGACCCCATATGTTCTGTCTTAGAGGATTCTGTCCATAAGGGTTATAGTTCTGATAATTCTACCCATACATCAGTGGAGGACCAGGATATTGATTCTGAGTGAACCACTCAAGTCCTATCTGAGAAACATATGGATTTTGTTGCGGAATGTAAGCAGCGCCTTCGCGCGGACCTTGTACCATCGAAGATTGACCTTGAAGAATAAAAGGTGGGCCCTGGGGCTGTATAGGCTACCCCTGGGGTGTAGTTTGACCTGGATACTGCGGTTGAATAGGCTGTCCCCGGGGTGCAGGTTGGTCTGGTTGTTGGGGTTGGACATGTTGTCCCTAAGGTGTAGGTTGGCCTGGATGCTAAGATCCGCCAAGTTGCCCCTGAGGTATAGGTTGAACTGATCATTGAGATGAGCCAGGTTGCCCCTGAAGACCAGGTTGGCCCAGTTGAGCAGTAGATGGTTGACCTTGCTGTACAAAATTTGGGCCTTGTTGAACGTAAGGCTGGTTCTGTTGCACAAAATATTGTCCCTAAAATAGATAGATTTTCCCCTGAGGAACATAACATTCTCCCTGTTGAACATGAGTTTGACCAGTAGGACCATAGGTTTGTCCCTGTTGGATTGAAGGTTGTTCCTGAAAGGGTTGTCCTTGCGGACCATAGGGTTGTCCCTGTAGTTATGTAAACTGGTTGGGGTAAATTGGAATTTGAGACATTTGAACATACAACGGGCCTTGCGGGTGAGGCCCATGTAAATAGATGTGGTTTCCATTCTCATTGTAATAATGCAAAGTTTTGATGGGAGCTTGAACCTACTGAGAACCCTGGGGGAATTAATTCTGTTGCTGAATGGCCATCATGTACTGATTGTATGTCAAACCTCCAGGAATAGGATTCGAGGAGACAGGCGCACCACCAGTAGGCTGATGGAATCCTGATACATGAGGCTGTGATCCACTCATGGCAGGTCCAAAATACGTCACAGAAGCAATAGGAAGCATTCCACTAAAATCAAAGGATTATGGTAATGACAGAATCACACTAACAGATGGTGCGGATGAAGCTACACAAACAGTGGGCTTGGTTGGGACAGACGTAACGATCGGCGACGTGATGGGAGTCAAAGGGGATGGACCCGATACAAATGACCCCTCCGAGGGAGCCGATGTACCTGACCATATCGGATTCTGATACAAATATGTAGCACCAAAAATCATCTGACTCAACGAACGACAACCAACCGGGAGAGTGGAAGGTTGACCTAAGACATAAGGAAAATTCTCTGAATGGAACTGATATTCTCTCGTAGAAACATAAGTCTCTTCACTACTGATGGGACTCGTAGCATCCATATCAAATGAATACATGCTGTCGGCAAAAAGGCAAAGAGCAGTGGCAAGTAAAGCACATGTTAATGGTGACGCAAGCGGTTTTGAGGCAAGCGGTTCCAAGGGTAAAGGAGGATCTTCTTCCCTGAAATGGGCCCAAACATCCAAAGGTTGCCAAATGATATCAAATGGTTCCTTAGGAGGAGATTGAGTGGCAAGAGGTTGAACACTTGGAATAATAGAATGACAGTGACCTAAAGTCCTAGCAGACCGAGATGTCTCTGAAGAAACTTCCGGATAAGGATCTTCACTACGAGGTAATGAAGGGGACGACAAAACTGGTGGTTCCACCACCGTGACTTTGTCTCAAAAGAAGGAGAGAAAAGAGATAAACAATTCGAAGCTTCAAGACCAATCACAAAGGAATTAGTTATGAACACGCCAAGAAAATAACTTTAATGGGCGTGTGATCATAGGTAATTAATTTTATGACATTGAAACAAAACCCTGCCTTTTCATATTTTAAGAGTCAAGAAAAGGGAAAAAGGTGACTCTAGTCATTTTCATTTTGAATGAGCTTGAAAGGACAAGTGCTTGATGATCTTTTCAATTTTTAGAGAGTCACGAAAAGATAAAAATGACTACTCAGGGAATCTAAGCAAGAGGGCGTACTAAGCTCCCGTGAACTGCAATATACACCTTGGTGTTCAAATGAAAGATAAATGACCAAGGACTTAACGTATGTGCAGATAGTCTCCCTGAATGTTGTGTTTGGTGTATCACGGTTACAGGGCGGTAGACTCGGCTTCCTATGGATAAAGGATTGCAACCTATGAGGGTATCCCTTTATATACTCGATGATACGGGGAGCACAAGTCCGTGCTAGTGTTGTCTAGTGCCAGGTGGCGAAGGAAAACTACTAGGTTTAATGATGCTAGAACACGTCACTAGCCCAGACCTCTAAATATGAGCGTTAAGTCCCAATGCTTCCTTAGATTGATTGAGTTCATTTTAAAGATTATATTGAAATTATGTTTCAGTTTCAAGGCCTTACAAAATGTAACCTCATTCTCTAATGCATAACTACATGAGAAATAATATCATTCTGATTCGATGAACAACTAGCTAAGAGAGGGATAGAAATTCACAATGAAGCAGCAAGCAATCAAATGCAAGAAGAACTTTTCTTAATGCTCCTAACACAACCAAACCAGAAAACTAAAGGATTTTCTCTTGTTGTTCACTTTTTAATGAGAAAGCTACTAATGCAAAATACTACTTTTCATTTTCAAATCAAGAGAAAGAATGCAAATTTTGTTCTTTTAGTCGAACGAGAAGAAATAATGCATTGTTACACTAAAAGGAAAAAATGAAAACCATTTTTGAGCAACTCTAATGAAATGATAAAAAATGAAGAGACCATTCCAACACGAATGTAAGACACACTCAAAACATACATGCATTCCTTCACGCAAAAAGAGGACTTTAAAATCAATTCAGTAAGCAATGTGATCTATGCTCGGGGTAACAGATGGAAAGTCAAACAAACACCAAGATGAAAGTTTAAGCATCCAACAACATGTAGAATCGAAAGAAAAGATCAAACAATCAGTCAACAAGCTGAAAAGATGAAATACTAGACGGATTCATACACAACTCAGAAGCTCAGCGAAGATGTGGCTGAACAAGAAATGGAAGACACCTTGAAACCCTAGGATGACGAACTACACTGATCAGATGAGGGAAAACAACTAAAAATAATGAGATAGGGAAGTCAAAAAAATTAAAGTGGACTAATCTAGGATGGAAAAACTAATCTAGAGGCAAGACACATTGGAATAACTCAGGAAGAAGGCCCAAATCCAAACCTACATGATTTGGCGCGACTGTTAAAGAAACAACAGCGCCGAGCTAGAAAACTAAGGAAAGGAGGAAAAGAAGCTGAAGAAAAGCCAAAATATTCACTCTGAGAGTAGGTATGATGGTTGGAAACAATCAGACAAGCAAAACAAAGCTGAAAAGTGGAAATACGACCAAATTTGGACAGACAAGAAAAACACTAGACGAACAACGAGAGACGACGAACACACTGATCCCCAGTATGGTCGCCCACTTGTTGAGCAGGAAAATCCCCTCTACAGATAAATGTGATCCCTCTAGCTTTAGGGTGGGTCTAGAAACAAGGGAACATGCTAGAATTTTGGACTCCTAGCTTATAAATGAAATACGAACTATAATAGATCCCCTACCTTGGTTCAATGATTTTGTCGTGATGTGTAGCAGTGATCCTCTAATATTTGTCTTCACAATCGCGATCCTTCAGTGATGATATCCATGTACCTGCACAAAGATCAAGTGAATGATGAAAATATACGAAAATATACTTTCATTTACAACTATTCAATTGGTCAAAGAGAATAAAACATTTTGCATATGATTAAACACAAAATTGGAACCAAAAAACCAGTCATGTATTATTGATAAAGAAAATAAGTTTACAACCTTAATTCCTTGAAGTTGTAGCCTCCTTCGACGGGTTTAGTCGGGAGCGTCTCAAGCATTCGTTTAGGATCAGGCTCGATGAGGAAATGGGCCTAAACTCTCTCTCAACAATGGATTCTTCCATGCCTTCTTCTACACACCAGCTATAGTAATGACTTTTCAACTAACTGAATGAATGTGGGGAGGAAGTATTTATAGGAGAGGAGGAGGTGGTTTGGGATCCCACATGAGGTGGAGGAGAGGTCTATCCCTTTGGGGAGTTGCACAATTCTAGGAAACAAGAAGCCAAAGGGAGGAACTCAACATTATTCAGTCGAACAAACCATGATGACTCCGCTCAGGAAGTTTTTAGGCATGGAAACTTCATTTCTATTTTAAACAACTTTCCAAAAGTAGCTCGGTGCAGGTGCCCTTCTGAGATAGAGCGCCAAAGGGTGCGGGGCCAAGTGTTAATTTCTCCATTGGAGCGAGGCCATGACTTCCTAACCATGCTGACCCAAAATCACATGTTTTTGAAGGTCTGCTTGAGGAATGATCAACATAGAAAATGTTCTTGACATGCCAAGGGATGCAATGATACTTATAGCAAGGTATGACAATACATAGAAGTCACTGAAATGGTCCTCCAATGTTCAGGATGGGGATTGCAGGGACGATGACAAAATACTGTGTAACAGTCTTCCACTTAAATTTACCAGTAGAAGCAAATTTTGCTTCTACCACTAATGCATCAGTATGGATTTGATCCAAATATGTGGATTTTCTTTCTCTTAGGGTGAACCCAAACTCTGCTTTGAAAGCTCCTGTGAAGACCACCTTAGCAACTGCTTGGGGAGGCTTTATTTCAACAAGAAGATTATTATAGAGCTTATTGAACCTCTTGATGAATTCCGTTACATCCTCATTGTGTCTCTTCTTTAGAGCATTGAACTCGGTGAGAGCGTATCCATGGTCTCTCTTTTCTCCCCATTTTAATGTGAAGAGATTTTCCATTTCTACCCAAGTGTGGACTGTGTTGTCGACTAGAGACTTGAACCATTTTCGGGCTTCTCCATCCAAGGATTGGACGAAAAGCCTTCACACCACAAGTGCTCTACATTCACATTCTCAGCAAAGGCATAAAATTTTTCAATATGTCTTTGCGTAGAAGTACTATCTTCCTCGGTGAACCAAGGCAGGAGCTTTAGATAATCTTGTGGCATATTATTTAGAGGCTGAGGGAGGGCCAAGGGGGCATACTTTTTCAAAAGGAAACTCATAATAGCCATCTGATTTAGAGGTGGGGGTAGATGGTGGATCTTAATCTGGTGTGAGGCCTGGTGAAAAATATTACACTGACCTGGTGAATTACTTTTGATTAGGACTATATTACAGTAGAGTTGCCAAGGTGAGGAACACACGAATCCCAACCCTTCCTATTCACATGTCTGAAGGGTGGAATTTATGTCGTCTCTCAGGGAAAATATTTCTTCATTCGTATCCCCTGCAACGACGCCAAAAAGATGTTATAGCTCTTGGAGACAGCCTTGAGTTTCAAAATACCAGTGCTTAGGACATCTTGAAATCAGAGGTTAGATGTAGAAAATTTTAAGGGTGCCTATGATAGAATATTGATAAGGAGAATAATGGTTGTGGTGGTTCAGAAAAGATGAAGACTTTGGAGTCTAGTTCATGCGAATTACCCTATATTGCGAGAGGGCTCAGAAGGTTGTATGAATCGGTGGATTTCCAAATGAGCCAAGTGTGAAACAATGAGCAGAAGCTTTCAAAATGTGCAGAGGTGCTGAGAAGGAATGGAGGAGGAGGAATCCGCGAGAGATAGGCTTAAAAGTCTTAAGATTTTGTCTCATGTGAACTCAGAGGAAGCAGATATGAATGATATATGAACCACAACAGAGATTCATGGAGCGCGAATTAAGGGGGCACAACAAGTTTAACACATGATCATTATTCATACACGAATTCATGAATAAAAAGGCATACCACCGGAAGCTACATTACACGAATCATCAAAGAAGAAAAACATGAAGGATGATTATACATAAACAAGAGATTATTGATAAAAAAAAAGAATACAGATACATGCTACTCTTTTCTCCATCTAGAATCCAAATAAAGAGCGTTATATATCATATTATATTCAAAACAGCTCTCCCAAATATGTATTTCAGAGCATAAGGAGCATAGTCACACAGAACTACAACAAAACTTCTCCAAAAATTCAGAAACTTTGTTTCATATCTGAAATCTCTACATATAGATTTCTCTTGAGGGTTTACGATCGAATAAAATTTCCATGATCTACCCACACATGTAAAATTAAAATATCCTAACTAGCTTACAGAGTGTGCATCAAAAAATCACTCCTGTAATAAAAAAATAAAAACAGAATCGGGTGAAATTGATATTTCACCAGAAAAACATCATAATCAAACAGTAAAAATAAACACCTTAGCTGGCCACGGAGGCCAAATCCTGGAATATTCAAAATGGGTCGGTGAGGAGTAACTATGAACAGGTGGGGCAGTCTGGCTTCCATCACTTGATTCCACCTGTTGTCAAAAGCCTCCATTCCCTTATTCTCATGATTTCCAATAACTGTTACGGAACGAACAACCATGCTAGTACATGTGCCTCATTCTTTGATGTGGAGTTCTTGGGCAACTGAATAAACCATAACTGCACTTGTTCCACCCAAAAAACCATGTTGTGTAGGAATTGAAAAATCAGAGACCAGATTTCGGAGGGGGGCTTGTCCTATTTGTCGTATTGGATGGGGGGGTGCGAAATCACTGCAGGATGACACGTAGCACCAGAGGCATTTCTGAAACCGGCCGTTTCGGAAACCCCCCCCTGTTAACCTTTAGAAGGTGAGTGGGGGGGGGGGGCTGAAATAGATCATGAGCCATCAGATGCGTGATAGGGAGCAGAGATGAGGGGAAGATGGCGAAGGTCTAGCGGTGATAAGACATATTGATAATGGATGGAAATGGCGGAAATGATGGCGGAGTTAGCGGGATGGTTAACACTAAAAATAATGGGAGTGAGGCCATGGGAGGACTTTGATGACATGGCAAAGAAATGGGGCCCAAATTCATATCGCAATCAAGAGTGTTTTGTTATGGGAAGCGAGGGATAAATGTTATAATCTGCGATGTGCGAAGTGCGGTGAGTGGAAGGTGACGTGGCAAGGAGGTGGGACCCAAACTCATATCTCATATTGCAAATTGGAGGTTTTGATATTAGGAGCGGGAGGTAAATGTTAAAAAGTGCGATGTGTGAAGTGCGATGAGCGGAGGAGTGACATGGTAGGACGTAGGTGTGGCCCCCCGCACATCGCAAATCGCCAGTTTTACATATGAGCAGTGAAGGGTAAATGTTAAGATTTACGATGTGCGAAGTGCGATGAGCAGAGGAGTGTCGTGGCAGGACGGAGGTGGGGCTGCCCGCACATCACAAATCGCAAGTTTTAGATATGAGCAACAGGAGGTAAATGTTAAAACTTGCGATGTGCGATTTTCGATCAACGGAGAGGTTGGCCATGTGAAAAGGTAAATGGTAAAACCTCTTTCATATTTTGACTGTGGAGCGTCCTCCTGACCCACGCTTGAATTGTTTGACCTTCCTTTTAGCCGCTCCTACTCTTCATTTGCTTAACTTGGATGTTGCCTTATCTGTTCATAAGAACCACAAGCCAACATTGCCTTATAAGGGCCACTTCTCCACCTTGTGTGTGGTCACAGGCCAACAAGCACCATGACACACCTTCTAGAGGCAATTCCAACACACTCTCTTGCACTAGTTGCTGATATTTATCATTAGAACATGTGCTAGACACATTCTTATGGCATAATGCACCTTTTGGTTGAAATCGACACTTGTGTTGTAAAGGTGCATATTAAGTGTAAAGGTGCATATTAAGTTTCACACTTGGAAATAAGTGTCATTTTACCATTTTTCATGTAGAAATTTGATAGAAATTGCAATTGATCAAGATTTTGAATTGAAAACAAGAGACTCAAATTCTACTCTACTAATCTGCAAAATTGAAATCACAATTTAGAACAAACATGCATAGACATGCAACAGAAAAACCACAATTACTCAAATATTTCTAGGGGAACTCAACTGGGAAAAACCCCTCAAGCTCCTTTGCATTAATCAGTTGAATAGAGAAACTATTACAATTTCATGCTCCAACTATGAGCACCACATGCAAAGGTAAAATTGTTCTCCCTACTGAATGAGAATCTCTAGCCAACACTTGGCCAATTTCTAGCTCCTCTAGGCTCCTATTTCCTTGCACAAATATGAGCTAATTCGAGCTCCAAAAAAATAGGGAAGTCCCTATTTACTTGTGAAATTTCCAAGGATTGATCAATTGCATGCATGCAAAATTCATATACTCCACTAGTATACAAATAATTTTACATTAGCCTTGATTCCTCCACTCCAGCTAAGGAATTAAAATTCCATGCTTGCATGCGATATTTTGGGCTCATTGATTATTTAACTAACATATCTCTGAGTTAGACTATTGTCTCACTACACAACTAACCTTCAATTGAATCTATTAATTGTTAGAGGTCAATTAAATGAGTACAACTGAAAATAACTGAACTAGATTGCTAAAATTTTAGCAATCAAAACATGCACGATTGAACTCCAAGCCCCCTAACTCTAATTTACTGAATTAAATGAGTTAGAAGAGCCATGCCACACTAATTAACTGCCTCCAATTTGTCACGTTGATGTGAAAATCTGATTTACTCAATTTGACTAAGGCTAAAGTCAAATTGAGCCTTTCTTACTACACTTTCTAACACTCCCTCTTGGCAAGAAAGGGATTTTTCACCACCCCTTTCCAGCACCTGTGGAATGTATTGTAACACTAACTCTCAATGTTGTTGTTGCTATTGCAACAATTACTACTGAGAAGCACAAAAAAATAACACTGAATCAATTGTATCTTAGCAACTATCCATTGGGGAAATTTTTTGCAACTCTGGGACTAAGGCTCTACATCGCCCCACCTCACTCATGGAGGTATAGCTAAAATTTCTCCCTTTCCCCACTTGGCTCAAAATATCCTTCTACTAGAGGTCTTTGACTAGTCGTCATCATCATCATCCTACTGGTCAGCCCAACTTCCACTTGGCTGAGGCTCCATCTTGAGAGGTCTATCATGCTCCCTCCCAACTGCATCTCTAATTCCTTCCTTGCTCCTCAAGACTGGATATGCATCTTCTTCTAATGTGTAGAGGCTCTCAATCCTGACACCGATTTGCTTGATCTAACCTAAAGCATAATTCTTGTGGTAGGCCATCCCATTTTTGAAGACTACCTCATACCCTTTATACCTCAATTTTTTCATCAAACCAAGTTTTCTAGCATCATTTCTATTTTTGAATACTTAGTGAGGGTATTTCGCATAGAAAATGGAGTCTCATTGCCATGTAATTTCGAGACTATGTGGTCTCTCACACCCTCCAGGATGATCCTCTTGGCTATAGCAACGTCCTTCTTCCATTGGGCTAAATTATGTGCATCAGACTGTTGGAAGTTTCACAATGTGAGTTTTAACATATTATAACACACCATAATCATAAAGCACTGCTTCCATTTGGTCCTTCCAAGCTATGAGATTTGAGCTACCCTCTAGGTTATACTCCAATATCAGTCCGTTGAAAGACATTCTCTTGAATATGAAGAAAAAACTGCTACACTAAAGCTGCAAATTTGAAATTCCTATGATTTCAGGGCTCTGATACCATGTAGAAATTTTATAGAAATTGCAATTGCTCAAGATTTCGAACTGAAAACAAGAGACACAAATTACACTATACTAATTTGCAGAATGGAAATCAAAATTTAGAACAACATGCATAAACACGCAATAAGAAAAACCACAAGTGCACAGTTATTTCTAGGGGAACCCAACTGGGAAAAACCCCTCAAGCCTCTTTGTATTAATCAATTGAATAGAGAAACTATTATAATTGCATGCTCCAGCTCTGAGCACCACCTGCAAAGAGAAAATTGTTCTCCCTACTAAATGAAAACCTTTGGCCAACACTTAACCAATTTCCACCTCCTCCAACCTGATATTTCCTTGCGCAAATCTGAGCTAATTCAAGCTCCTAAACAATAGGGAAGTCCCTATTTCCTTAAAAAATTCCCACGGATTGATAAATTGCCTACATGCAAAATTCTATACACTCCACTAGTATACAAATAATTTTACATTAGCCTTAACTCCTCCACTCCAGCTAATGAATTCGAATTCCATGCATGCATGAGCTATTTTGGGTTGATTGATCAGTTAACTGACAGATCTATGAGTTGGACTGATGTATCACTGCACAATTGACCTTCAACTAAATCTGTTAATTGTTAGAGGTCAATTAACTGAGTACAACTGAAAATAACTAAAATAGATTACTAAAATTTAGCAATAAACACATGCAAAAATGAAATCCAAGCCCACTAACTCGAATTTATTGAGTTAACTGAGTGACAAGTGCCATGCCACACTAGTTAACTGCCTCCAAGTTGTCCTGCTAATGTGGAAATTCAATTTACTCAATTTCACTAAGGCTAAAGTCAAATTGAGCCTTTCTTGCTACACTTTCTAACAGTTTCACTGTACGCTTGTTATTTTTGGGCACTGTGTGTCATCTTTCCATTTGATTGGGTGTATATGTGTGTGTGATCATGTTCGAGACATGTTTTATGCTCTTACTCTCTTGTCTCATTAATCTCATGAGCACACTCAACGTTGTAGTCAAGTTATGAGTGCACTACACACTCCTATGCCCCAATGATGATACCCTTACCTCTTGCACCTGTGCACTATGCCCATCCTGAGGACAACCTCCTCCAACTACGCATTGAGCAACCTCAGAGTATAGACCTTCATCCTTGCTGCTTACACTTTCCCACTGCGCAACCCTTGATCTATCATGCCTTGTATTGCACATTACGTAATCTTAGTGGATAGTGGGGTCATCTTTGAATCCTTGTAGTGCTCAACTACGCAATCCTAGGAGATACCTTGTCAACCACTGCATACTGCGCAACTACTTTTCTAAAATTTTCCTCTCTTATCTCCTACACATGCTCTTTTCTCAATGCCTTGACTAGCCTAGCCGTTACTGCACATTACACAATCTCAGTTGATTGTAGGGTCATCCTTCAACCCTAGTAGTGCTTAATTGCGCAATACATGGATCCTCTCCCTCAAGCAATGTGCATTACGCAGTATTATTTCCCAAGCTTGCTATCATTTCCTCCTGGACTAGACCAATGCACAATTCATGTCCTACCTCTCCCTTGCCACTACACATTTCACAATCAAAATTTCCAGACCCTCACTCCCTACCTCCTAACTCTATGCATTATGCTTAAGAAGGCCGCTTGCCTCAATCCTTATGCACTATCCCACCACATTCAAGATTTGTATAAGATATAATAGGTGATTTCAAGACTAATTCCATCTTGTCATGAGTCACACATGGAACATGAAGAGTCACTAGGAAGTCCTAGAGTCATGTAAGATCTCAAAGGTCATGTAGAACCTCAAAATTCATATGGGAGCTCAAGAGTCATGAGGGAGATCATGAATCACATGGGAGGTCGAGAGTCACCTCATTTGTTATAAATAAAACCTCATATCTTAATAAAAGATACTTTCCACCTTGACTTCTCTATCTTGGCATAGAAGAGAAGATCATTCTTTGGAGGAGAAATTAGTGGCTTAATGTTCCACTATTGGAGCTAGTATTGCATCATTGTAATTTTGTATCTTGGAACTTTCACCTAATATTTGAAGCTCTCAGAGTCAGCACACTTTCATGCATGTATTGTGGATGTTGTAAGATTATTATTTTACTGTGTGCGGTATATTTTTGTGTTCATGTATGCTAAGGAAAATGAATTATTTCATTGGCTTTGGTATACATCTTGTTGAATGTGCGTTGTTACCTTGTGAACTATTTTATAGGTTAACTAAATATTTTTTCTATGTTCGTGTTTGTCTTTATTAGGATAGTGCTATTAATTTTATTCTAAAGGCTCACTTTATCTATTCCTATCCCTGAAAGTACCTTATATACATTGTAGTTGTATACTTCACAATCTCAACTTACTTGCTTGTTTCAAATGTTTTTTGCATACTCTCTTATGTTATTTATTGTAGCCAAGGAAAACCATTAAGTTATGGTGTTTGGATGATATGTATATGTAAACTTGAAGGTTTTTGATGAAAATTGCAAGTGAAATGTTTAATGTTTTTATGAAATTATGAAAATTACATTAACGCATAAAAGATGTTTTTTAACTCAGTTTTGCAGAAAATAATGGAGACAACAATACCATAACAACAAACACAAGACAAAAAATGATGAGGGAGCTCACCCCTCCTGGGATACATCTTCTGGTCCAGCTTCCATTGTTGGGCCTCTTTCATTATACTCAAAATAGGTGTTACATGGCTGTGTAGTACTCAAATGAAAAAGCAATGTCTCCAATGGCTCCAAAATAGTCAAAAACCCTTAGTTGGGCTCTTTCTGCACTCAGAAAGGTCAAAAAATGACTGGGTTATGATCCAGAAAATTTTTCCTGCTAACTGTCCTCCAATTTGCACCCACCTACAATCCATCTTATAATTTCCACCTTTTTCAGCTACGTGGGGTGACAAATTTGTCCCGCGTTGGCGAGATTCGTGCCGACTTGGGTGCAAATTTTCGAACTGTTTAATTTCCTATGACCCCCATGAATCGATAAAATTGGGCCAAGTGGCGTAATGCGGGCCTTCAGATCCATGAAGTTTGAACAACTACGCTAAAGGTTAACCATACATGTACCATGGTTAGATCTGTGGTTGGCTTTATTCCTGTCGGTGGGAAGGTCTCGTTCCAACTGTCATTTGAACCTGGGGTGGTTGTGTTTTCTTGTGGTTTGTTGTTGGTTAGGTTCCACTCCCTGCCATAACCCCAAACCATAACTCTGCATATATTTTGGTATAAACATTGAACTGTGGTGTTGGTGGTATGGTTCTCGCTGGTTTGATAATTGTGCCAACACAACCTAACTGCAGCTTCCATAACTGTTTGCATGTGTTGTGACCCCCATAACTACTAGTTAACTGGTTGTATAACTTGTGGTGACTCCATGTATTACCGTGGTTGCATATATGTTGGTCGATGGTGTTGGGTCCGGGGTTAACCCCGCACCCCGACCCCCAATGCACAATGCACTAAACTTTAAATAGAACCCGACTCCTATGTATAACAAGGAATATGTGTGGCGGGACGATGGAGCACCGTCTTGCCTCCCGGGAGATCTAATGTTCGAATCCCATGGAGGCTCAATATGGCCATATACCAAATTTTACAATGCCAACAGGAGGCCATGTGACATCTAGTGATTGACACACGTGGCTCTCCCTAATTGGACCAACACCGACCAATTGCAAACATAGAAATTTAGACCAACCTAAAGGTGACATTTGTCATCAAACCATTGGCCGATAAAAATATAATCACCTTGCCTAGTCATTGCCTAGTCAACATACAGACTGTTGACTGGGCTACTTGCAACTTCAACTTTTAAATTTTAGTTGTTTGGAAAATTGGCCTGAACGCAATATCGGGAGAATACGATATCAGTTTTGAGTGAAATGAGTTGTGTTGGATTGAGGGTGACAAGATCTTCATTTTTCCATCAGTTTCAATCCATTTTGAGCACTTTGAATATTGAGTATTTTATTTATCCACTGGATCATTCCTCCCCATTGGAAGCTTTGGACCACAAAAGATCACTTTTAGTTAAGAAACAAATGAGGGTATAGTTCCCTCACCCTTATAATCTCAATCCATTTGGATTTGCTTGGATTTGTTCCTTTGAGCCCCTCACGTAGGCACTCCACGTTCCCTCGTTTTGAAGTCCTTGTTTTCCTGTCAAGGATGATGTCTTGCTGCAATTCTTCAAGATATTCAGGAGAGAAATCTTCAATTGAAGGAATCTGAACATTATCTCTGTGATCTTCAATCAAAGGAGGCTCATACAACCTTAAATTCTCAACATTAACAACTACATAAATTTTCATATATGAAGGCAAATCCAACCTGAAGGTGTTATTACCAATGTTTTCCAAAATTCCGAATGGACCATATCAAATTGGCTTCAGTTTTTTATCTTCTCCTTGGATTCTCTCTTTTTCTAATCTGAAGCCAAAATTCATCACCGACTTGGAAACTATGATCCACATGATGCTTATCATGTCTTGTTTTTTAATTGGGTTGACTCTTTTCCAACTGTCCTTGAACTGATTGATGTACCAATTGAACTTATTCAATGAATTCGTGAAATTATCATATGTCACTATGTCCATCAATATTAACATCCTCCCAAAAGATAAAATCTAAAGGATATTTTGGCAAGTATCCCAAGCATGCCTCAAATGGTGATGTTTAAGTCGATGAATGCTTGGCCCGGTTGTAATCATGCTGAATATAGTGAAAATGTTCATCCCACAACTTAGGATTCTTGCTGTAATAACTACGAAGAAGATTTATCACCATTCTATTTACCACCTCTGTTTGGCCATCTTTTTGCAGATGGAATGTTGTGCTCTTTTTCAATTTGGTGTCCATCAGTCCCCTCAAACTTGACCAAAATTTCTTGATAAAGCGAGAACCTCGATCACTAACAATGGATGTGGGAAATCCAAAATGTACCCATACATTCTAAAAGAACAATTGAGCAGTATGTTCAGCTGTAAACTACTTTTTACAAGGCATAAAAATACACATTTTTCTGAACCTATCCACAACTACATAAAGATAATCATGACCTCTCCTAGACATAGGTAGACCTCCTACAAAATCCATATAAACACTCTCCCATGGACGGGAAGGTACTGGAAGTGGTGTATACAATCCCAACTTTATATTGCTAGGATTACTGACAGCACATAATGAACATCCTCTTACAAATCATGAAACACTTTCAAGCATATGAGACCAGTAACAATTCTTCTGTAATTGTGCCACTGTCTTACCTACACTGAAATTACTAGCAATAAGAAAAGTATGTGCTTCCCTTATGATGTTGACTCTCTCTCCTTGTGGAATACATAGCTTTCCAAGATGATACAACAAGCTATCATGCACATGATAATCCAATTCCTCTACTTGGTTACATTGACACAAAGTCGCATATACATATTTGAAATCATTATCTAAAGCATATCGTTCAACATAGCTCTCATGTATGACAAAATTATGCTTAAGAATAATGGATGCACTAACAATTGGCCTAGAAATCATATCAACAACCTTGTTATAGATACCTTTCTTATAACTTATCACCAATTGGAATTGTTGAAGAAAACCCATCCATCTGAAGTGTCTCACTTGTTGCATATTTTTTTATGATTGAAAGTATTGCAATGTTTGATGATCCGTGTGAATGATTGTTTCCTTACCCATCATTAGGGGAATTTTGAGGTCTAAAATGAGCCTCCTAAGAAAAATGTACAACCAAAATAAACTTTATGAGAACCAATAGGATTCAAGATGATGATGTCAACCATGGGGGATGATTCACCATTTTGGAGTAAAAAGGTAAAAAGACTAAAAATAATAAAATAATAAAACTACTTTTTCAACTCATATTTTCAACTTATCTCCCTAAGGTTTTACTCAAATTTCGAGCAAGAGTACTCGTTTGATGCAAAATTTAATTCCTCATCCAAGTAGTACCCATGTTGCATACTTTCAATGGACCTTGTTATACGAAAAATGAGAAGTACATGAAAAAATGTGATTGCAATAACGTTTTTTATGTATTTCTCATTTTTTGTATATCAGAGTCCATCGAAAATATGAAACATGGGTACTTGTTGGATGAGGAATCAAATTATGCATCTAATGAGTGTTGCCGCTCGAAATTTTATTAAACCCATAGGGAGATGAGTTGAAATAATATATATATTTTTTATTTATTCCCTCTAAAATTTGATGATGCAATCTAATATTAATTTATTATTTCCACTATTATTTTATAAGTTCATTAGGAGGCACATTTTAGACCTCAAAGTTCCCCTAATTGGAAAGTAATGTTTCCATTTTTTCACACTTTGTACCAATGCATACAATTCCTTGTCATATGTAGGATGGTTAATCACTGGACCATTAAAAAATTTTGAATGAAAATATATGGGCTTACCATGTTTCATCAAGACTCTGCCCATGACATAGTTAGTTGCATTAGTCTGTATCTCAAATTATTGTCTCAATTCAGGAAGTGCAAGTACATGTGCTGAACCGATCTTTTCCTTCAATGCATCAAATTCTTTTTGTTGTTTTCCTCCCCACTGAAAAACCTACTTCACACTTTTCAATGCATGCAATGGAGCTGCAATGGAAGAAAAGTTAGAAATAAACATTCTCCAATATTGGGATGCTCCCAAAAAATTTCTAACCTTTGTCACTCTCTTGGGCTTTGGCTAATTCAAAAGGACATCAACCCTGGAGGGATCTATTTTCAACTCACCTCCTCCAACAATATGTCCAAAGTATACTAAATAAGTTTTTCTAAATTCACATTACGACATCTTTAAAAACAACTGTTCTTTCTTCAAGACATCTAACACTTTCTTGAAATTCATAGCATGTTCTTCACGGGAATTGTTGAAAATAAATATGTCATCTAGGTATACTATCACAAAGTCATCTATAAAAGGCCTCAAAACATCATTCATTACATACATGAATGTAGTAGGAGCATTACAAAGCCGAAAAGGCATAACCAACCATTCAAACAAACCTTGTTTTGTTTTGAATGTTGTCTTCCATATGTCTCCTTCAGCGATCCTAATTTGATGATAGCCACTCCTCAAGTCAAACTTAGTGAAATACACAACATATTTCAATTCATCAAGTAAATCATCGACTCTAGGAAGAGGGTAACAATTCTTTACCGTAATCTTGTTGACTGCACGAACGTCCACACACATGTGCCATGTACCATCCTTATTTGGCACTAATACAATAGGTGAACTACATGGCGATGTGCTTGGTCGGATAATCCCCCTATCAAGAAACTCTTGGATTTGTTTTTTAATTTATTCATTTTCCATTACTGACATATTGTACATGCCAATGTTATGAAGAGGAAAATCTTGCTGCAATTTAATTTCATGTTGGATTCCTCTTTTGGGAGGAAATCCTTTTGGCTCTTAAAATATCTCATCATATTAGTTAACAACCTCAACCAAATCAGATTTCCACTTTACACCACATCCTTGAAAGGCTTCATTCTTAATATCATTCTCAGGTTTCATCATCAAAAGTACAAAGTTCTTTCTAGAGTTAACGAATCTCTTCATTTGTCCAACATTCACAAGTGAAAGGTTTAGTTTCTTGCGATGTCCTCTAACAATGTACTAAATATCATATTTAAACAATGATACTTGTTTTTATGGCGATGAAAGATATCTCTTCTGTCATAAAGATATGGGCTTCCAAAAACAATACCACATATGTCTAATGAAACTACATCAAGTTCTACCTCATCAATGAAGTTTGCAGTAATGGAAAATTTCAATTTGCATTTTCTAGTTACTTGCAACTTTGCATTTTCTCACACCCAACCTGAAGGATAAGGTTTAGGATGAGGAATGGTTTCTAAAGTCAACTTCTTGACAATGTTTTTAGAAATGAGATTTTCTTGTGAGCCACTATCAAATAGAGTATCAATTTTTTTATGTTCTGAGATAACTCTAATATGGAAAAGCTATATTTTTTTTTTCATTTTAAGTTTCATTGTGGCTATTTGAAGAACTAGTACTAGAAATGGGTTCCTTACCTTTCAATCCCATAGTTGTGACCTTTGTTTCATCTCCCAAACCAGATCCTAAATCATGTTGTGTAGTTGCAATTGTCTTTTTTTTTCCTTTGTTGTTAAAATTTTTGGGTCTTATCTCAAGATGAAGTTTCCAACAGTTATCTTCATCATGGCCTTCCTTTGAACAATGTTTGTATGTTAATTTTTCTCCCTCTTTCTTCATGGAAGCTTTTTTCTTTCCTTTTCCTTTGAATTTACCCTTTCCTTTGTCTCCACCCTTAAATGGATTTTTTCTGCCCTCTTGTGGAACATTTTCCCCTCTTTCTTATAGTTTTTTTTCCTATACACAAACCTCATCTAAATTTTTAGGGACAAACACGAGAATAACGTGTCTCACGTAGCTATGTAAACCTCCAATGTATCTGAGTAAAGTGTCTTGAGAGGACAAAGCTACACCCAATATCAATGCTTTCCTTCTAAACTCTTGGGTATAACATTGCACACTTTTACCCTTTAATTGCCTAAATTTTTTCCAATCCATGGTAGCTTTCTGCATGTATACTAAAGGATAAAACTATCTTCTTAATGCAGCCACAAAATCATTCCAAGAAGTTATGGTCTTACCTCTTTATTTGATGTCCTCTTGTGTTTTGGCTTGCCACAAAATGAGTGTTGCACTTTCCAACCTTAATGAAGAAAGCTTAATTTTGGTTTCATCATTTTTTATCCTTTGAATACTTCAATACACTTCAAGCCGACGAACCTAATTATCTAATTTCTAAGAATTTACCTCTCCATTATACATAGGCAATTCAAATTTTATGTCAAATTTCAAAAATTTAGTTTTATCATGTCCCTTTGGCTAACCTTGGCAAATCCTGAGATAAAATTGGGCTAAAATGAGCTAAACTGTCCTCTAATACCAACTTGATCTGAATATGGACAAACTAGTTTTTTGTGCTAGCTTCCTCATTGGTATAAAATAAAAGTGTGCTTAAAGATAATCTCAAATAGAAAGTTCATGAGAGGGTTTATGTGTCCTTTATGATAAATTCATGCTGCAAAATAGCTTTAAAAACACATGAACAAAAATTAAATTGCAAAGAGTAAAATACACAAAAAAACACATTATGTAGAGATGATAGCGGAGTTCACCCCTCCTGGGCTACATCTCCATGGAACTGCTTAAATGTCTTGGCCCTATTTGGATTAATGGTCAATTCTATGATTACGTGCACCTAAAATGCTCCAATGGCTCTGAAACCTGATCCATTGGATCCAGAAGAACAAAAACCCCTAAGTAGCCTCTTTTGGCTCTACAAATGTTCTTCAGGTGAACTAGGCATGGCCTCCTCTCTTGGTGGCCCTAGGCATATTTAATCTTAAAAGTGGAAAAATAACTTACATAAGTGCTCCTCTACCTCTACAACCTACACCATCATGCTCAGAGCATATAAATCATCTAGGATTTACTCTTTCTGAGCCTAATTTGGTCGAAATATGCCAAAGTTATGGCTTCTTCAGTTTCTCCTAGGAAAGGTCCTCTAAATCTGGATAAACTCCAGTTAACCCCGACAATTCTAGAGCTCCACCGAAATTGGTGGACTCCGACAACTTAATCCACATGGATAAACCTGGATTAATTAGTTGTAAGTGGGCATTAACTGTAGTTTAGTGCTAACGGCGGGATTGTGCATAATCCACATTAACAATGTGATAAGTGCTTAAACCTAGTTTAAGGGTTAAATTAACCCACATTTAAAGTTAATCCCGTGCATATGGTTCTGGCCTCTGCCACAGTCATAGCAATCAATCTTGTGCGTTGGGGCTAGCCCCATGGGGCTGGCCCCCATTTCCCTCCGCCATAACATTGTATAAAACTTAAAAACAAGTTTGAACACATATATATTAGGACCCATGGCGTAGGTATAGTGGTAAGGCTTGTGTGTAGTGTGGGGGAGGTCGCGGGGTCGACCCCAACCTCTACCTGGCCTCTGAAACTAATTTGTTTTCCACCATATAATATATGAAATTTGACCTTGCCATAACCAAAATTTGGCCTTTGGGAGGGGCACGTGGCAGCCTCCAGGCTAGCCACGTGTCCTCTTCCCATTGGCTCGTTTAAAACCAACCACAAACTGACATGTGCCCTGAAATTTGGGCCAACCATAATTCGAAACTTGTTAGCACACCATTGGCTGGAGGAAAACAAAAAATTTGACCCCTTTGACCCTGTTTGACCTTTTTTTTCGAAAATTTGCGTGTTTGGCAAAGCGGTTAGCAGGCTCTAAATTTCTCATACAAAGTCGGTTTTCGATGAAACAATGTGTGTCAGATTCCTAGCGAGAGACCTATCTGGTAGTTCTGGTTTGGAGCGATTCTGAGCACTTTGAATTTTTAGCAAATTTTTGCCCCCAATTCAGTTTCTGATAACTCCTTCCCACTGACAGGATTTTGGTCCCACAAAAGTTGTTTATCTGATCAGATTTTAGTACTATTCTCTTTTCCAAGTTCTATGAACTTGATTCTACTTGGAAAAATCTCCATGACAACCACTTGGGTTCACTGACATGCCTTGCCTTACAAATGACTTGGCACTTCAACCAATGTCCTCCTTTTGCTGCTAACCCAATACAACACTTGCTGGCTACTTGCTAACTGATTAAACACTTTGTTGTACCAAAGCGATCCCTCAGTGCTTGGAAAGTTGACTGATGGCCTTCCCACTGAGAATCTTGTTCCTCCTTTGCACACACATGCATTCGATGCAAGCTTCTCCTTGGAAACCACTTTTCCAAGTTAAGCCCATCTGAGTAAACTACAATAATGATTTCCAATATCAGTAATCACAAAAAAATAAATGACAATTCTTTTTACCTCCACGGTTCCAAATTCCACATCTGGAAGAATGCATTCGCCATCTCTTTCATTTCTTGGCGTCAACACATCAAATGGTCTACAATGGCTGTTGTTTTTGCTGCAAACTTTTTGGCATCTTGTCCACTTTCCACTTCTTGATTCCATCATCCTCCAGTATTGACATGCTTCTCATGCCATGATTTGAGAATGAAGGTTAATCATAAGCCTCTCGCTCAAGAGTGGACCTTCCAAAATTCCGAAGCATCTTGTCACAAGAAAAACCATTAACTTGAAAAACACATCATACAAGAAACAAAACTTGACGACCTCCTCCTTTTGCTCCTTCAAATCAACAAATGTCACATCCTGTGAACATCGTGATGCATTCTTACATCTTGGTGTTCAAACAAAACATCTGTCTAATTTGTCGATGGGTTTTGACAAAACATGCATCTTCAAACCATTGACTCTCAATTCAAACAAAATAATGTATAAAAACTTGATGATTCTTTTCCCAAAACAACAAGAATTTCACATCTCATGAAACAATTCGTCAACATCTCCCTTTCATCCTTGAAGACTAAATTAACTCTTCCAAGTCGATAAGACATACATGTAACAATCAATCGACCAACACAAGTCGACACTCATGCATGTGCAAATGATCAACATTCTCTAGTTGACAAATATACATGTTAACGAAGCAATCAACCAACACAAGTCAATCACTCATGCATGTTCAAGCACAATGAAACTATAAAAAATTCCATTGTTCACACACACAAACTCTCATGCATGTATACAATGCTCAACTCTCTCGCATGTACAATCACAAGTACAAAAATACCATTGGTATGTACAAGTAATTAAAGAGATGAAATGACCAAATTTGCTGCAACAAAGTGAGTCAACATACTCCACTTTCAAACACCTTCTTGGCGTAAACATGCAACATGCATTCTAGAGAAAAATAAATGCATCACATTCAAATTTCAACTACAAATTGCCATCTTTGCTGCATCTAAGTGATTCAACATAACTCTACTTTTCCAACATCTTGCTTCGTGCAATAGGCAACATACTTTCAAGAGAAAATAAATGAATTCAATTGGAAAAGAAATGCAAGGCCTTAATTGGTTAAGAAATCTAACCATCTCTTTCCAAACAACTTCAATGGCGCTTCTTTTAGTTGCACTTCATCTTGTGAGTTATCCTGACCCACATCGATTATGGAATCTTATTTTCCATTATTTTTAATCTCTCTCTCCACCTTCTTCAAATGTCGTGGATGACTTGTTGGATATAAAGTCCAACACTTGTCTACAATATGACCCTGCTTATAGCAATGAGTGCAAAATAATTGTCTTCTTTTCAGGATGGTTTTCATTATCCAATGGAACTTTGGCTTTCTGTCTCCTTTGTTTTGAAAGTTTCCTGTGCATGTCTATCTTGTTCCAACACCTCAAAACAATATGGCTATTCAAACCACAAAAGGAACATGTAAATTTTCTCCAAATATTATGTGAATATTTACCATGTTTATCATAATTAGAAGGAACTTGATTAAAGGAAGATTTATACCTTGCACATTCACCTTTGTCCCCTTCTTGAGGAGGTGAATTTGATGAGGTAGTGGCTCTCTTCGGAATACCAACAATGGCTTAAATGACTTTAGATAATTCAACATCCTATTGTTTACCATTTCCTTTAGTTGCATGCTTATGATCATCTTCTTGCAAAGTGGGTGTAAAACTTTTGCATTCCTCATGAACACAAACTTCACAAGATTGAGGTAATGAACATGTAATGAAAGTCCTTCTTGGAAAAATTTCATGTACCTCCTTGGATTTGGAGCATTCTCCATCATGTTGTCCATAACCAAGACCCAAATACCTAGGCCTTTCCTCAACAACAATTGGCTCAACTATGCCTTGTGCATGTTTTCCCAATCCTTTACCTTCATAGCCCATCTTCATCAATAATTTGGACCCTATTCCTCTAGTTTGTCTTTCAAAAGAACCAAAACATTAATTTTGAGAGGAAATAGAAGATAAACTTGAATTGAATACATTTTTTTCATGCACATACTTGGCTAAGGTTTCATTTGCAATATGGAGTTGAGTCTCCATATCATGCATCTTTTCAAGAAGCTATTGCTTTACCTCCGTCATGGCAATCAACTGCTCATGAAGTATAGTTCTCTCCCTCTTATCTTCATACATCTCTTGCACCATATCTCTCATGATGTAGAGCTTCTGCAACATCTCTTTATCAAGAGTCTTGCTAAGGAAGATGGATTAGAAACATTGTTGGATGAAGCTGCCATCAAGTGTAATGCATAAAAAGATTCTTTGTTGGGATTTGAGAGCTGGGTCCCCAATCTTGACCTTCTCCTAAAGAGAGGTGATACACATAAACTTGCACATAGTTAAATTCTCCTTGCACAAATACAAAATCATTAGCTAATTATCTAGCTAACCTTGGCAAAGCCTAAGATAAAATTGGGCTAAAATGAGCTAAACTTTGCTCTGATACCAACTTGATCTGAATATGGACAAACTAGTTTTGTTGTGCTAGCTTCCTCATTACTATAAAATAAAAGTGTGCTTAAGGGTCGTATCAAATAGCAAGTTCATGAGAGGTTTTATGTGTCTTTTATGAGAAATTCATGATGTAAATTAGCTTTAAAAACACATGAACAAAAAGTAAATTGTAGAGATTAAAATACACAGCAAACACATTGCACATAGTTGATAATAGATTTCACCCCTCCTGGGCTACATCTCCATGGACCTTCTTCAATGGCTTGGAATTCTTTGGATTAATGGTCAATTCCCTGATTACAAGCACCTACAGTGCTCCAATGGCTCTGCAACCCGCTCCATTGGATTTAGAAGACCCAAAAACCCCTAACTAGCATCTTCTAGCTCTACAAATTGTCTTCAGGCGAACTAGACATGGCCTTCTCTCCTGGTGGCCCTATGCATCTTTAATATTCAAAGTGGAAAAATCACTTACAAAAGTGCTCCTCTACCTCTGCAACATGCATCATCATGCTTAGAGCATCAAAATCATCTAGGATTGACTCTTTCTGAGCCTAATTTGGTTGAAATATGCCAAAGTTATGGCTTCTTCAGTTTCTCCTAGGAAAGCTCCTTTAAATTTGGAGAAACTCCAGTTAACCCCAGTAATTCTGGAGCTTCGCCGAAATCAGCGGACTCCGCCAACTTAATCCACATGGCTAAACCTAGATTAAATAGTGGTAAGTGGGCATTAACTGTAGTTTAGCACTAATGACGGGATTATGCATAATCTGCATTAACAATGTGATTAGTGCATAAACCTGGTTTAAGGGTTAAATTAACCTGCATTTAAAGTTAATCATGCACATATGGTTCTGGCCTCTGCCACGGTCATAGAAATCAGTCCTATGCATTGGGGCTATCCCCATGGGGCTGGCCCCCATTTCCCTCTGCCATAATATTGTATAAAACTTAAATACAAGTTGGAACACATTTATATTAAGACCCATGGTGCAGGTATAGTGGTAAGGCTTGTGCGTAGAGTGGGGGAGGTCGCGGGGTCGACCCTGACCTCCGCCCGGCCTTTGAAACTAATGTTTTTTCCACCATATAATATATGAAATTCGACCTTGCCATAGATAAAATTCGGCCTTTGGGAGAGGCACGTGGCGGCCTCCGGGCTAGCCACATGTCCTCTTCCCATTGGCTCGTTTAAAACCAACCACAAACTGACGTGTGCCCAAAAAATCAGGCCAACCATAATTTGACACTTGTTAGCACACCAATTACTGGAAGAAAACCAAAAATTTGACCCCTTTGACCCTGTTTGACCTTTTTTTTTAAATTCGCCTGTTTGGCAAAGCAGACATCAAGCTCTAATTTTCTCATATGGAGTCAGTTTTTGATGAAATGAAGTGCATCGGATTCCTAGCGACAAGACCTATCTGGTCATTCTGATTTGGAGAAATTCTGAGCACTTTGAATTTTTAGCAAATTTTTGCCCACAATTCAGTTTCTGATCAATGTAGAGGTGTTTGTGAAGGGGTTTATGTAGATGATGATGATGATGGTGAATATGGGGGTGAGGAGATAGGTGGAGTTAGAGGTGGTTTATCACCATTACCTCCATTCCTTCTTGGAGGCTTATCTTCATTTTCTCCATCTCCCTTTGGAGGATTTGAGCTATCACCTCTAACTCATAGAGAACTTTCACCATATCAGTCATGTCAAAGAATGATTTCCTAAAAGCCTTCTCATCCTCAGTCATATTGTTAGGCTCTCCTTGATGTGCCATGATTGGTGAGGATTTTGGTGAAATTTGAGGTGAAACTTGTGGTGGAGATTATGAAAAATGTGATCTCCTTGAACTAGCTTGAGGACTTTCTCCCACAACTTTTCCTTCTCCCATTTTGAGCTTAAACCTTGTAAGCATAAAAAACACTTGAAATTGAATTAAACCCTCAAAACAACTAAATAACCAAAGCTCTAATACCAAACTAATATATATATGTAAACTTGAAGGTTTTTGATGAAAATTGCAAGGGAAATGTTTAAGGTTTTTATGCAATTATGTAAGTTACATTAACACATAAAAGATTATTTTTAACTCAGTTTTTCAGAAAATAACGAAGAGAACAATACCATAATAGCAAACACAAGACAACAAAGGATGAAGGAGTTCACCCCTCCTGGGATACATCTCCTGGTCCAAATTCCAATGTTGGGCCTCTTTCATTATGCTCAAAATAAGTGTTTACATGGCTTTACAATACTCATAATGCAAAAATAATGTCTCCAATGGCTCTAGAATAGTAAAAATCTCCTAGTTGGGCTCTTTCTGCACTCAAAAAGGTCAAAAAATGATTGAGTTATGCTCCAGAGAAGTTTTCCTGCTAACTACCATCCAATTCACACCCACCTGCAATCCATCCTATAATTTCTGTATTTCTCTGCCATGTTGGGTGACATATTTTCCCTACATCGATGAGATTCACACCAACTCGGGTGCAAATTTTCGAACCATTTAATTTCTTATGAACCCCACAAATCGATAAAATTGGGCCAAGTGGCATAATGCAGGCCGTTGGATCCGAACAGTTTGAAAAACCGCGCCAAAGGTTAACCATACCTGTACCATGGTTGGAGTCGTGATTGGGTTTGATTCCAATTGTCGTTTGAACCTAAGGTGGTTGTGTTGTCCTATGGTTTGTTATGTGTTAGGTTCTCGGAACCCCACCCAAGGCAGGTTCCACTCCCCGCCATAACTCCAAAATATAACTCCGCATATATTGTGGTTCAAAATTTAAACTGTGGTGTTGGTGGTATGGTTCACGTTGATTTGATAACTGTGCCAACGTGACCTAACATCTTCTTCCATAAATATTTGCATGTGTTTTGACCCCCGAACCCATCAGTTAACTAGATGTATAACTTGTGGTGACTCTGTGTATTACCATGGTTGCATATATGTTGGTCTATGGTGTTGGGGCCGGGGTTAACCCCACGCCCTGACCCCTAATTCATAATGCACTAAAATTTAAATAACACCTGAATCCTATGTATATCAAGGAGCATGTGTGGTGGAACGACAGAGCACTGTCCTGCCACCTTGAAGGTATGTTGTTCGAATCGAATGGAGGCCCAATATGACCGTATACCAAATTTTACAATGCAAATAGGAGGCCACGTGGTAGTCAACGATTGGCCCATGTAACTCTCCCTAATTGGACCAACCAACACCAACCAATCACAAACATAGAAATTTTGACCAACCTAAAGGTGACACTTGTCATCAAACCATTGGCCCATTAAAATACAATCACCTTGCTTAGTCATTTCCTAGTTAGTGTACGGACTGTTGATTGTGCTACCTACAACTTCAAATTTTAAAATTTTCGATGTTTGGAAAATCGGTCAAAATGTGATATCAGAAGCATACAATATCGGTTTTGAGTAAAATGAGTTGTGTTGGATTCAGGGCGATGAGATATTCATTTTGGAGTTGGTTTCGATCTTTTTCAAGCACTTTGAATTTAGAGAATTTTATTGATCCACTGGATCATTGGGCTTATTATCTTGATGGGGCTCCTACTCCAGACAATGTGAGGTCTATTTGGGAAATCATACCAGGGAGACCCCCTACTGTTGGTGGCATCTAGCACCATCAATAGATTTGACGCTAGAAGGAGGTTCAGATGGCAAGCTAAGCTGATTAATTCTATTTTGAATCTTCAACTTGAAATGGATCATTCCCAAATCATAACGCTGAGATGTTTTTCGAAAGAAATTTATCTTACAATCCCCACAAACATTATTCATGACTTGTCTCATTTTAAATTCGATGAAGAGGGCGAACTAACTATGCTTGGACATACGATTCATTTTTTTCATTTTCTTTCTTTCTAGTGGAATAGATTATAAGGATGTCATGTCCAGACTGTTGACCCTCACACTTGAAGGTAGTGTCATACATTACCAGCTACTTCTATTCATTCATTTGAGCAACTTGCTAAGGATATTCGTGAAGCATTTTACAGGTACGGTTATCAATATGTACATAAAAGGATCAGCTAGCTTAGAATGAAACCCAGTGAATCAGTAATGGCTTTTCTTGATTGATTTCTTCACCTTTTCTATGAATTTTCTGAAGATGTCGATTGAGCTTTCATGAGTGAAGAGTTTCAATGTTTTGTTCTAATCTCCATGAAACAATTTGAAACATATTCCCCTAATGTGTAGTATTCCCAAATGGGAAAAACAGGAATATAGTGAAAACTATTGGAACAATATTGCAGATCATCATTTATAAAGCAAGAGGCCAATATGGAGACCTTTCATATGCTATTACAGCAGCAAAATGTACATAAGAAATGGGCCATAATATGCATAACAGTAAATGCAAGCCTCCAACGAACAAAATCCCTCAATATGAGGTGCTGCAACTATATAGAAAAGCTGGAAAACCCTTACAGTGTTATCTTATTGGTGATGATACAGAAAATGATTATACATCAGATCTAGGTCTGATATGTGCCTCAAAAGATAGATCTATATCAGATCCATGCACTATACAAGCTCCTTTAAAGAACCCCTCAAGGGTTTTTAGCAAAACACCAAGTACAAGTTGTAGATCTGAGATCTAAGACTACAAATCTACTTAAAATACAGATCAAAAAAGTGTGGCTGATCTGATAGGATCAATACAATAGCCTCCTCCAATAGATCTTCAAAGTGAAAGGTAGATCCCCTTCAATAGAAAATCAACTCTCCAAATGGTGTGTTAAACCACCCTGCAACTCCTCCTACAAAAATAACATAGATTTGGAAGTAAACTACATTGTAGGGATCAAAATATGGTTGGCCTGATGCCAAGATATGAAAATAAGCTCAAAGCCCTTCAATATTGTCCTCCCAGTGAAGTGGAAACCTCCTCCACTGAAAATGAGCACTGAAATGGCCTATATCTAGAGATCTAGTCTCCACTTGCTCCAGCTTGCAAAAACAACCAAACCCTCAATAGGATTTGCACTGTAGTTGAAAGAAGAAGCTTGGCCTTAAGACAGATAGTGGAAAATGTAGTGCAAGACTCCTCCAAGAGCTCCTCAATGGAAGAGGTGGGATTCCCGATCAAGAACACCATGTGCTAAACAACACTCTTCTCAGCTAAACAACAAGAGAAAGATATATGTCTAAATAGACCATATATTCAAAAATATAATATACATCAACAACCTCCATATGGTTGCCATCCTCTTCCTTAAATATATTATGAGCTTGCAAACCCTAAGCCCCATCTAAAAATATCACCACATTCACACAAAGCATCTCCATCTAAAACTGTATTGTCCCTCATTGATGGCACTCCTCCATGACAGCATCGTTGATTTGGTCAAGGTTGACCCAGTCAAAGTGATCCAGCCCCTTTCACACCAAGGGTGCTTTAATTAAGCTACCAAGATTTGTCTATTTCACATTTGGCATTGATTTATTCATTATTAAGGAGAATTGTGGACCTCCTTTTCCCTCTTATTCTTTAAACAAAGCAGAAAAACAAAATTGAATATTCCAATTAGCTTATGACTAATTGGAATATTACAGTCCTCCCTTCCCAAATTTTGCTTGTCCTCGAGCAACTGACAAGGTGAGTGCTGCAAACCTCCATCATTGGTGACACCAACATGTGATAAGCTTCCATCATAAGCTAAGTGTTCACCAATCCATCCCTCCATGAATTGCTCCTCCAAAGTTCTCATGAGATGCAAATAATCCATCCCATAAGGAGACAATAGTTCAAATGAAACAAACATGGTTTACCCAATGTTCTCCCTGAAACATTTAGCATAGTGAACATGGAGAACCTCCATCCCATAGGCACATACATACCTCCCATCCTCCCTCCATAATTCCCATAAAAATTACAAGTACAACATCAATGTATGGGATCAAAATTAAATACATACAAACAGAAATTTGTGCATATGGAGGTGGGTCATAGTCCCATATGTGGAACCAGCACAGCAAATCTCCTGACTACATCATATCATGATGTGGTAAGTAGTTTCCCCACCACTTACTTGTTTCCCGAGTCATCTCACCATGGCTGAAAGTGTGAGATATATTTGGTGCCTTAGGAATGCACCCACAACGATACAATATCTCCCTTTGATTTCCACGGGAGTGGTCATGTTCAGAAATTTTTGTGGCCCAAAGTTGGCCATGAAGTTTATATGGTATAGTGCTCCTCCTTGGAGCTATGGCCTGCATAAACATGGTAACGGAATGCATATCTTCATTAAATAAAACATTATTTACATGAGCATATTCTTCACCAAAATTCCTCCTTAAACAAATGGAGTGGTGCATAGATCTATCTCCTCTCTCAAAAGAAGAAAGAGATGGTTGAATTAACTCCTTTATAGAGTTATATCGCTGTCCCAACTCCACGTGGTTCATGCATCTTTGAAAATGCTGATGTAGTTCTCCTTCAAAACCCTTCCAAGTGTAGCTTCTCATGATGATGTTCTAGAATCTCATGGAATATGTGTGGCTGAAAAAGAACTCTTCATAGGCCCTTTGTACCAACTTCTCCTTGAGCTTGGAGGCTCTAGACAAGAATATCCTATTATGATAATAGATTACTCCTTCTTGGACTGAATAGCCCTCTTCTTGTAACTGGTCATCAAGTAAAATGCATGTGTGAAGATCCTTGGAATAATCCACCAACAGTTGGGATTTCCAATATGGATCCATCTCCCACAGTGATAGCGTTGATGATCTATCAAAAGGAATGTCTGTCATATGGCTACTCTCCTCCTTGACATCTCCCATGTCAAAGGTACATGTTTGAAGGTCATTCCTTCCATGTTTCTCCTCCCACAATGCAGAATCTGAAATGAGAGTGGGTAATGATGATGTTGGGAGAATGTCTCCCTCCTCCTTGAGCCTACCCAAGACTCCCAATGTTGTCTCATGGTCTTCTAATGCTCCCATCCCTCCTGGATCTATTCTTGGAGCATCATGTTGTGAGACATCTCTCACAAAATCTGAATCAGGTGGCCTCCCAGGTGGTTTGCCACTAAATAATAGTGTCCCATGTAGTAATCTCATAAGCATAATAGATGGTACTGTAATGTCCTTACTTCCACTGCGCAAATCCATATCTGATTTCTGTGTGGAGGTTGTATGTGAGGGATATGTATGCATGCCTTTGATCATTTGAGTCTTACCACTCTTTTTATCCACCCATTCCATCTACAAAGCCTCCCAATCAGTGGTGACTTTCCCCAAAGTAATCAACCATTGAACACCCAATATCACATTGGTGTCAGGTATGTCAACCACAAAGAAGTGATCAATCAATGTATATGTTCCCATGGTGACTGATAATGATGGAAAATAATGCATGCATTGCATAGTTCTATCTCCTGGAACCAAAACAAAAAATCCCCCAACAGCATTAGTGGGTATTGCCCTCCTTTGCACTAGTTGGGCATCAATAAAATTGTGGGTAGCCCCACTATCAACCAAAACAGAAACCCTTTGATTCAAGATGGAACCTTGAACTCTTAAGGTCAATTACTTAGGTACTCCTCTCAAAGATGCAAGAGCCCCTCCAATATGAGCAAATTTTCCATTCCCATCTCCTGATGGTGTTGGTTCATCTCCTGCAGTGTCAGTGTTGTGACCTCTTCTTGGTTCATATTCTTCTTCCTCCTCATCATCTGAGAAGACCTTTATGTAATGTGATTTTCCATCTGCACATCTATGTCTAGGTGCCCAAGCTTCTTGGTAAGTGAGGTAAAGCTTCCTTCTTCTTCGATCTCTCCGGACATCATCATCAAGAGGCTTTTTATATTGACCCTCCTTTGAAGGAGCAACCTTTTCTTCTTTTCCCTTTGATGGAAAAGAGGGCTTATGCTGAAATGTTGCCTTTGCTTTTGTCAAGGCATGTTGAAGGTCTCTAGCCCTTTCAATGGAATCATGTAGGGTAGTGGGCTTGGTATAATTAACTAACCCATGAAGAGTTTCATCTAAACCATCAATGAACATGTACACCCTTCTTACTGCAGACAAATCAGGAACCATAACAAAAAGTCTTAAAAATTTAGAGATGTGAGTTTCTGCATTACCTGATTGTTTCAACTTTGCAAGGCTCATGAATGGTGCTTCAGGAACTCTTCTATCAAATCTTTCCACCAGCCTTCTAGTGAACTCTGAATAAGCAGTTACATTGGCATGACCCAATGTATACAAGCCATGGAACCACCAATCATGTGCTTCACCTTCAAGGTGCAATGTTACAATCTTAATGGCCTCCATTTTTGGAAAATTGTTCAACTGAAAGTAGATGTCAAGTTTTTCTACCCAAGATTTTGCAGTACACTTGGATGACCCATCACAATTGGGTAAAAATAATCTGCCCATAGTATGGTGTCGATCATTATTCTGAATGAATCCACCACTTCTATGATGATGCATTGGTCTTCTATTGTCCTTTATTTGACAAAAATCTTGAAAACTCAAGTGATCTTTGAACCTATGATTTTTAGATTCATACTCCATAAAATAGTCTTCAAGGGATTCTTGCTCTTGAAACCCTTCATTTCCCACAACCAAAAATGTAGGCATAGTAGAGTGTTGGGAAACTTGTGGTTGATGCACTGGTTGATCATTCCAGTGATGAGACATGCCAGAGCCTTATCCATGATGAAATCCTTTAGGGGATTCCTTGAATCTGTCCATCCTCATCTCTTTTATCTCTCTAGCAATGTCTTGCATGGCTCTAACAAGGATTTAGGGAACTCCTTCTCTTCATCTTCACCTCCAGACAAAGGGGTTTTACCCTTGTCTTCTTTGTCATTTGTATAATCAAATCTACTGTGTCTTCTTCTTTGATACCTCTTTTCTCTATCATTAAGAGGATCTCCTTCTTTAGATGACATATTGGCTTTTAGAATGCACGGGCTATGCCAAGGTTATGCTCTGATACCACTGTAGTATTCCCAAATGGGAAAAGCAGGAATATAGTGCAAAATATTGGAACAATATTGCAGATCATAATTTATAAAGAAAGAGGCCAATATGGAGACCTTTCATATGTTATTACAACAACAAAATGTACATAAGAAATGGGCCATAAGATGCATAACAGGAAATACAAGCCTCCAATGAACAAAATCCCTCAATATGAGGTGCTGCAACTATATAGAAAAGCTGGAAAACCCTTACAACATTATTTTATTGCCTCTACTACATCAAATGATTATACATCAAATCTAGGGCTGATATGTTCCTCAAAATATAGATATATATCAGATCCATGCACTATACAAGCTCCTTTAAAGAACCCCTCAAGGGTTTTCAGCAAAACACCAAGTGCAAGTTGTAGATCTAAGATCTAAGACTGCAGATCTACTGAAAATACAGATCTGGAAAGTGTGACTGATCTGATATGATCAATACAATAGCCTCCTCCAATAGATCTTCAAAGTGAAAGGAAGATCCCCTTCACTAGAAAACCAGCTCTCCAAATGGTGTGCTAAACCACCCTGCAACTCCTCCTACAGAAATAACGCAGATCTGGAAGTAAAATGCATTGTAGTGATCAAAATATGGTTTGCCTAATACCAAGATCTGAAAATAAGCTCAAATCCCTTCAATAATGTCCTCCAAATGAAGTGGAAACCTCCTCCATTGAAAATGAGCACTGAAATGGCCTAGATCGAGAGATCTAGTCTCCACTTGCTGTAAATTGCAAAAAAAACCAAACCCTCAACATGATCTGCGCTGTAGTTGAAAGAAGAAGCTTGGCCTTAATCTAGATAGTGGACAATGTAGTGCAAGACTCCTCCAAGAGCTCCTCAATGGAAGAGGTGGGATTCCCGATCAGGAACACCCTGTGCTAAACAACACTTTTCTCAGCTAAACAACAAGAGAAAGATATATGTCTAAACAGACCATATATTTAAAAATATAATATACATCAACAACCTCCATATGGTTGCCATATTCTTCCTTAAATAGATTATGAGCTTGCAAACCCTAAGCCCCATCCAAAAATATCACTACATTCACACAAAGCATCTCCATCTAAAACTGCGCTATCCCTAATTGATGGCCACTCCTCCATGACAGCGTTGTTGATTTGGTTAAGGTTGAACTAGTCAAAGTGATCTAGCCCCTTTCACACCAAGGGTGTTTTAATTAAGCTGCCAAGATTTGTCTCTTTCACATTTGGCATTGATTTATTCATTATTAAAGAGAATTATGGACCTCCTTTGCCCTCTTATTCTTTAAACAAAGCAGAAAAACAAAATTGAATATTCCAATTAGCTCATGACTAATTGGGAATATTACATAATGATTTTGCTTTTTCAACTTTTCTTGATCATGAGGAGCCTCCATTCTTTGAGGATAATCTATTACTCCTTTTATTCCTTTCCCTCCTACTTTATCATTACCAAACATAAGGGTTCCTCATGCCGAGGTTGGATTTGTGAATTTTGAAAGCCAAATTATTGATCAATTTCTCCCACATTCATATTCTTCCCATGATTCAATTTTCATTCAAAAAATCTTTCACGATTCTCACGATTCCATCAAATTTTAAGTGAAGGTTGATCCCTTGATTCTTCAAGATAACAATAACATGCATAACATTAATCTTGAGTTTGATTCGATGAAAAACATGATTTATTCAAGGGATACCTTTCAACCTCTACCATATTTTTCTTATGATCCCTTGCTCTTTGATTCACTTGATCAATATTTTTTGAATTCTCTTGATTATCAATCTATTGTTTCAAGCAATGATCACATACAAGGTGATTAAATATCATAGGTAGAGGAACAAAGTGATGAATATATTTCTATCTTTATTCCCTCTTTCAAAATGATGGTCCTACACTTTTGGCTGATCAATCATCTTGTGATATTGATAACCAGTAAAATTATTTTAAAAACCCTTACTCAAGTTGAAACCTTGGACAATCATCACCTTGATGCTCACATCACTGCTAATATAAGTAGTGATTAATTCCCAGGTACATTAGATGATCTATTACCTCCCAAAGAAGGCTTGGATTTGCAAGGCTTTGATCTAATTGTTGAGAAACCTTCTCATAGTTTGAAAACTCCAGTTTTGGATTGGGATAATATGTCAGTTCAGGATTCTCTTGAAATTCCTTTGATCCATACATCGTCAGATACCAAATCACAAGAATAAGATTGTGTTGTTTTTTAAGCTTTAATATACCATGTTGAAGAAGAGAAATTCCAATCCGAAAATCACATTGGCATCCCATTATTTAACCATTATGCTAATGAAAGTTATGTTGATTCAATTAATCTTTAGCCTCCTCATGATATGCTCTTTCATTTACCTCCCTTTATTCCCCAAGGAAATATCTTGGGTGACAAACAAAATTCAAATGATCCTATGGAGCATAACATGCATATTGGTCTGTTGTTTTTGCAAGATGATATGAGTACCTTGGTTATGGATTTTGAATCAGATTAATTTGCAACTGATGTATCTATTGAGTCTTTTCGTATTTCCTCACCTTTAGCACACTCTTCATTGTACCCAAATGTGTTTGATGAGCCTTCTATTCCAACAATTTCTTTCAATCATTTAGATCTTTACCATGCTGTCTTTGACTACAATCAGGTATATGATGGTGTGTTTTGGCACAATTAGAAGATGAAAAGATTGAATCCAATGTTCATGATTTTTTTAATTATTAATCATTCATAGGTCAGGAGGAAGATATTATAAATGTTCAAGGAAGCTCTCTGACCGATTCATCTAGATTCTTTACCCATGAGAAGTGTTCCATAAGCTAAATCTTAAATTTGATCAATTCAGTGGCATTAAAAATGTTTTTAGCAACATATTTGATGATAGTGGTACGTATATACCTGTATATATTTCTAAGCCACCAAAATTTGATGACCCATCATATGAAATTTCAGGGACATGTTAGGGAATCAAGGCACTTCAGCGCTTGCTAATCGTTATGTTAGGTTCACATGATCCTAATGAGATCCCCAAACTAGATTGGATCCATATTTTATTACTTAATTCTTTCCTTAGAATTGTTTCATTGAATATGAGCTCACTCTTGAACGATTTTTCAGCATTTTCGAATTAATTCTGTTAATCCTGAATATAGAGTTTCAGATCGGATAAAAGAGACTTATTCAATTAATTCTCCTTCATGTGAATCTCTTGTATGATACCTAGGGTTGGAGAACATATATTTCATAGATGCACACAAATTTTAAGCCTATCATTTTGATTACCGAGATAGGGATCATTACCAATTGAAATAATTTTCCGCATTGATCCTTCCATGGATGATCATCTTCTTATTCCTCTTGTGAATGTTATGAATTCAATCATTTTTTCGGTACAATCAATCCCATTGAGTCTTATTCAGTGCTTGAATAATTTTTAATATCTAATTCCTAAAGATGATGTCAATGTTGGATCTGATTTGACACACACTTATGATCTTTTGTCAGCGTGGTTTCACTATTCCTTGTATCCTAACTGGTTTTCAGAGTTGCTATACTAAATATTGGTGTTAATTCTTATGACTTTCATGTTGGAGGTATATTATTTATTTGGATACAAAATAATGATCTCGTGTATTGGGATAGAGGAACCAATCATTTCCGATCATAATCATGTGAGGAGGAAGATTATCTAATTCAAAGCGCTTGTAAAATCTCTCAAATTAACACATCCTTATCTTTGAATAATGGAACATCTCATGCATTGACCATCAGGTTTTTTCAACACACCAGCCTTAAAAGTTGTCTTCCCTTTAATTATTTTCCCACTAGCATATCCAATGAAATTTGTTGCTCTATATTCAATTTATATCCTCATTGCTCAGGTACTAGCCAAGAAGTTGAGGCACATCAACATTTTCTGATTGTTATGTCAGGTCCCCATTGTCTTGATAAAATGTTTGAGCGAGGTTGGTTTATGTCTTCTTTGCATGATGTTTCTCATAATATGGATCTGATGATTGAAGACTTATCTTTGCAAAAAATTCAATGTTTTGGAGTTGGGTATTTTTATGATCCAATTGTTGACTGGATATATGACATGTTTGGTTGTTAATAATAAGCTCCAATGTTATCTTGATATTAACACTTATGGATGTATGTTTGAGAAATGTCTTCAAGGTATTCATGTTTATCATCCTATATATTGCAGTAAGTTTACAGGGTGAATAAAGAAAACTTCCAAAGCACACTTTTATGCTTGCAACCTTGACCTTCATCCTTACATACAGGTAATCCAGGTAAAAATATTTATTGTTGCGCACTACTTTATATGGTTGTTAATTGTTCATATATTTCAGTTTACTGGTATGGAGAAACTTTTATGGTTGCATTGGAAATTTCACTTCACTTAGTCATGACCACCTAGCCGATTAGGTTATGTTTAAGCTTAGGTTCATTTTAGTTTTCCTTTTGCATCACACCATCCTTGCATTCTAATTTTTATTTTAGTCTTTACATTTTCTCTGTGTTATTTTTTATTTTTATTTTTTTGGAGAAATTTTTATGGTTGCATTGGAAATTTCACTTCACTTAGTTGTGACCTTCTAGCTGATTAGGTTATGTTTAGGCTTAGGTTCATTTTAGTTTTCCTTTTGCATCACACCATCCTTGCATTCTAATTTTTATTTTAGTCTTTACATTTGCTCTGTTTTTTTTTCCCGTATCTTTTATTTTCTCTTTATTTAATAAGTTTGTGCATGAAAACTTCTTTGTTTGGCTTGAAGGGAACCATGTGGCGAAGCTTGGAAATGAAAATTGTGACGACGAGAAACTCTTGGCTGGTCTGTGATCCCCTTATTTTCTTAGGTTTACATATGTTTAAAGTTAATGATGTCTGAATGGAAAATGTGATTCATTTTGATAAAAAGCTTTAAGCAGAACCATGATGTCCGTGTCTATTTTAGGATTTTCATTCCTTGAATCGATATTGTAATTAAAATGTGTTTTTCCTACTGAGCCAATCGAGTAGAGAAGGGAAAGGAGAAAACTAAAATTGAACATATTAATTTCATAGGTATATATAAGTGTCTATGTAAATAAGGAACAGCCTCTCTTGCTTACAAAATAAGTCAGGATCCCTATTCCACCTTGGTGATAAAATTTCGATAAAATGCAAAAAATCATATTGAAAAAAAAAAATAAAGGGTGAAGAAGAGAAAGGTTTCCTACGTAGAGAGGTGAAGAAAGAAACTTCGCTAGAGCACTGAACATGTTTGTTGATAACGAAGCAATGCTTGCGATTCCTTGAAGACATGACCCTGTCAGGGTATTGAAAATGTCTGATAGTAGAAGAGTAACACTAGGGGAAAATGCTTAAATCTAAACATCAAAAGCTTGATATTCTCATTATCCTTCTCCCCTATTAAAACAATTGGAAATGACAAGTCTTGTAAATGTGTTTAAAGCCAAGAAATGGATAGGAGAGACTATATATTTAATCAGGATAAGTGGCAATGTCGGGGTGATCTACATTGTGAATCAATACTTCTATAAAGACCGAGACCTTGTACTTAAAGATATACCTAAAAATAGAAGTTAGAGTTCTCCTAGTGAATCACCAAGTGATGTCATTGTGACAAACACCCTCCAAAATTTTGCCTACATCCAAATTTTGGAGCCTCCTTATTGATGTAGGAAAACACACTTAGCATAAAATATGCATTCACTAACCTATGTGCAAACATCTCCCAATCCATTCCTTCTTGAATTGTTTCTAAACATGTTTCATAATATGAAACATCATTATCATTCTCAACCATCCATACACACCATCATTATCATTCTCAACCATCATTATCCTTCTCCCCTATACACATGTATATAAATATACTGCAATTCAAGACCATCCATTATCTCTCCTTCCACTAAGCATAATAATCAATTCTTCTTAATAAATAACACCACAAAACACTCATACGTTTAGCCATAATTTTCATGAGATGTAAGTATTACCATTCCACTAAAATGTCAAACCTTCATTTTAGGAAGTGTTCACACATTCTCCAACAATTTTAAGCCTTTGTCCTAAAGGCTGCTACATGACTAGATCACCAAGTGCGTAGCTCATATGTTATCACACTTTTCTTTAGAACAAGTTGTGGCCAATCTTACTTATGCCCTCAAATCTTGTGCAATTGAGTGGGTTATTCCCACGCTTTCCTGAGAAATTAACAATTAGTTATTAACTATCACAATCAGATTTAAAGGAATAATCGGTATTGAAAACCATGACCATAAAAACCCTGATTGATTTCACATTATCTACATAGGAGTCAGGGTATTTTACTTCCTTTAACCATGTCAACATGCATAGATTGAAAATCTAGTTCATTACTCGTACCAATAAGAATTACATTTCTCTAACAACTATCGATTACTAGAAATCTCTATTCTAGTACTAGAATTACACATAAATTCCCAGAAAACAATTGCATGCATAATCCATTCATCATTGCACAGGAAGAGACACAAATTTTAAAACAGAGTTGTTCACACAAACACAAGTACCACAAACCCCTGCAGACACATAAGCATGTCATTAATTGTCTAAATTTGTACATGTAATCCTACCGGGAACATCTAATATTATGATCTTCACTCTATGGCTGAATTTCACTGTTACTTGGCCATACTCACCATCTATCTCCACCTCCTATTCTACTTATATATACTACTAATAGACATCTGCACCATACGCAAGACCCAATAATCAGGAAAACGCTCACAAAACACATCAAACCAAAATATGTACAAAAAATGAAAATGACAGCTATGTACACCTATTACACATGGATGACTCATGCATAATATTTTTTGAGATACAACCCATTTCTAGGTTGTTCAAGAGGATGAATTTCGTAATCAATAAGCTCATAGGCCCCATTCTGCAATACACGTTTAATGTTGTAGGGCCCATGCCACATAGGTTGAAATTTCCTGCCCCTAGCTTATCATGAGCTTGGTCATACAGGAGGATGAGATCTCCTTCAATGAAATAACGAGGGGAAACTGATTGGTTAAAATGAGCCTTGACCCACTTTTTCTATGCTTCAATAACTAAAGTAGCAAAGTGGCGGGTTTCATCCAGTATTTCTAAATAAAGGAGATGTTCTTCCTCTGGCGAAATATTCGGCAATAATTCAACAACTAACTTGAGCGAAGGTATTTCACATTCAATCGGGAGAGTAGCTTCCAAGCCATAGACCAATTGGAAAGGAGTGAACCTGGTTACATTCTTAACTGAGGTTCAATATGCCCAAAGAGCTGAAAATAACATGAGATGCCAATTTGATTTATGGATCCCAATCGTACGCTGAAGCATAGTGACAAGGACTTTGTTCACAGCTTCAACTCGGCCATTAGCTTGAGGGTAGTACAGTGTTGAGCTGTCGTGACACAGACCCAACTTAGAAGTCAACTCCGCCACCATATAATGCCGAAAATGGGAACCATGATCGGTAACGATGGCATGCGGGACACCAAACCTAGCAATAATGTGATTGAATATGAACTTAACATCTGTCTTACCGTCGGCAGCAAGTGTAGGCATTGCTTCATCCCATTTGGTGAAGTAGTCCATGGCTACGATAATATAAGCATGCCCCCCGGCCGAGTGAGGGTTACATGTCATCAAATCGATGCCCCACTTCCTAAAGGGACCAATGGTAATGACAGGATGAAGAGGAACGGGTGGCGCACACATCTTGCGCTGGTAAATATGGCAATCATGACATTTACGAACCGTGACAATGCAGTGCTTGAAAATTGAAGGCCAAAAATAACCAGCACGAAGGATGTTCTCGACAATTCTCGGTTTAACAGAAATGTCAATAGGCATCGTCTATGTAATTTTACTCAAGTTACCTTCCGAAAAAACTTCATGAATTTGAACAGGCGTTTGAAGCGGAGGAGAAGGAACCTGAAAAGCAAAACTCTCAAGACAAGTAGACATGGTCCTAAGACTTGGGAGAAACAAGGAATGGTGATGATTATCATCCCACGGGAGATCTTCGAGAGACATGGTTTCCACGATGGCCTCATCGGAGGGAAACACTTCTTTCAAACGATTTGGCGAATCAAAATCACCAAGCCAAGGGGATTGAGAATAAATGTCAAGATACATGCTCGAAGCAGCAGAATCAGGGGATGGAGTATTCGACGCGGTGATGAGTTCACAATAATCAATTTCAATCGGACTCAATGGCATTGAATCACTGAAAGAATCGATCTGTTCAGGGGAAGGGATAACCCATGGGTCATCGGTGCGAGAAATCATGTTGACCTGAACAGTATTTGGTGGTGTAAGAGGGAAAATACCCATGAGGGAAAAATCCTTGAAAAGGCCTGGCCCTACGCTCTCGTAGGGAGTAGGAATCTTATCTACATACGGAACATTGTTCTCAGAAGAAGAAGTGAAAAAAGACAATTGATCGACAGTAATAATCTTTCCTTCGTGCAGGAATTTCAAAACATGAAAGAGAGTAGACGAAACACATAGCATTGCGTGAGTCCAACTGCGATCGAGGAGAAGATTATAATTGAGTTTAACATCAACAACTTCAACTTCGACATTGACTGTCTTCCCTTCTAATGTGATCGGTAAACTAGCGAGAACACCAAGAGGTTTAGATTCTCTTCCGTCAAATGCTTCAAGGGCATTGGGTGACGAGGTGAGAACTGGAGAGCCAATGGATTTCCAACAAGTAGATGACATAACATAGGTAGATGCACCCTCGTCCACGACTGCGCGGTGAATGTTCAAACCATTTATACCAACTTGAATGATGAGCGCAATTTGGTGTGGGAGTCGTGGGATGAAATTCTCTAAATCGAAAGCAAGCAAGCTAGTATCGACAGGATCAACCCCACCTATTGCGGATAACAACGTTTTCCTTTGTGACGGACAACTCTAAAGCACTTCCAACACAGACATTGTGAATGGCGCTTGAGCCAAATCCTCAACAATACTGTAATGTTGAGCGGCACGGGCGTTGGGATTGTACGAAGACTTGCGGAGGACACCTTTGGAAGGTGATCGCACAACGGATTCAGTATTAGGTTGTTCAATCTCAAGAGGGCCAGGAACAAGTGGAGGAGGAGGACCATTGGAAATCTCCTTCCCGGTTTCCTGACGTGAACTAGAATAATCTTTCGATCAAGTAGTAATATAAACGAGTGCAGAACCGTTCATCATAAAAACCTAAGAACCAAATGGGGTAGAGGAATGAGGATTCTCTACCATCTGAGTTTACTGAGTAGGAAAAGGTTCTTTAAAACAGTCGGAGCTCCTTGAGTGCCTTTGAGCAATCAGCTCACTTCGGACCGTCGAGGACAGTCTTTGGTGAAGTGCTCTTCGTTACAAATTAAATAAGGATACTTCGATTTGCGTTGAGAACTATCAGCATAACGAGGTTTCAAAGAATCCTATTTTGGGGTATTGGGTTTGGCCTTACCTTTACCCTTCTTCTTACCTTTAGAAGCGTTATCCGTAGGATTGGCTTGAATGACATTCACTTCTACGGATTTGCTAGAATTCGGATTGGTTGAGAAGCAACATTATTGGAAGAAGTAGACTTTTGCTTCCTAGAATTAGATGGTGACTTCTAAGAAGTCTGAGATACGGAACCAATAATACCGTCAATGGATGGAGTCGTTGGAGGTTTAGAAGTTCCAGGTCGAGGAGCATCAGGCAAGATATCATATAAAGCGCTAGATTGAGAGTACACCAGATCGAGGTACTGGGCGTAAGCAATGGCTTGTTCCTTGGTTACAGATGCCCCCATAGCTATGTCTTTGGCGATCTGATTAACAAAGGAGGTAGTGAACCAATGAGTTAGAAGTTGATCAGGAATTTCAAACTTGATCATACGACGACGTCGCCTCCACTCATGAATATGATCAAAGATATGAGTAGCTTGGTGATGTTTCAATGAAGTGAGGAGGTGCGTCCCGGTCTCATAGCGGACCGGCAACTGGAAATGTGTAAGGAATGCCATAGCTAAGGAATTGAAATCTTGAAAAAATCCACGAGACAACTCAATGTACCACTTTGCAGCGGCACCAGTAAGATTTTGTTGGAAAAGACAGAGCCAAATAGAATCGTCAACCCAAGAGTTAGAGGAACACCACAAGTGGTAAGTCATAACATGCGTTTGGGCGTCTTCACCAAGTTTACCCTCAAATTTAGGACAATCACCAGGAATCTTGGTCGGAACCGGAGGCCAATACGGATTATGAAGAATGGGATCATTGGTCAACTTTGACACATCAGGTAATTCCAACGTAGCAAGAAATGGTAATTGAGTATTAAAAGTCATCAGAGGTCTTTGATAAGGACCCGTGTGTACATTCCACCCAGTCCGAGCGGGATTCTGTTCCCATACATTCTGTCCTGAAAGATTCGGATCATAGGGATTAGAATCAGGATAATTCGGTTGATACTAGGGTTGAGGACCAGGATATGGAGTCGAAGTAGACCACGAAGGTCCTTGCTGAGCAGTATAAGGATTCTGTTGTGGAATATAAGCATGGCTTTGAGGTTGATGGTACACAGGTGGATTTTGAGGGTAAGGAATCTGAGGCGCGCTATATACCGATTGATATGAAACTTGAGGGTAGTAAGCACCTTGCGGTTGAGCAGGTTGAGTAGGCTGCTGAGCAGGGTAAACAGGTAGAACTGGCTGCGGAACTGAAGGAATCTGCTGGTGGGCAGGTTGAAATAGCTGCTGAACTGGTTGAACCGGCTGTTGAAACTGTTGTCGGGGACCAACAGGTTGTCCTTGTGGGAAAGGTTGGCCTGATGGTTGTGACGAACCAGATTGTCCCTGATAACCAGGTTGACCCGGAGAAGGACCAAAGGGTTGTCTTGGTTGCACAATATTTGGGTCATACTAAATGTGCGGCTGTGATTGAGGTGCAACAGGTTGTCCCTGTGACGGATAATTTTGCCCCCAAGACCAAAAGATGGTCTTAGTTGATTCAAAGGTTGACCCGAAAGACCGGAGGGTTGTCAATGTTAGGCCAAAGGTTGACCTTGTGAAGGTTGGCCTTCTGGACCGTATGGTTGTCCCTGTGGACCAGAAGCAGGGCCCTGCTGAGCTAAAGGTTGTCCCGATGAGGGTTGTCCTTGCAAGCCAGAGGGTTGCTCAGGAAGGGTAGGTCCCAAATGAGTAACAGTCTGATAAGGATCATAAACACCCTGATAAGGATCAATAGGAGGCCAATAGACTGGATTACCATACACATCATAATGGTGCGGATAGATATATACGGGATTACCAACAACATCATAGTGATGGAATCGAGGATTACCAGGAGCTTGAGACTGCTGAGAACCCTGAGAACTATGATGTTGAACAGCCAATAGATATTCTTCATAAGTAAGACCGCCAGGAATCACAGGAGGAGTGGAAACTGAACTAGAAGCTACACAAACCGTCAGTTGGACTAGAACAGATGTGACAGTAACTGACGAACCAGGAGTCGAAGGTAATAGCCCTAATGAAGGTAGGACCGAACTCTGAGGAGGAGTTACTGTACTGGAATTGCGCAATGGAGGCAACGCCAGACATGATCTGACTCGAGGATCTATATCCAAGTGGAAGTGAGACCGACGGTGGAGAAGATTGGATGGAGGCACGAGAGAGATCTTCAGGAAAGAGTTGATATTCTCCTGTGGAAACAGGCATTCCTTCACTGCCAATAGGACTGGAGGAATCCATATCTGAGTCCAACGTAAGATCTTCGAAAATACTACGGGGACTAGGAGGTACCGTAGCAGCAACAAAAGGCGATCCTGACGTAAGAGGAGGAAATTCTCCTTCTTCCCCAAAACCAGACCAAGCACTTGAAGGAGGCCAATTGAAATCAACTGGCTCGTCAAGCGGAGATCGAGTAGCAAGGGGTTGGACAGATGGAATAATAGGCTGCAAAAACTCAACAGAACTAGTGGATTGAGGGGTTTGAAAAGAAACATCTGGAAAAGAACCACCACTAGGAGGCAGTGAGGACGACAAAACTGGATGTTCTACCACTTTAACTGTATATCAGAATAGGAAGGAAAAGAGATAACCAATCGAAGGTGCCAAAACAAGAACCAAAGAAATCAATCAGGCCAAGTAATAAAATTTTAATAGGCATGTGATCGTAGGTGATTAATTTTATAACACTGAAACCAAAATTCATTGTTTCATGTTTTAAGAGTCGCGAAACAGGAAAAATATGACTCTAGTCACTTTCAATTTGAAACGAGCGTGAAAGGACAAGTGCTCGATGATCTCTTCTCTTGTTTAAAGAGTCACGAAAAGATCGAAATGACTTCTCGGGAATTCTAAGGAAGAGGGTGTACCAGGTTTCCGTGAACTGCCATATACACCTTGGTGATCAAATGAAACAGAAATGACCAAGGACTTGACGTACATGTAGATAGTCTCCCCGAATGTTGTGTTTGGTGTATCACGGTTACAAGGTGGCAAACTTGGCTTCCTATGGATAAAAGGATTGCAACCTAGAGGGGTCTCCCTTTATATACGCGACGGTACGGGGAGCACAAGTCCGTACTAGTGCTATCTGAAGCCAACAGGTGAGCGACAGCTACTAGGTTTTAAGACGCTGGAACACGTCTCTAGCCTAGACCACTAGAAATATTGCATTAGGTTTCAATGTTGCCTTAGGTTCATTGAGTAAATTTTAAAGTTAATCTTGGATTAGGTTTCAATTTCAAGGCCCTAATGAATTTGGAGCTCAAATTCCTAAATGCAAACTATATGAAAATGAACATCATTTCAGTTTGATGAATGCTAGTTATAAGAAGGATAGAAATCTTTCAAACAACAACAAAGAAAGAAAGTATACGGAAAAAACTTCTAATGCCTCTAATGTAATAAATTGAAAACGAAATTCCTTCCTAGATGACAAAGGCTAGTTATGCAAAGGAATGTTTCAATTTCAATGCAACAAAATAATGCAAAACATCTTTTTTGATTTTTCAATGAAAAAAGCACACAATGTACTAATTCAAATGGAAAACAAAATAAACACTAGTTTGACTTTTGCGAATGTAGAGATTTAAAATTGAATGACTCAACCGAAGTGAAACAAACACAAAAAAATTCAATCTAATGCAGCAAACTTTCAATCAAATAGAGAGAATTTCCAAAATCGATCCAACACAAGCAATGTAATTGATGCATGAAGCACTAAGGGGAAAGATCAACCGATGAAACGAAAAGACCATTCAACCAAAACACTCAAAAGGATCAAGGAAAACTCAGTGCAATGGCGCAAACGAATGAGGTTGAAAATTAATCAAAGAGACTTGTGTTTCAAATAGAAGGCTCAGTGTACAAGAACACTCAGAAACCCTAAGGCCTTAAATGAAACTGACAGGAAAAAGGACAAACAATTGAAAGAAAGCAGTCTACAGTAGTCAACACAGTTCCAAAGGCTAAATCACACCCAAAAAATAACCCAAAAGCATGAAACACAATTGACCAAAAGATTCATTAAGGAGGTCAAACTAAAACCTACAGGGGTTAGCGCGACTGTAAGGCTGTAATCCGCGCCATACAGGGGTTGGCGCAAGTTCAAAAGGAGCAACCTGCGCCAATCGGCGTGACTGTTCAGACAAAAACCGCGCCAAGCTAGATACCTATGGGAAAAAGAGGAAAAACCAAAACTTAATGAGCAGAGCCCAATCTTGACACTCTGGAGCTGAACAGAGGATGGAAATTAAGCAAACAAACCAAAAAAAGACAGAAAACGAAATTGATAATCGAAACTAACCCAACAGGACGAAATGACAAATTCGCACTGATCACCAGTGGAGTCACCAATTTGTTACGTAGGTAAATCCTCTCTGCGGACAGAGACAATCCCTCTAGCCCTAGGGTGGGTCTAGAAACAAAAGGACACACTAAAGTGTTACTTCCTAGTTAATGAATGAACAAGAGACACGGTAGATCGACCTACCTGGAATCCAATGTTGTCATCATTGTGGAAAGAGTAGTAGCCTCTCGCTCCTGCCTTGGCAAATCACAATCTGTTCGCTGTTACACCCGGATACCTACACATAGAACAAGAAACAAGAACAACATATGACATCATAGTTTCACTCACAACTATTAACCAATCAAAGAGGGCTAAAGCTATCGCATTACACAAACATCATAACACAATAGTGGAACCAAACAATAGTCATGTATATATAAGTAGAAGGAAGAGGTACAACTGATGCTTTGACATCGCAGTCTCCTCCAGCAGGGTTCAGCCAATGCGTGCCTCAGTACCTGTCAAGGGATTTGGACGGAATGAGGACATGGATTCAAGCTCTCCTCAACGTGATTCCTTCTATCTATCTTCTCTAGTCATTCAACTATAGTATTAGCTCTCCAAGTTCAGCTAGTTTGTACTAAGAGAGATAGCTTATTTTATAGAGGAAAAGGAGGAAGTTGGGATCCCTACAAAGGTGGGAGGGAGTCCTATCCTTTAGGAGAGTTCCAAGAGAGGTGGAAACTACTAACTAAAGGAGGGAGTCTGTGGTTGTTTCAGTTCAACCACTCCCAATGACTCATCCTCGAGGTGGTTGGAATAGAAACTCCGTCTCTATTTTTTTTTTTAATCCATAAACAGCTTGGCGTGGGCGCTTAACTGGGACAAAGCACCAACTAGCGTGGGCTCAGTGTTAATTTTCCAGCTCGGCGCGGGAGTGTAACTAGCTACTCACGCCAAGGCAAAAATAAGGGTTTTTACAGTCCTACTTAGGGAATTGTCAACAAGATGAATATTACTCTCATGCAAAGGAATGCAGTGATGGTTTTTTCAAGACATGACACTGCTTATTGGTTACAGAAATGACCCTCCAATGGGCGAGATGGGGATTGCAGGGACAGTGACAAAATGTTGTGTAACACCAACTACAACACCCACTCATCCTCCACCTCCTCCACATGAGTTGCCAATCCAACTATCCACAAATCCAATTCTTCCTCCAATTGGCTCTCCTCAACATGCATCGCCAATGGCACCATCCATCATTCCACTTCCTCTCCTTTTTTCTCCTCCACATGTCTCACCATCTACACCATTTGTTGATCCATCCTTTCATGCCTTTGGCTCTAGTGGTAGACCTACGTAGCACTAGTACTCAACATGATATATCTTGGTTGATGTATGCTTGACTAGAGATACACATATTGCATGTTTATTGATTATGATGGCATGTTAATTTGATATGTTTATTGATTTTAATGAGATTTTATATATTTGATATGTATATTGTTCATCTATATTATATTTTTCATATCATGTTGATGTTCTTATTGTTATATTTATAAAATGTATTATGAGTATGCTATTGATTAACATTAATAATGATTTCTCTGTTTTTATATTTGATTGCATATGTATCATTTATTTAATTTGGATTATGCTTACAAAAACTCATAACCATTAATTTTATGTAATTGTCAACTCTTCTTCAATATGAATGGTTTGTTGTCTAATAAAATATAATATGTTGATTAAACATATTAACAAAAATAATTAAATGATTCAATCAACAATTGGATAATTTAGTTAATTTTTTAAATCAAGTGCTTCTATTATATGATTTCTCATAAACTTATTCATAGTTTTTTTAATTAAATTTTTATTAGCAAGTTATATATATATATATATATATATATATATAGGGTTATTCATATTGATTAGATATAGAATAGCTTGGTTGACAATTACACATTAATTCCAAAATTCTTTGTTTGATATGGTTGAAAATCTATACCATTAATGAAAATTATATATATATATATATATATATATATTAAATGTAAGATTATATTTTTTTTAATGTCCATCATTTTTTAAACAAGAATTTACTTTAAATTTCATATCTATTATTACTGAGCAAAGACGTTGTAGAATGGAGCTAGTGTGAAGGCAACGCCTAAGTATGTCTCTGTTCAACTTTGAATTGACACTTGTATCTCTTAAAATAAAAATAAAATATTCTTTAAATAGAAAAGAAATCTAGATTATAATAAATAAATAAAAATTATGCTAGAATGAGGCAAGTGTGAAAGCAATATGTAAGTATGTATGTGCGAATCTTGGAATTGACACTTATACATCTTAAAATAAAAATAAAATATTCTTTAAATAGAAAAGAAATGTAGGTTGTAATAAATAAATAAAAATTATGCTATGTATATTTAATTAATTGCCTCAAAAATATAATTTAAACAATAAAAAATTACATTTTTTTTTCACTCTAAAATAAGTTTGTACCCGAAAAAATTTGATCCCTCTAAACTCATGTTAGATCCGTGTTAGATCCGTGCTTAGATCTATCCGTATGCTTATATTAGATCAATACATTATCATTGTGATATTTCAATTAATCTTATCATTGTGATATTTCAATTAATCATTAGGAAGGCTGAAATCTACAGTTGGGGGAAGGTTGTCAAGAGACTCACTGCACTCATGATTAGAAATTTAAATTGAATGATGTTGAGGCATGCGGCATATCTTGTTTGAAAACGAGATAATCTCTAAGGTGGGGGAACTGATGGATAGGACAGTGGCAGGTTGGTAGCGATGTTGCAAATATATTATAGTCATTCGCTAGCATGCTTACTAGAAGCATTGGTGGCCATATCATACTCGAAATCTTGCATGTCACAGCAGAAAGAGGGTAACTGCAAATTTAAATTACTTTCAATGAGCCATTTTATCATCTCAAATCGTTGAAGCTGCAACAAAGTTGAGGAGAAGAGTGCCTTCGTTAGAAAACCTATCACAGAGATTCAACGTAGAGTAGAAATGGGAGGATTGAATAATAGAGAACCTTCTATCACCAAACCGTTTCAGGGTAATCCAGCTGTGTTGCAAACCTTCCAACATGCCGAATGAATGACATTATTTTCTCCAATTAAGGTTACAATGATTTCATTGCAATAGAGTTTCTTCAGAATTTCATAGCAAAATTTCAACAACATACTTTCAATGGTGCATTTCAATTGTAAAGATCCTAGTTATACAATTCATTGAAGAATCTATCTCTGCTGCCATAGGCCTAGTATTGGGTCAAAAATCGAATAGAGTCACATGCAGCAAAGGAGGGATTCATGCTCGCTTATGAAACAATGGTAGACGCAGTCACCTTACCTACGCCATGGGTCAAGGTAGCACTTCATATCTTAGGCTACATTAGATGTGAAGGAAGGCACAATCTAGTATAAGCACATCACCTCAAGTTGCTAATGCACCTATGCTATCATTAGCACATTAACGGTCCTTCCTTTACAGTCCTTACTCTCTACTTCATTTCACTGAAAGGATGGTTGTGGAAGTCCAAATAGGAAAGATTGGTGCTCTTGTACATTATGGACTTATTAAATTATTGGTGCTTGATGCCTTGTCTGTAAACTCCCTTGAGTACCCCGTGAGCAATTTGTGGGTTTACATGTAGAAGCAGTTCAGATGATAGAGACCAAAGAGGTAGCAGAATCTCCTAAGAAACAGTCTCATGAAAAGGCTGTGGAATCCTCTAAGAAGAAATCACCCAAGGGAAAGTCTTCTAAAAGGCAGATTGAGATTGAAATTTCCGATGAGACCCCATAGCCAAGCAGTGAAACCCCATAGAGGGATAGACATTGGAAGCAAAGGAAAATTATACACGAGGAAGAAGCAAAAGCGGATGTTCCACGGGTTAATGGGGCAGAACTCTCTGCTTCACATATTGTTAAGTTGCCAATTCAAATTGGAGATTACTCCGTTCAATTGGACCCTATCTTTGACAGAATTAGGGGTGCCCATAGTAGAGAGGAGAGATCAAAACATCCTTGCAAGGACTTGGGCATGGTCATTAAAGATAATAGGAAACCCCATATCACAGCTCCAAGAAACCAAAAAGGACACTGAGCCCTCTGTTGTGTCAACTAAGGAGGTTGAAGGGCTGTTTAGTTGACTCAAAATAGCAGAGTTAGAGACTGCAAAGTGGAAGGTAATTGCAGAATCAAATGACGGGAACCATTTCAGTTAGCAGCATTTGGACACCATGAGGCAACTTGAAGCTGAACATTTTAATTAAAGGAAGTAGCTATAGAAGTAGTAGGAAGAAATGGATGAAAAAGAAGATAAGAACATTTCTTGGAAAGTTTGAATGAGATTACTGTATAATATGCAGATGGGATGTTATCATGTTGACTACCTGCTAGGGTGTACAAACTCTACCTCAAGAAACAATGATTCAGGTTTTACTAGAGAGAATTGCCTCTCATCAAATTTCAGATAGATTGGAACATTGAGACAATTAGAGAACGGCTCAAGTGAATATAATTCCACAGGAATAACGGTTTCATTCCCAACAGAAGGTATAATAACTAATTGCACTTTGTTACTATTTGGTTAAAGCGAAGCATGGAGTTTTTAAAGTCATACTCCAACAAATGGTGTTTCTATATCTTAGTTAAAGTGATATCATTGCAATGCTTGATATTATTATTGTAGAAAAGCTAAAAATAGGTATATCGAATAGATGCATTGGGAATCCCTTTAAAATTACTTACAACAATCACACCCTCCTATGATTACGTCTTATAAGATAAGTGCTCAAGCAACATACCTAACAGGAAATGACCTTAAATTGCTCATAGATAAGATTGATTGGATCATTCGCAGAATCATATTATGCACAGTGCTGGTTTTATATAAAAAGGGTATGTAGTCGGATTAGCATTGAAATGATTACATCCAAACAAAACAAAAAAATCATGCATTAGTATTTGGCTCGTGCAAGGTATGGAAATTCAGAACTCTGTTGCCCCAGATAATATGTCTATATCCTTCTTTTAAGTGCTAGTTATTGCGATGGACTTGACGAGCCTTTAATGATCAAGCTATTTTGCTGAATTGTTCGTAATATATTATATTCTCTTTTATCTTCACTCTCACAGAGGTTAGGCTCTTCAAAATCATCACCCCAGAAAGTTCAATGATGATATTGTAAATTTAAACATCTTAAAGAGACGTAGAATAATAAAAACGTACATGAAATCATTGTCCAACAGAGATACCAATGTACATATACAAGAACTCCACCCAACTTGTTCTCTGTAAGTCCTCAGTTCTCAAGCTTTCTGAATCCCATGAAATTCCATCACAGCTTTAGACAGGAAGTATTTTCCCTTAGACTTGGTGAATCAACACACAGAATAAAGCTCAAAGTACAGTGGATAAAAGTGGAGCAAAGCTGGAAAGACAAATCCTCACCAGAGAGTGAAATCAATGCCTAGAATAATATCATATGTAAGCTGTAAATTCAACAGAACTAGTATTGGAAACAAAAGTTGACATACTCATGACTTCCTTCACGTGCTATGTTAACGGCTCTAGCTAAGGATGATTCGTAGCATTAAAAATAGTTTGCAAAGTCATTCAACAGCAGAGTGCCTTCCAGGATGCTGCTATTGACCACAATTTCACATTCCTAGAGTGAAAGATTGATCACATACTTGAAGTTATCTTCAATTCTTCTGTAGCTCTCGATTTGGATGAAGAAATTGGCAAGCCCATCAAAAATGTTACTCTTGAAACAGCTAGAATAGAATTCTTGGGTAAAGAAGAAGGATCTATTCGCTGGGAAACATCTGATGCAGGGATGCTCCAGAATTTCACTTCCCATACCTGACATGTTTTTCATTTTGATTCATTAGTCACAAAGCAAAGTGAGATTTTAGGGATAGGACAAGCCATATTAAGAATGACAAAAACGAAAGTCGACAAAAATTGTCTCATCTCATGAATGATCCCTGTACAGGAAAATTATATGATAAATAAGCTTTTTGAAATGGGCCTTAAGCAATCATTGTTATAACTTAATTTTGTCATGAAAAGCAATACTACTAAATTCTAATAACTCTTATGATAAAGAACAGATACTGGTCTCCATCATGTTACATGATTTCTGAATAACAATTCTATGATAAAAGGTCATGGCAGTTCAGAATAGATCTCATAACATTGACTTGATGAACACACCATCAAAGATAAACAACTACAATGGTTCAGAATTCATATTCGTTAACATAAATTCCCATATCCTGAAAACGAACACTAATTGTAAGGAATTAAAAACTCCCTTCAACCACTGCTATGTTAAAAAATGAATCAATTTTGACTGAAGAGTGAACCCTAGAGGCTACAATCACTGCCAAACAGGACAATGATATGCTATATAGCCCATGAACATAACTGTCAAACACTCAACCTACTGCAGTCATCTTTCGACATGCAACATCTGTCTGCAGTTATCGGACTTTCCCCCATCCTGTTTCTTTGTTTATAACTATGTTTTAGATAAAGAAAAGAGATACAGGACCAGATCATCTGTTCAGCAATATCTTATCTTACAATAAATAGAATAATTATACAGCTATGTAGTTGAAATCATTGATAATGCTGGAATCTGCAAGATGGATATGTAAATTCGATGAAAGATTTAATGAATTTGGTCTATCTGTAATTTTTAGACCTGGTCATTAGAAGTTTGAGAAACTTTAAATATGGGTGGCCATTCACCAAAGTTCGACATCAATCTCTCCATAGGTTGAAATTGACAGACTTTCCCATGTCCTCAGCAGAGATCAATAAGCTTTCTAAAGCCTTTGGCTCAATTGACATCGTCTAGTCGAAAATAAGAGACTAACATTGATCATTAACATAGAGATCAACCTTGGCTGACATACCAAATCAACACTGACACTGATCGACGCGATTCACACAATGTTGACGAGGAAGATGCAATTTCGCAACACTGAAGCAATTACATATTTGAAGCACTAACAACCTTAATTCTTAGGTAGAACTAAGATGTGACTTGGTATGATTTAGGATTGCTATAGGCCCTTTGGCATTGTGACCAAGAAAGTATTCAAAACAGTATCCATTGCATTCCCTTTGTGATCGCCCTGTGTTTGGTCATGTTCATCACAACTATGACTTGTGCTTGATCTTTAGCATGACGCAAATCCTTCTTCCATAGATCATCCATGTGGCATCTTCAACATATGAACACAGAGATCTATGTGCCAACTCAGTGCTAGGTTCCTTGGCATCATTAAACAGATCTCACAGTTAATCAATGAAACCATGAACTTTGGCAATGTTGACCATGTCCACTCTAGTACCACTAAAAATCAATGGGTTTCTTGAAATATTGCGACATTGTTATTCATTTGGCAAACTTTGTAACAAAAAAACATTGATGGAAAATTCTATTCGAACATTCCATCAAGCGGGACCATGTATAGTCATGTATTTTTGTGGCAATAATCTTTGATGATGATTGAACACTCACAATTGTCCTCACAATTAGATCGATAATGAACTCTTATATTACTTTGATCCCTGCTATTCTTTGTAGCTCATTCTTGTACTAGAAAATAGATGTACATTTCCATTGATCTCTGCGTTTGATCTATAATCCTTTCTTTGGGCTTTGTTGGCTCTTTGTTTCGTTGTTTGGGTTTCTTTTGCTTATGCATCACACTTCATTCACTTGAGTAGCATAAAAATGTTCTTAGAGCTATTCTTAAAGTATGTCTACGACATTAAATTCTTTTGCAACGTTAATCACTTCTACCAGGTCTAGTTATTGTTCACACCTCACTAGCCATTGTGACTGGTCATTGCAACCAGTGTGGATGCACTGCTTAGTGTGACTTAAGTTGTGGGCTTGCCCAATCTTTCACAAATGAAGGGACCATGTGCCTGAGGTGACCAATCCCATCTTGGGTTTGAATCAAAGACCTTTCTTTGTATAAATCCCATTTCATTGAACCATATTAGCTCTCTTGAAATTAACACTCGAGTCTTATGAATGAATCCTTCCCCGATATTGCCATATGAGCACCTCTACTTTAACAGTCATGTACAAATTTATACTTTGTGCAAAATTGTAATACAAATTGAGCACCTTCAAGACTTTACTAATCTATTTGTTTATTCAACGTCTAGAAATTGTTTTGATGTTAGAGTACTACCTTCTAGTTTGTTAACTTCCATTAGTTAAGTGGTACACCTTAGAATACATCAAAGCATAATTCTTATAGTTATATGCAAGTAATGGAGGGTCTTGCTCTTCAAGGGGAGCAGATAACTTGTTTGACATGCCCTTCTCGATAAGTCAACAACAAAAATAATGTCAATCACTAACACCTTGGCCAACACTTTAAACTGACATCAATATCAAGATTCATCCTAAATCAAAAAGGTTTGACAAGGAGGATAAACCATTGAAGTATTTGGGAAGCATATGTACAGTTCTGCAATGAAAATAATCTAGCACCCATGACATACTAGAACGATTATTAAAATATTGTAAGACAAACTTTCCACCATGTCGGTTAAATTAAAGACGAGTATATCTATTATCTAGTGGCAATTCCTACACCAAAAGTGTAAATTTATGTAGATGTTCTATGCTTGATGCAACTTTACTTTTCACCACAGCAATCACATAAACAATCAAGTAAAATGCTGATAGAACATACCAGTGGATCTATAGAAGACAAACCAGAAACAGAAAAATGTGGTGGTGCGTTACGGCAGTCAACAAGATGCTTCAACCAGCAAAGTCTCCTTGGTTAGCCAACCCAACATGTCACAACAACCCTCAAAACAGCCACACGGTCAACTCAAAGTCAACCCCAGAAAAGTCAACGCTGCCCCAACGGCAGCAACACCAGCAACAACGGCAGCAACGACAACAACAACGGCAGCAACGGCAACAACAACGGTAGCAACAACGTCTTCATCCTTCTTTCCCACGTGTGAATTGAAACTGTCTCCAAGGAGCTCGAACCAATCAGAAGAGGAGAGATGATGTGTGAGGATGAGATGAGTGAAATGTCCTCCAACGTTGACTCTATTTATATCAATCACTGAGGTGTGTGACACATTTGCTGGGGGTGTAAAACCTTAAGGCCGACCTGCACATATTTGAAATTATTAAAAATAAACTCAAAATAAATGTTCTGCTCATCGGATTAAGATTAATTTTAGATCGATCTTACACCTCTCCGAAAGAGGAACCCAATAAAAATATTGGTATCTTCATCTGAGCATCACAACATGGAGTTTGGACCTATTTGTCCAATTTTAACACTCCCTCTCAACTAGGGAGAACTCCATCCACCTGTGCAATCAAACATCGTGCATCATCCTGTCGTAACTTGCTTTGCTGACCTCTTTATTTCAGAACAGTAATGGGTCAGTCACAAAGACATCATTCCCAGCTGACAGATTCAGCCCAGAGGTCCGAAACCTCTAGAGGACTCACAAAGAGTCTCATACCAACCCGAAGTTGGTTTATCTGACCCAAAGTCAGTAGGAGGTCCGAAACCTCACTTGGACTCAAGAGAGTCATATATACTAACTCGAAGTTAGTCTCACTGACCCGAAGTCAATTGGAGGTCCGAAACCTCACATGGACTCAAAGAGTCACATACCAACCCGAAGCTGGTTCATATGACCCAAAGTCAGTAGGAGGTCCAAAACCTCACTAGACTTGATCCTAGATCAAGTGGTTGGACACGTGCCATCCTAGATAGAGAGTACGGCAATCTCTGATGCGTCCATTAGTATTTGCTACTAGTCTCTAGCTTTTCCCACCTCATTGGCCAAATGAGAGGTACTTCCCATGATTCCGGAACTCAGTGGGTAGGATGCATACGGGGCACAGATCATGAGAGGTGAACCTACTCAAATATCATAAAGGTGGGGCAGAAGCACCACAAGGTTCGGTAAGCCTAGCCCCGTGTGTGCTTATGGCTCTGAGGAACTATCCCCAAGGCCCCCCCAGAGCTCCCAAAGCTCATCGTCCAACAGGACCCTCAGAATAGGGTCGTTCCATGATTCCAAGATTCTCACGGAAGGTTAGGAATATGACCTTCCCCAAGGGCATTGTGAGAATATCTATGACCTGCTCATCAATTCCTATATGATCGAGCCTTACGACGCCTCGTTGTACCATATCCCGGATAAAGTGGTACCAGCCATCAACATGCTTAGATCGTTCGTGGAACACAGGATTCTATGACAAACGAATCCCCCTCAGGTTATCACAATGGATAACGGTGGCATCTAGCACATGCTCGAACAGCTCACTGAAGAGCTTTCGCAACCAAGTGACTTCACAACAGGCCATATATGCTGCAATGTATTTGGCCTCAGTGGTGCTCAAGGCTACCGACTTTCGTTTCCTGCCCGAAGCAGATCTACGTGCGAAGCAGCATCCAAATGTGCCCTTGCGATCCACCACACTGCCAGCCCAATCGGCATCAGTATATCCAAGGAGTGTCATGCTCCCGGCAGTGTATCTCAGCCCATGGTCTATCGTGCCCCAGAGATATCTCAAGAGTTTCTTGGCACCAACCCAGTGAATGTTATGATCAACCATGTGTTGACTCAAAGTGTTCACTGTACAACATACGTCCGGACGGGTGTTCACTAAGAACATCAGGGCCCCTACGAGTTGAAGATACTCAGTAGGATTTGCTAGCACGGGCCTAGCAGCGCTGCCACTCAACTTCTTAAAGTTGAGCTCCATTGGTGTCGACCCGGACTTACAATCCACCATACTAAATCTTTCTAGAAGCTTCATAATGTATTTTCCTTGAGAAAGGAAAATCTTGCCAGGTCTCTGCCAGACCTCCAGGCCTAGGAAATAGTGCATCAGTCCTAGGTCCTTCATCTCGAACTCAGCAGCGAGCTCCCTCTTGCACTGATGAATGAGAGGGTCAGCACCTGTCAGGAAGAGGTCATCCACATACAGCACCAGAATGAGAGGCTTCCCTTTGACAACCTAGAAGTAAAGGTTCGGATCAACATTACTTCGAGTGAAACCCAGCTTCATCAAGTAGCTATCTCTCCTCTCGTACCAAGCTCTGGGTGCTTCCTTCAACCCATAGAGGACTTTCTTCAACCTGCAGACATGGGTGTCCCGATCTTGGACTTCAAACCCCAGAGGTTGCTCCACATATACCTCTTCCTTTATCGCACCATGCATAAATGCGGTCTTCACATCCATCTGATGAAGACTCCATCCTTGCGTAGCAGCAAGGGCTATAATAGATTGAATGGTGGTGTATCGGGTCACAGGTGCAAATATGTCATCATAGTCTATGCCTTCCTTTTGAGAGAAGCCACGGGCAACGAATCTTGCCTTGAATTTTTCAGCACTTCCATCAAATCCATGCTTGATCTTATAGAACCATTTCGAGGTGCCAACTGCTTTGTCCTTCGGTCTTGGAACCACATCCCAAACATCATTCTTCATAATGGACTCATACTCTTCGTGCATAGCATCCTTCCAGACTTGATGCTTTACGACTTCTTCAAAGGATCCAGGCTCGAATTGTACAATAGTACTCATGGCTGCTAGATACCCTTGGTATCTACTCGACTTCTTGCTTTCACGGAATGTCCCCCCCTTTTTTTTGGGTTGCATGTCCCTCAGCATCCTCGAGAGTGTCCCTGAGCCATGATGGTCTCTTTCCCAGTGAAGGAGGTGGATCAATCGAGTCCATCGGTCCTTCAACATCACGCATTGTTTTTCGGTTCTTCGTGATTTCCAGGCCTTGCTTCATGATCTTCCTCAGATCTCGAAAGATTGACTACTTTCCTCAGAGAAGTATCTTCGTTAAAGGTGACATCGTAGCATATCTCCACTTCCCTTTGACCAGGCACATATAATCTATAGGCCTTCGAAGTTTCGTTGTAGCCCACAAACATTGTGGTCTCCCTCTTGATGTTGGCTCCTCTACAAAAGTTCTTGAACTCATTTGTCTCATATTCAGTGCCATTATCAATCTGTCAGATAGCATCTCATGTCATTGCTCCTAGTGGACTTCCTCCAACCTAGTAGAGTGTATCAATTCTAGACCCAAACATGATAGCTTCCTTGAAGCTCTTCTTCCACATGTGCACCTTTCCATCAGTGAATGCCACATTGAAGCCTTTGTCTTCCACGATCAATATAGACACAAGGTTCTTCTTCAAATTAGGTACATAGAGTACATCCTGCAAGCGGAGGACTTGATCTTGAGACAAGTGGAGGGTCACAGTCCCTGTTTCTTTCACGGGATATGTGGCATTATCTCCAAGGATAATTTCCAAATTGGTATCCTTCTCAACCATATCAGAGAGTGCTTCCTTGAAGCTAGTGATGTGCCTTGAGGCACCACTATCTATCAACCAGACATCCATAGTGTCGGGTGGAGATGCAGCAGAGAGGGCAGATATAAGAATGAATTCATTTCTTTTATCAACAACATTTGATTCCTCATACTTGGAATTTCTCGACCTTTTGAAAGGTTGACGACACGGAGGGAGCCTTTCCTCTTTCCTTTAGAATCATGGTTCTTCGATTGTCATCACCATTCTGAGAATCCTTCTTGAAAGGACATTCTGTAGCATAGTGACCTGGCCTATGACAAGTGTAACACTTGCCCTTCTTTCCTTGTGCCCCTGCTCTTCCCTTGATCTTTGGACCACCAAAGTTCTTCTTTCTAGAATGAGCAATGTAGGCAACATTCCCTTCATTTTCATACTCTTTCATTATTGTCTCTTCTTGAATGCATCTCGACAGTACCTCGTCAAAGTCAGGTATCACATTATTATTGAGAATGGTAGTGTTGAACACATGCCATTCGAATGGGAGCCCTCCAAGTGCGGTGAGTACCATCACTCGATCAGCTATTGTCTCCCCAATAGTCAGCAAATTGTTCCTGATCTCAGTCAGCTTCAGAAAGTATGATTGGACAGACTCATCCCTGCCTTTCTTCAGATTCTTCAATTGATTCTTGAAGAATGGTACTTGATTCGCATTGTTGGCCTTGAACATGAGAATCAATTTATCATACATCTCTTTGGATGTGCCCAACTCAGAGATGTAGGCCACCAGACTTTTATGAATGGATTCCCTGATCATCAGCTTTGCTTTGATCTCCCCCTCCTTGTACTTTGTTTTGGCAGCAGCAGTAGCAGTGGATGGAGGTTCTTGGATTTTACCCTGCACATAGTCCATGACATCTTGGTCTTCCAATTTGAGATCCAATATCATCTTCCAAGCATGGAAGTCATCCTTTCTAGTCAATTTTGTCATCCTCCTTGAAGCCATAGTTTGTGGAACCCATTTTCTTCTTCAGTGATTGCTATAACTTAGGGCTTCTCTTCACCTCAGCTCTGATACCATGTAAATTTATGTAGATGTTCTATGCTTGATGCAACTTTACTTTTCACCACAGCAATCACATAAACAATCAAGTAAAATGTTGATAGAACATACCAGTGGATCTATAGAAGACAAACCAAAAACAGAAAAATGTGGTGGTGCGTTACGGCGGTCAACAGGATGCTTCAACCAGCAAAGTCTCCTTGGTCAGCCAACCCAGCATGTGTCACAACAGCCCTCAAAAAAGCCACACGGTCAACTCAAAGTCAACCCTTAAACAACGTCGCCCAATCTGAATGGATTTGCAAAGAACGCAACAACAACGTTCTCTCGTCCTTCTTTCCCACGTGTGAATCGAAATCGCCCAAGGAGCTTGAACTAATCGTAAGAGGAGAGATGATGTGTGAGGAGATGAGTGAAATGTCCTCCAACGTTGACTCTATTTATATCACCCATTTGGTGTGTGACACATTTGCTTGGGGGTGTAAAACTCCATATTAATTCGTACATTTGAAATTATTTAAAATAAATTCAGCTTAAATGTTCTGCTCATCGGATTAAGATTAATTTTAGATCGATCTTACACCTCTCCGAAAGAGGAACCCAATAAAAATATTGGTATCTTCATCTGAGCATCACAACATGGAGTTTGGACCTAGTTGTCCAATTTTAACAAAAAGCCTAGCCAATTGTAATTCGATATTAGAGTACATCTTTGAATTCCATACAATGTCCATTCGTTAGATATTTGCAACAATAAGTATCAGAATATTTGGAAGTAGAAATCATGTTTGTGTACCTATATTTAGATTGAGCTCAAATTTTTGACAATCAATACTCTTGGAGAAGTTTATATAGTAGCTATCAAAGTAGATGAAAATTACAAAGCAAAGAATGGCATGCGACACTAACAAGGCTAACTGACATGACAACGATGACAAAGATCAATTGAATAGTGACAATATACAAGGGAAACCAACATAAGCCTCTGTAAATTGAACAACAACCTAAAATTGACCCATGTTAAACTCAATGGCAACCTTGTCGATGGTCTAATCCAACACAATCCCAAAACCAATTGACAACTCAACCAAACCAACCCTAGGACTAAAAGTAATTCATGAATTAGCGTACCACTCAAGCATCACAAGGCGAGAATAAAGAACCAAATTTCATCAACATAGGACAAAAAATTCTTAGCCTTGACACTAAACAACTCAACACGCCATTGATCGCTGAAAAAGGAGAAAGAACCACTCTTCAAAACAAAACACTGGGTCAATGGGCAACCTTTGCATGTCATAATCAACAATGGAATTTATAAGAACGTCATAGCAACTAGCATAATGAAACAACTTCAATTGGTGTCAAAAATGCATGATCCTCCACCTTACTCTGTTGGGTGGCTGTGAGAAGGGAAAGATATTCAAGTCACTCACAGTCAAATTCTAGTATATCAAGCTCCTGAAGGATGAAGTCTCAAGACATGGCAGCCTTGGAGATTTGCAGTATTCTATCTGGACAACCATGATTATATTTATGATAGCTATGGAGTTCATGAATCCCAACATTCGCATTGGTTGCTTCAATAATACTAAATATAGCATCTTGAAGTCACCTTCAAAGACAAACATGACCCTGGCATTAAGAAAGCAATTTTGAAATCTCATCTTGCATTCACATTAGTTTGACTCCTCAAGGTATAGTGCTAATCAAAGGGGAAGAAGATTTTCATTAGTAGGCAGAAGTCATTTATCAACACACTTGCTTGATATAAGCAAATCTACACATTTCTATAGTACTCCAATGACATCTTTCAAGCACTAATAGGTAAGTCTCGTTATAGTATATACTACTCAGTTCTAAGTAGTATCAAACTAGGGTTGGGAACATCACTAACAAATTATCCCCTTTGCAAAAAATCTCTTTGGAGAGGACAAACATATCAACAAAGGACAACATCCATCCAATTACACATCCCCATGTGGTAGCCCAGTTGTTTTGGAAGCAAACAAAAGGCCCTTCAAGACTCTACATGCACCATAGGGCCTTATACAAAATAATAGAGTACCACTATCAACTACCTAGAATTGACAACCTACTAGACTAGCTTCATGGAGTGAGGTACTTCACAAACATCGACCTCAGGTCATGTTATCATCATGCCTCTACACAATTGGACGATATTTGGAAGACACATTCAAGATGAAAGAAGGATTGAATAAGAGGCTTTTCATGCTTTTTGATTGGACCAACATATTGATGACATTCATTGATTTGAAAAAACGAGGTTCTTCGAATGTTCATATACAAGATCATAAAGGTGTGCCTCAATGACATCCTTGTTCACAACCGGACATGGAAAGAACCCCATTAGGGTCATAACAATTTCTCATAGCACTTTGAATTTTTTACTTTTGTGAGAGTAATTTAGAGCAAAATATACTTAGAGACATGAATTTTCTATGTTTATGGATCATGGTGGGGGTGTGTGTGTGTCATCTCCCCTTATCTAAATTCAGACATTTCAAATACAATGATGCCTTGGTATCTGTTTCCAAGCAACTTAGATATTGTTATCATTTATGTTTATTATAGATATAGATTATTAAAATTCTAATTGCGATTTATATCTATGCATGTATATATATTAAAACATAGAAAAATATCTCCTTGTGGCTGCTAAAATTTCCAAGTGAAAAGAAAATCGTTTCCTATAGGCAATAACACTCTTTTTCATGTTCTTGGACTAAGGTCAACCCTAAGGTTTTGAGTTTTGACCCATTCCCATAAGTTTTGACATTTTTCATTTAAAAGATTCTTTTACTATTTTTAAACGGGGGAAATGGTTTCCTATAACTCTTTGCCATATTTTTTTATTTGGATCAACCATAAGGTTTGGAGTTTGACCCATTCCCCATAAGTTCTGATTTTTTCAGTTACATATTTTTTCACTATTTTTATAGTTGGGGACATCATCCGTTATCCTGGGGGACATGGGGAACAAATGCAAAAAATTGGCATTGAAGACATATGATGTGTCGGATGTCCCCAAGATGCCCATGGAATGCCATCATGCACCTTGGTGCAGGATAAGCATCTCAATCCCATACTGGGCACAGAGGAGGTAACCCCATCTCAAGTTTGTGTCCCCTGCTACAGAGAATGCAAAACAAAGTAGCATTCTCTACCTTTTTATAGTCATGTCCATCTTTATAGTTGGGATGATAACTTTCCCTTCATATTCATAGTTTTCTACAAGCCATAGTTCTTTTCAAACACTGCATGTTTTTTAACCTATAGTCCCCATTAGCATTGCCTTTTAGGCACCCCTGACATTGCCAATGCCCCAGCGAGCTCATGAACAAGATAAAACCAAGTAGTTCATGCAGCACATCGATCAACAGTTCAAGACAACCTTTCCTGACAGCAACAAAAGTATGAGAAGAAACACAATGCTCATCATGTCCCACATCAGTGGAATGTCACTAACAAAGTTTGGCTCTCTATGCAGAAGGAAAGATTTGAAGCCCCTCATGGAAAACTCAAGCCTCTCTGGTATGGTCCATATATGATTATCAAAGCAACAGGTGATAACACATTGTCCTAGGCATCCCCCCATATCTTGGTATGCATCCATTATTTAATGCTGAACTCCTTCAGCCATCTGCATTGCCCTTTCTCAAGCCTTCTGCAAATTTGCATCTGACAGACTTAGATCCTGATTATATCGCACCTTCCTCTATCTACTCCATCATTGAAGGTTAGGTTAAACATATTACTCAGTATACCAATTTTATTTGTTCCAGAATGTTTAGGGAAAATAGTAGTAGTACTCACATCCACATTAGTATAAGTGTATTGGTTGGAACTTGCAACAAATTAAAGAACCATTTTTGTAACTGAATCAACAAAGCAATGGAGGACCATTACTCTGAAGGAATGATCAGACCTCAACATCGACCTACTCACAAGTTGATATCATCAGACTTCCTCTAGTCTTCAACTGACGTTGAAGGCTTCCTCAATCCTTTGGCCAACTTCAACATTGACACCAACCTTGATCAAGATTCCAGTATAATATTGACAACATCGACATTCAGCTCAACTAGGACTGCCTCAACAAGGAAGACGAATCTAGCAGCACCCATGTAGAAATTAAACTGTCAGCAGCTACGCAACTGTAGCACCAAATGCATTGTTGGATAGGAATTTTTTAGATATGAATATCGTTTCATTGCATAGTATTAACTTTCCTAAGCGTAACACTCTTCAGAATCCTCTCATGTTTTAGCAAATAGAGCACCTATACTCGAACAGTCCTACAATTTTATTGTAATACTTCGTGTGAACATTTGTACTTTGGCATTGTAATAAAATTTGAGCATATTTCACATTTACTTTTCCCTATGACACTTAGTTCGCCCAAGCTTACCTGGGTGTTTGGATCAATGGGATTTTATACTTCTTTTTGGAGGAAATAATCTCACCCCTCCTCGTGCACTGAAGCTAACGATGGGGATGCCAGTGCCATGTCAAATCTCGCTGAACTCTCGCCTTTCTTAGCGGGAATTTCAGGATCCATCACCAGCCACATAGGTTGCTGGTAACCCCTATATTTGACTCTGATACCTCTGTGGACTTAGCAAAAGAGCACATACCAATCGAGCCAACACTTGGGGCTGTGGCTTTCTATACTTTCTGATATGCTCAATATACCTTTTTCAGCCAGTGGGTGGCCTCACATTTCTTCTCACTGATATGACCCTCTTTGTCACATACACTATCCTTCTGTCTGCAGTTATTCTTCTAAGTTATGGAAGGGGGAGGTTGGGGTAAACAGAGAATAGTATAACTTCATTTTGCTTTCCTATAACTATAACTAAAAAAATATTCCTGTAATTTTGAGGTCAAAGCTTGAGAAAAGTACCTGAATTCTATTACCAACAGAAATAGGCTTTGCAGATGCATAGACATTCATTCCTAAAGATGCTGCCTTTAAATGGTTGATATTGAGTTCAATTCCCGCAATCCTCTTGAATCCAGAAGAAATGTGAGCACCCATACTTGCAAGAGCCTCTGAAACCAGGGCAGATACCCCTCCATGAAGAACATCGAAAGGCTGTTCATTTGTGCCCAGAAATCAAACCAATTTAGCAGATTAGCCATTAAAAGCAAAAATTACAGTTCCAAAACTCTCTTGAAAAACTTATGTAACGAACTAATCCAGAAATATCGTGAGCATAGAGTACCTCTATAGTTTTTTTCTTTAAGTTCACCCTCCAACAAAATTGCTATTCATTTTCTTCTACAGACTACAAGAACAAACATATATATTTCACACTTGTATCCACAAAGATTGCATGCACATACCACAGACAGAGGCTACATACATAGATTTTTTCCTTCAAGCTTATGTCATCACAAAATGCAATGTACTCATGTCATGCAAATAGTCTGTAAGCACAACGTACTATCACTTCACCATTACACAATGATTATCATTAAACTGAATACCCTCATGACCTAGAAAGGCATCAAATGCATGAATTCCCATCATTCCAATCTTGTACATCACAAATTACACTGTACCCACATTGTGTCATGTCTAGCTGATGTGCAAAGTCTTCATCCAAAGGCTAAAAAAATGATGGAGAATGGATTTAACAACAAACACTACTGTAACCTACCTGGCAGCAGCATTCAGTGACAGTAAAACGCCCTGATACTCGGTCCGAGCTAGCCAAATCCACCTCAAACCCAAAGGGCCTAAGCACTAAATCAGGCGCTCTTAAACCTCTTTTGGTCTCTGGAATTTTTCCTTGTAGATACTTCTCTGTGAAAGAATCTTTTGGTCCGGAAGCCATATCGCATCAAAGTTCAATCCTCCTGGTTCTGTAAACGGGTTTACAGAGATCAATACGCTACCACAAAGAATTCAAGTAACTTGGGCGGTCATTAGACACTGAGATATGCTTTGAATTTGTTGTGCGCGTGCTGCAAGGTAAAAGTCATTGACAAACTTGCAGGCATTTGTGACTGTATAATGGCGAGAATGTGACATGAATTTTACAGGATTCATGGGTGGACCTGCTGTTGTACTCACCTGAAAACATATTTCTATTCATTGGCCACGTGAAAAACTAAATAATTTAATTCAACATTATGAACAACTGAGTCAATATAAATGGCTCGAAGCATGGGTGTACGAGAGGGTAATCTTCAATTTTGTGGACAGATGGATAAATATTGAAATGTGAAAAACGACGCAACATGCCTGTTTTTCTGCTCAATTTTCTGACTTTGCCTGCCTTTTTCCTTAAAAAAGAAGAGTAGTACACTGAATCATTCCACAAGTTAGAAAAGCCAACCAGACCATCCATTCAAGAATATTTTTATATGTTGAAATAAGTATGTCATGTACATATTAATCTATTAAAATAAAGTTGGAAAAGCAAAGCTGACCATCCATTTTAGAATATTTTTATATATTAAATATGTATGTCATATACATTTCATTATATTAAAATAAAGTTGTAAAAGCCAAACTTACCATCCATTTTTATCATATTTTTAATATATTGAAATAAGTATGTCATATACATTTTTATATATTAAAATAAAGTTGAAATAGCCAAGCTAACCACCCATTTTAGAATATTTTTATATATTAAATAAGTATGTCATATGCATTTTTATATATTAAAATAAAGTTGGAAAAGCCATGCTGGCCATCCATTTTATCATATTTTTAATATATTGAAATAAGTATGTCATATACATTTTAATATATTAAAATAAAGTTGGAAAAGCCATGCTGACCATCCATTTTTTCATATTTTTAATATATTGAAATAAGTATGTCATATACAATTTTTTTATATTAAAATAAAGTTGGAAAAGCCAAGCTTGCCATCCATTTAAGAATATTTTCAATATCATTGAAATAAGTATGCCATATACATTTTAATATATTAAAATAACGATTAAAAAGCCAACCTAACCAAATATGGAACATTTCTAACCATCCATTTTAGAATATTTTCAATATTTTGAAATAAGTATGCCATATACATTATAATATATTAAAATAAAGTTTAAAAAGGCAACCTAACCAAATATTTAAGAACATTTTTAATATATTGAAATAAGTATGTCATATACATTTTCATATTTAAAGATAAAGTTTGAAAAGCCAATCAGACCATCCATTTAAAAATATTTTGAATATATTGAAATAATTATGTTATCCACCTTTTAATCATTTTAATATATTAAAATAAAATGAAGTTAGACAATCCAAATTGACTATCAATTCAAGAATAATTTTAATATATTAAAATAAGTATGTTATAGACTAGTAAAAATATATTTAGAATATATTGAAATAATTATGTTATCTATATTTTAATCATTTTAATATATTAAAACAAAATAAAGTTAGACAATCCAATTTGACTATCAATTCAAGAATAATTTTAATATATTAAAATAAGTATGTTATAGACTAGTAAAATAAGTATATCATGTAAGTTTTAATATTCTTATAATATGATTGATCACAATATCTAACTTTTTTTCCTTATTATAATTAATGAGATGTTAACATTTCTTATGGATAGGATAATTTATAGTTAATTTTTTTTTATGTCTATAATAAACTTATGATTATAAGAGCCTTAACTTTTGAGCATAATTTCATTTGCAGATAAATTAAATACAATATTGATGGTGGTCAAGATAACCAAAATTTTATCCACAAAATAAAATTCAAAATTTTGTTTAAAACAAGTTTAAGTTCGCAACAATGCTCTCTGCCAGTGCTCTTATTTATAAATATGTAAAAAAGACATAAATTTGCAGGGAAAAAATAGATTGTTGATGAAATATAACACGTATCTTTCATGTGTTCTAGTTGAGATCTTCTATTGTGTGTTGAGTTATTGACATGGAGATTATTGACCTATAGAAAATGAGAAACGTCAACTGTTAATGATTTGTGTTCCCATTATTTCTTCATAAAAGACGAAGCCTTATTTTTCCCTGAGGGCCCTCTTCGACAGAGAGTTTGCTTTTTGATTCCACACTATGTGAATATGTTGAAAAATTGAGGGAATGAAATTTGTCTTTTAAGGCAATAATTTGATCCATCTAGGGACTTAAGCAAAGAACCTATAAGTGGAATTTGCTAGTGACCCAATCTATGACACATTTAGAGTCTTTGAATACCTGAAGAGAGGAGATATGAAGGATGGAGGCAAAGAATAGGAGAGTGCAACATGCACAAATCTTCGCCTTAGTGTTAGAACCAACACCAAAGTTTGCCCAGATAAGTGTTGGCAATATTATGCAGAGTGTTGTCCTTGATGGCAACCCACTTGATGAAGATGATGGCAACCTACTTAATGAAGTTGTTCTTGATGTAAATCTGATGTTCTACAAGAAGGGCAGAAGTACCAGAAAAATAAATATCAGCATGTGCAAGAATAATGATGAAAAGTGTGTGTCTTAAGGCATACGCGGGTTTGTCTAGGAGAAGTAGTGTATGCACGCGGAAGAGTACGTGCCAAGTCATGTATGCTCAATTGCGCTCTAAATTTGTAAAACCAAGGGTTACTACCATGGTATTGACCCATTGTATTGAGCGTTGGGTTGTCTATTTGATCCCGTCCAGGAATACCATCGGATGAGATGTGGTTTTGGCTCATGGTATTGAAAGAGGGTAAACCTATATAAGGAGAAGAAAATCATTGTGCATGGTGTGTGCATCAGTCTGGGCTTTGATGAATACTTCACTCTGAAGTATATCTGTATGGGTGAACCCTGTTCCTAATTGATAGATCTGAATCTATGATGCTCCTATGAACATGATGAAGGCTCAAGATCTCTAGATCTAGAAATGGTGAATGTCAAGGATGATCTGAAAAGAAGTGAAGAAGACCTGGTGCAATCCTGTTGAAGAGATTGAAGAAATCTGGGTAAGTTTATAGATCTGGTCTGTACTGCAAAATTTATCTTTTATAGATCTATACGCAGGTTCGTTTCATGAAAAGCGCGTGCATACGCGGGTCTGTGGAAAGAAGAGCGCATATGCGCAGTTAGGGTTTTCTTTGGAAAATGTACTGAAGTATACGCGGGTTCGTCTTCTGGAAAGCGCGTATATATGCGGGTCTGATTAAATAAAAGCGCATATGATTTGTGATCTAATGGTAGCTGAAGGTTGAATGTGTTTCTGCATATCTATTCTGAAGTCTAGGTTACATCTGATATTTTGGTTACAGTGGTTTCATTGTTCTGTTTGATGCTTTGGGCAAAGGTTGTTTATTGACAAGTAAAGGGTTGTGTTGGAGCTGTTTGATCCAGTTTGAAAATTGATGAAACGTGGTCTGCAGTGGATCTGAGGGTTGAAGCCTTCAGTATGAAAGTGGAAGCTTTCTGCCAGTAGAAGCTGGTACTCATATCAGGGGGTAGTAGCTCCCTTCCAGGAGAGGCTGGTAAACTAGTGCAGGGGGTTGTAGCTCCCTTCTAGGAGAGGCTGGCAAACAAGAGAAGGTTGTAGCCTTCTCCAGGTGGGTGCCTGCGTGTTGGTTTGAGTCTGCACCAGTACATGACTGTCAGAAGTTTTCTTCATAATAAATTTTGAAGGCTGAAACAACGGCAGCGGTGGTTTTCTCCCAAATTGGGTTTCCACCTAAAAATCCTAGTGTTCATGTGTGTTGCATATGTGTGATGATTATTCTGTTCTGTCTGCACCTGTTTACTGTTTCTGAAATATCTGATGAATGAATAATGCAATGATCTGAGTTAAGATTCAAACACATAATTAGATCTCTGGACATACGCGAGTTCTGTAAAGGATATCTGCGTATATACGCTAGTTTCCTTCAGTAAAGTAGCGTATGGGTTTTTAGAAAGGAAAAAGAAAAAGTTTGATTGTCTGCACTAAATACTGATTCACCCCCCCCCCCTCTCAGTATTTTTCCCAACAATTGGTATCGGAGCAGGTCCTTCTGAAAAAGCTTAGCCGCTAGAAGGAAGATCAAGCAAGATGAGCAATCATGAGGGAACATCATCTATCAAGCCCCCGCTCTTCAACGGAAGAAATTTAATCTTCTGGAAAGTAAGGATGAGATCCTATCTTCAGTCTATGGGAGCTGATGTATGGGCCATTGTTGAACAAGGATATCAATATCCAGCTGCTACACCAACAGATCCAACTGAAAGGAAGAATTATGAATCAAACGCAAAAGCGGTCAATGCTATAACAGGAAGTCTAACTGAATCAGAATTTGTCAAATTCATGCAGCTGAATACAGCAAAGGAAATATGGGACAAAATCATTCTAAGTTATGAAGGCGACGCAAAGGTAAAAAGTTCAAAACTCCAAACTCTTAGAATTGAATATGAAAATTTAAAGATGCATGGTGATGAGAGTATTGCCAGTTTCTTTTTACGTATTGATGATGTTGTAAATCGTATGAGAAATCTGGGTGAAACAATATCCAACACTACTTTGGTTGAGAAAATTTTACGATCGCTAACGACAAAATTTGAATCAAAAGTTTCTGCCCTTGAAGAAAAACAGCATATTCAAAATATTTCCGTGGTGCAACTTCATGGCATATTGACTGCTTATGAAATGAGGAGAGGAGGACCATCTGAAGTCAAAGAAGTTGTTTTTAAAGCTTCTACAAAAGGGAAAGAAGTTCAAAAATCGGAAGGATCGGGATGTATCTCAGAAGAAGATGAGGCAAACTTTGTGAGAAGACTCCAACTAGGAACCGGAAGATTCAAAGGTAAGCTTCCTTTCAAATGTTTCAATTGTGGAAGAGTTGGTCATTATGCTGCAAAATGTCCTTATAAAGAAACATCTGCTAAAGAGAAAGAAGTAGCAAGAAGAAATAAGAATCGATCTAGCTCTAAGAAAAGCTACTATACAAATGAAGACAGTGATGGGTTATCTGATAGTGAGGAAGAATGTGAACAAGATCTTAGACTTCTCATGGCATTTGAAAATAATTCTAGAGACGATAAGGATGCTTTTGTGGATGCTCTATATGACAATGATTTTCTTGATCAAAACAATCAACTCAAAATATGCTTGGAAGAAAGTAAAATAATCATAGAGACTCTGAAAAGGCAGAATGAAGAAGCGAAGAAACATAATGAAAAATTAGAATGTGAAGTAGTAAGTCTAAGAAAAGAACTTGAGAAAGTAAAGACTATGAATCTTAGATTTGCTAAAGGATCTGAAACCTTAGATGAGATTATCAAGGTTCAACGTTCTCCTCTTATTAAGACAGGTCTTGGATATACCGGAGAATCTTCTCAGGCTTCTGCACCAAGTTATCTAAAAGCAGCTACAACTGGTTTACTTCATTCAGCCACTCAACAAGGGAATAAAGAATCTTTACAGGTAAAGCATGATCATCACAATACAAGGGATATCTCTCAAAGAAGAAACAATCAACAGGTAAATTCAAATAGAAGATTTCATGATCGCATAAATTTCTACTTCAATGGACAATGTTTCTCATGTCACAATTTTGGTCATAAAGCTGTTCAATGTGTTGCATATAAAACCATCATGACAAGAGAAGCAAGAAAGAAAAGGATGGATATTAAACCTAAGAAGAACACCTATAACAACTTTTCTCCTCTTCAAAATGAAGTTGAATGTGCTTATTGCAATAACTTTGGCCATGAAGAATCTGAATGCAGGAGCAAAGTCCAGCCAAAACAGCATTCTCCTTCAAGTTCCAAAGTATGGAAAAAGAAGGAATTACAGGTTGAAAATTGTGGAATGGCGTTATTTGCAGAAGGTGAAGAAAATCAATGGTACATTGATAGTGGGTGCTCAAGACACATGATAGGTGACAAATGCAAACTTCTTGCATATAATGATCTAGAGAAGGAAAAGAAAGTTACATTTGGAAATGATACTCCTGCTGTAATTAAAGGCAAAGGGTCTGTGTTTCTAAAAGAAAAGGTGAAGGCTAATGATGTCATGTATGTGGATGGATTAAGGCATAACCTGTTAAGTGTAAGTCAAATGTGTGATCAAGGAACAAAAGTTGTCTTTAGTTCAAAAGAATGTGTGGTTCGTGATCTTGATACAGGTAAAACTATTATAAAAGGGAAAAGAACTCCAAGCAACCTATATGTATTGAAGAACTGCAAAGATCAATGTTACTTGAGCAAATCTTCAAAAAATTGGCTATGGCATAGAAGGCTGGGGCATCTGAGCTTCTCTCAAATCAGCAAAGCAAGTAGACTTCAAGCTGTTCATGGTTTTCCCAATATTAATCTACCAGAGAGTATCATATCCAAATCTTGCCAATTCGATAAGCAGACCAGAGTACAATTTAATGCCAAAGAAGGATCATCAATTAAGCCTCTTGAACTCATTCATACTAACATATGTGGACCTATGAGGAAAAAGTCACCACGTGGGGAAGAATACTATATCTTATTTATTGATGATTACTCTAGAATGTGTTGGATCGGGTTGATTAAACACAAAGATGAAGCATTTGAAAAATTTCAGATCTTCAAAGCATTGGTAGAAAATGTATTAGATCTAAAAATCAAGTGTCTTAGATCTGATCGAGGAGGAGAATATACATCATATGAATTCTTTGAATTTTGTGAACAACATGGCATAAAAAGACAGTTCTCTGTAGCAGGCACTCCACAACAAAATGGCGTAGCAGAAAGAATGAATAGAACGATTCAACAAATGGCTAGAGCTATGCTTGATGATTCTGGAACTCCTGACATGTTCTGGGGAGAAGCAGCACATACAGCAGCAAACATTCTCAACAAGGCACATGTTCGGGTAAATAGTGACAAAACTCCATATGAACTCTGGTATGGTAATTCTCCCTCTGTGAAGCATTTTAGAATTTTTGGAAGTAAATGCTTTATAAAAAATAATGATGAAAAGCTTGGCAAGTTTGAACCTAGATCAGATGAAGGGATACTTCTTGGTTACTCATCTACAAGCAGAGCATACAAATGTTACAATAAAAGGCTTTGAAAGATTGTTGAATGTATTGATGTTGTTATTGATGAGTCTCCTGCAGCTCCTAAAGAAGAAAAACAAGCAATAGAAGAAGATGATGGTGATTTTTGTCCTTCTACATCAAATGGAAATGATATAGACAGTGGATCCAATGAAGAACTTGAAGATGATTTATCTAAAAAGGCTCCATCCAGATATGTTCAAAAGAATCATCCTGAATCTCAAATTTTGGGAGACAAGGAATCAGGTGTACAAACAAGGAGGACTCTTGTGGGATATTCTAGCTATCTGGCATTTCTATCCACAATTGAACCACACAATGTCAATCAAGCTTGCAAAGATGAATGTTGGATTCAAGCTATGAATGAAGAGCTTGATCAAATTGAAAAGAATCACACTTGGGAATTGGTGCCAATACCACATGATAAAAATGTCATTGGAACTAAATGGATATTCAAGAACAAGTTAAATGAGAATGGGGATGTTATAAGAAACAAAGCTAGACTGGTTTGCAAGGGGTATACTCAACAAGAAGGTATAGACTTTGAAGAAACTTTTGCTCCTGTAGCTAGACTTGAAGGCATAAGAATGTTTCTTGCTTTTTCAAGTTTCCAACAAATCAAAGTTTATCAAATGGATGTTAAATCTGCCTTTCTCAATGGTGATCTAGAAGAAGAAGTTTATATAGAACAACCGGAAGGATTCATTTTGGGAAATGATGAAAATCTTGTTCGTAGACTTAAAAAGGCTCTATATGGTCTCAAACAAGCTCCAAGGGCATGGTATTATCGTCTTGACAAATATCTTCATCAACAAGGATTTTCAAAGGGGTCCGCCGATAGCAACTTATACACAAAGGTTGAAAATGATAAACTATTGATTGTGGTTGTATATGTTGATGACATCATTTTTGGGAGTAATGAAGAATATATGAGTAAGAAATTTGCTTCTGTCATGCAGCAAGAATTTGAAATGTCCTTACTTGGAGAACTAACATTCTTTCTTGGGTTGCAAGTGCATCAAACTACAGATGGAATATTCTTATCACAAGAAAAATATCTTAAGCAAATTTTGAAGAAGTATGGCATGGAAGAATGCAAACCTGTGAGTACACCAATGATAACCGGATGTAACCTCAGTTCTCATGATGATTCTCCCACGGTGAATCAACCAGAATACAGATCAATGATAGGAAGCCTACCTTATCTCACTGGGACTAGACCAGACATTATGCATGTAGTTGGGATTGTTGGACGATTCCAAGCTAATCCAAAAGAGTCTCACCTTCAGGCTGTCAAAAGAATATTCAAATATCTACAAGGAACTCAAGACTTTGGACTATGGTATCCAAATAATGTTGATCTTACTCTTCATGCTTACACGGATGCAGATTGGGCTGGAAATGTTGATGATCGGAAAAGCACTAGTGGTGGTGCATTCTATATGGGGCCCCGGTTGGTATCTTGGTTCAGCAAGAAGCAGAATTCTATTGCCTTATCTACAGCAGAAGCCGAATATGTGGCTGCCGCGTCTTGTTGCACTCAACTCCTTTGGATGATGCAAACCTTGCAAGATTTTCAAATCAAATGTACACCTCCTATCTCCATTATGTGTGATAATACAAGTGCCATCAGTATCTCAAATAATCTTGTTATGCATTCAAAGACCAAGCACATTCCCATCAAGTATCACTTCTTACATGAACAAGTGCTTGAAAAAAAGGTGAAGTTGGAGTATGTTCCCTCCAAAGAACAAGTTGCTGATATATTTACCAAACCTCTGCCCAGGGAAGCGTTCGAATATCTCAGACAGAAGCTGGGAGTAGTCTCTGCTGTGAAGAAAATCAGAACTGCTTAAATTTAGAAGATCAAATTGGATACGTGGGTTTCCTGAAAGACAGTCGCGTATATACGCGAGTTTATCCACAGAAAGCCGCGTATGGTCAGTTGCTGACAATTTTTGGTTAGGGTCAGCATTTTACAGCACATCTGCAGCACTGTTTGATATCTCTGATGCTGTATGGTATCTCTGGTGAAGTTTTATCTCTTATATTTCTATCTCATTCTCTGATATTGGGTAAAGATGCCTTGATGATCTTCTGTTGAAAAGTGTTCAGGATGCACAAGCTAAGGGGGAGATGAAGGAGTAAACTGATGTACAGGTTCAGGGGGAGCAATAGCCTTGCTGGGTATTATGCATTGTTGGCTTATGATTCTGAAATATGATCTCTCTTGAGGTCTTTCTGATATTGGTCATAAAAGGTCATATTTTTAATTTGTTGAAAAAGGTCATGTTGAGACCTATGATGTAAAATTGTAATATTCAGTCATGTAAGGACTTGTTCAAATTTGTAAACCCACTTGGTTGGGTAGTTGAGTCAAAATATGTAAACCCTTTTTGGTTGGGTATTTGAGTCTCTTATGTAAATCCACTTGGTTGGATCTTTGATGTATGTATGAGTCCTTGGTGATAGGAAGGTCATAGAGTCATGTACTTCATTGAAAAATATGTTTGAACTTCCAGCATGAACTCAGGGGAAGCATGGTAACTTCAGTGCACATCAGATCTGCAGAGCGCTTCCTTCTACATGAGGAGAACAACCTTGTGTTGGTTTTGATCCGCCCTTTGCCCTTGATGTCAAAGGGGGAGAGTGACATGGTGTTTGAATAAGGGGAGAGTAACATGGTTATTGTGTAATGATTATAATCAATGTATCTATCTGTTGTGGTGATCAAACACCTTCGTGGTTGCCATCAAGTCCAAAGGGGGAGATTGTTGGCAATATTATGCAGAGTGTTGTCCTTGATGGCAACCCACTTGATGAAGATGATGGCAACCTACTTAATGAAGTTGTTCTTGATGTAAATCTGATGTTCTACAAGAAGGGCAGAAGTACCAGAAAAATAAATATCAGCATGTGCAAGAATAATGATGAAAAGTGTGTGTCTTAAGGCATACGCGGGTTTGTCTAGGAGAAGTAGCGTATGCACGCGGAAGAGTACGTGCCAAGTCACGTATGCTCAATTGCGCTCTAAATTTGTAAAACCAAGGGTTACTACCATGGTATTGACCCATTGTATTGAGCGTTGGGTTGTCTATTTGATCCCGTCCAGGAATACCATCGGATGAGATGTGGTTTTGGCTCATGGTATTGAAAGAGGGTAAACCTATATAAGGAGAAGAAAATCATTGTGCATGGTGTGTGCATCAGTCTGGGCTTTGATGAATACTTCACTCTGAAGTATATCTGTATGGGTGAACCCTGTTCCTAATTGATAGATCTGAATCTATGATGCTCTTATGAACATGATGAAGGCTAAAGATCTCTAGATCTAGAAATGGTGAATGTCAAGGATGATCTGAAAAGAAGTGAAGAAGACCTGGCGCAATCATGTTGAAGAGATTGAAGAAATCTGGGTAAGTTTATAGATCTGGTCTGTACTGCAAAATTTATCTTTTATAGATCTATACGCAGGTTTGTTTCATGAAAAGCGCGTGCATACGCGGGTCTGTGGAAAGAAAAGCGTGTATGCGCAGTTAGGGTTTTCTTTGGAAAATGTACTGAAGTATACGCGGGTTCTTCTTCTGGAAAGCGCGTATATACGCGGGTCTGATTAAATAAAAGCGCGTATGATTTGTGATCTAATGGTAGCTGAAGGTTGAATGTGTTTCTGCATATCTATTCTGAAGTCTGGGTTATATCTGATATTCTGGTTACAGTGGTTCCACTGTTCTGTTTGATGCTTTGGGCAAAGGTTGTTTATTTACAAGTAAAGGGTTGTGTTGGAGCAGTTTGATCCAGTTTGAAAATTGATGAAACGTGGTCTGCAGTGGATCTGAGCGTTGAAGCCTTCAGTATGAAAGTGGAAGCTTTCTGCCAGTAGAAGCTGGTACTCATATCAGGGGGTAGTAGCTCCCTTCCAGGAGAGGCTGGTAAACTAGTGCAGAGGGTTGTAGCTCCCTTCCAGGAGAGGCTGGTAAACGAGAGAAGGTTGTAGCCTTCTGCAGGTGGGTGCCTGCGTGCTGGTTTGAGTCTGCACCAGTACATGATTGTAAGAAGTTTTCTTAATAATAAATTTTGAAGGCTGAAGCAATGGCAGCGGTGGTTTTCTCCCGAATTGGGTTTCCACCTAAAAATCCCGGTGTTCATGTGTGTTTCATATGTGTGATGATTATTCTGTTCTGTCTGCACCTGTTTACTGTTTCTGAAATATCTGATGAATGAATAATGCAATGATCTGAGTTAAGATTCAAACACATAATTAGATCTCTGGACATACGCGAGTTCTGTAAAGGATATCCGCGTATATACGCTAGTTTCCTTCAGTAAAGTAGCATATGGGTTTTTAGAAAGGAAAAATAAAAATTTTGATTGTCTGCACTAATCACTGATTCACCCCCCCCTCTCAGTATTTTTCCCAACAATAAGGAAGGAGGAAGACCCTTGAAGGTGAATAAAAGTGCCACCTCCACAAAGTGAGTTTTGTGCAGCTATGTCGAACAAGCCAAGATGATCGAAGCTGGAGACAAGAGGATAACAAAGAGGGCGGGCATATTTGGACAAAGATGGTCGCCAATAGTCTTTGAAGAAACCTATAACCTGAGACATAATGAGTCAAGGGTTAATGGGGAGGTTCTCAAAGATATGTTTGTTTCTGACCTTCCAAATGCCTTAGGAAATAAACACAGGAAAGGATTTAACGGGGCCAATCCTTTGATCCCACCGTTGAAGACAATAAAAAAACGAAGAGAAAGGATTGGAATCCAACAGATGGAAAAAGGAAAGAACATTAGACCATAAAGACCTGGAAAAGGAGCATTGAAAAAAGAGATGGTCAACTGTCTCTGATCCATTATGACACAAGAAACATGAATTTGGGCCACAAAAACCCTACATAATAAATTGTCTTATGTGAGAACACACTTCTCCAAAACAAGCCATACAAAACACTTAAGCTTCTGAGGAAGATACCAGTGCCAAAGTTTCTTGAAACACCACTTATTTTGGTCATGAGAAGCCATGTTGAAGATAAATTCATAAGCCAGCTTGGCATGATCTGACCTAAAGCCTTGTTCCAGAACCACACGAGACTATGCTACACTAGATATAAAGATTCTAATGGAAGAGAGGACTTTGATGAAGCAGCCTCACTCTAGGGCCCAAGAGCCATGTAATCCTAATTCTATAGTAGATTTCTAATTACTGAAATGTGGAGACAATGACCTATCACCCGCAACCTGGAAAAGTTTAAGAATTCATTTTGAATGCAAAACATATATGAGTTCCAGGGAGAAGTGAGAGCATGAAGGCCCTCTCAAAATGGAACTCTTCCCAAGAATAATGTTCAAGCGACTACCAAACTTCTAGGATAGTCCTTCAATTACCCATGGAAGGGTTGATACTAGACCTTTCCAAGATATGGACCGGAAAGAATGTCTCTAAGTAGTACCTGACTACAGACACTCCCAAAGGATCTATTTTTAAGGTATTTTTCATAGATTAAACTGCTCCAGTATCGTGAACCTGTAGAAGCCCGCCAAAGGCTCTTCATAATGATATCATGGCCAAAATAATTAAGGTTTTTGAAGCCCCAACCGCCAAGATGCTTTGGAAGGGATAACAACTCCCATTTGGCCAAATGAATACCAACTCTTGATTTCTTCCTTGTCCAAAGAAAATTGAAGCTAACATGTTGAATCTTATTTACAATGGATTTAGGAATTTTTGAGAGATTTAATCAATAAACTGGTATACTCTGTAAAATAGACTTCACAAGGATCATCTCGCCTCCCAATGATATCCAATGATAGCACCAGTGACTAGTTCTCTTTTCTACTCATTCGATGAGCCATAGCTAATAATGGATTTGGTAATAGTTTGGCTTAAGTGAGAATCCCAAATATGTGAGTCCATAAACTAGGGAGCCCGTCTTGAATAGAAGAAAAGTGACCGCATCTGAAATAACTTGAACTTGTGTATTATACTAAAAAAAAAGGGAAAACTTTTTATCGATGATCTCCATATTTGTCACTGAGAAAATGGAGGGAAAGATGTGGAAATAGGATTCCCATTCAAAGATCGAGCCTTCAACAAAGATGAGTACATCATCTAAAAAAATATGATGAGATACACTGGATGTATTAACAATCTTAAGCCCTCTTATATGACCTTCTCTCTTTACTTGGTTTATTATCAAACTGAGGCTCTTAATAATAAGAAAAAATAAAAGAGGGGATAAAGGGTAGCCTTACCTCAGACCCCTGGAGTTGGGAAAAAAATCAGTAGGGGACCATTAACTAGGACTACAAATTTTTTTGAATATACACATCCCACTATCCAATTAGTCATCAACACATCTAGACCAGTTTGTGAAAGCACAAGCCTGAGAAAATTCTAGTTGATCCGGTCATAGGATTTGAACAAGTCCAATTTGAGAACCATAGAATTGAGCTTCTTCGTCTTAATTGAGTGAATCTCTTATTGAGCCACTCCAATGGCATCATGGATCAGTCTACCAGGAAGGAAACAAAATCGCTCAGTAGAAAGCAAGTTTGAAATATTTTGTTTGAACTGATTAGAGATTACCTTGGCAATAATCTTACAAATCATGTTGCACAGTGAAATAGGGAAAAAGTCTTGAAAAGAGACGGGATTGGAGCTTTTGCGGATAAGGGAAATGAAGGTGACATTGATAGCTCCTGAGACCGATCCCTTGATTATGGATTCTAAAAAAACCAAATGATGCCACCCCCCCATAAGGTCGAAAAAAACAAGGAAAAGTTCCACAATCCATCTATCTGGACCACGCTTTTTTCCTTTGCAAAGAAGTTGAGCACATATTTTAATTCATCTTGAGTAATCAGGCATCCCAATTGTTTAGAATCTATGTCTGAGAATAAATAGGGAAAGCATTGAATTAACTTGAGTTGATCATGAATATTGTGGCTACCATGATCCTTGAAAAGGTTGTTAAAAAGTCCCACGACAACAACTTCCAACTGTTTCTGAGAGCAGAAATTATTTCCACAGTTGTCTTGGATTTCCAAAATAGAGTTCTTAATCCTACGATGATTGGAAAAATTATGAAAGAAATTTGAATTTTCATCCCCTTATTTTATCCATAAGGCCCTTCCTTTTAGTCTCCAGCGATCTTCTTCAACTTTAAGGATTTGGGCTTTCCTTTTAGTAAGGCAAATAATTTTTTTCTTGGTATGGTCTTTAAAACATGAGTATAAGAAGAGATCATGGAAAAATTTAACATGCCTCTCAATGTCAAACAATTCACATCTTTGCTCAAGTATATAATCTTTAGCCCACTTCTTCTACAATGTGTTTAGTTTCTCACATGGAGAATGTTGACCTATAAAAAATGAGAAACACCCACTGTTAATGAGTTGTGTTCCCAATATTTCTTCATAAAATATGAAACCTTGTTTATCCCTGAGGACCCTCTTTGACAGAGAATCTTCCTTTTGATTCCACACCTTGTGAATATGTTGAAAATTGAGGGAATGAAATATGTATTTTAAGGCAATAATTCGATCCATCTAATGACTTAAGAAAAGAACCTGTAAGTGTAATTTACTAGTGACCCAATCTATGACACATTTAGAATCTCCAAATTTCTGAAGAGAGGAGATATGAAGGATGGAGGAAAAGAATAGGAGAGTCCAACATGCACAGATCTTTGCCTTAGTGTTAGAGCCAACATCAATGTTTGTCCAGAAAAGGAAGGAGGAATACCCTTGAAGGTGAATAAAAGTGCCACCTCCACAAAGTGAGTTTTTTGCAGCTCTATAAAAAAATTCAAGATGATCAGAGATGGAAACAAGAGGATAACATAGAGGGCAGATAGATTTGGACAAAAGGAGTCGCCAATAGTCCCTGAAGAAACCTATAACCTAAGGCATAATGAGGTAAGGTTTAATAGGGAGGTTCTAAAATATATTCCTATTACTAACCTTACAAATGCCCCATGAAATAAACACGGGAAAGGATTTAAAGGGGCCCATCCTATGATGCCACCATTGAAGACAATAAAAAATGAGGACAAAATATTAGGATCCAACATATGGAAAAACGAAATAACATCAAAACATAAATACTTGGAAAAGGAGCATTGAAAAAAGAGATGGTCATATATCTCCAACCCATTATGACATAGGCAACATGAATTTGGGCCACAAAAACCACTACGTAATAAATTGTCCCAGGTGAGAATGCACTTCTCCAACGCAAGCCATACAAAAAATTTAAGCTTCTGAGGAAGAGACTAGTGCCGAAGTTTCTTGAACCACCACTTAATTTTCTCATGAGAATCCTTTTTGAAGATAAATTTGTAAGCCAACTTGGCGATGATATGACCTAAAGCTTTGTTTTAGGACCACACAAGAGAGGCTGCTACACTGGATATAAATATCCCATTGGAAGAAAGGACTTTGATGAAGTAGTCTCATTCTAGGGCCCAAGGGACCTATAATCCGAATTCCATTGTAGATTTCCAATTACCAGAATGCGGAGACAATGACCTATCACCCACAACCTGACAAAGTTCAAGAATTCCTTTTGAATGCAAAACAAATATGAGTTCCGGCGAGAAGTGAGAAAATGAAGGCTCTCCCAAAGAGGAACTCTTCCCAAGAATAATGTTTAGGTGATTACCAACCTTCCAGGATATTCCTTCAATTACTCATGGAAGGTTCGATACCATACCTTTCCAGGAGATGGACTCGAAAGAAGGTCTCTGAGAAATACCTAATTGTAGACACTCCCAAATGGATATGTTTTTAAGGTATTTTGCACAGATTAAATTTCTCCAGTATCTTGAACCTGTAGTAGCCCGCCAATGGCTCTTCATAGTGAGAGAATGACCAAAATAATTGAGTTTTTTAATCCCCAACCACCAAGATTCTTTGGAAGGGATAACAACTCCCATTTGGCCAGGTGAATACTAGCTCTTGATTTCTTCCCTATCCAAAGAAAATTGAAGCTAGCCCGTCAAATATTATTTACAATGGATTTAGGACTTTTTTAGAGAGTTAATAAGTGAACTAGTAGGCTCTCTAAAACAAAATTCACAAGGATCATTCTGCCTCCCAGTGATATCCAATGATAGCACCAATGACTAATTCTCATTTCTATTCATTTGATGAACCATAACAAATAATGGATTTGGTAACTGTTTGGCTTAATTGGGAAGCCCAAATATGTGAGTCCATCAGCCATGGAGCCCAAATTGAATGGAAGAAAGTGACCACATTTGAAATAACTTGATCATGTGTATTACACTAAAGAAAGGAATACTTTGTATCGCTAATCTCCATACATGTTGCTAACAAAATGGAGCGAAAGATGTAGGAATAGGATTCCCATTCAAATATCCATCCTTGAACAAAGATGAGTATATCATCTACAAAAATAAGATGAGAGACAATAAAGGACTTAGCGATCTTAAACCATCTTATATGATCTTCTCTCTTTGTTTGGTTTATTATCAAACTGAGGCTCTTAATAATAAGGAAAAATAAAAGAGGGGATAAAGGGTAGCCTTGCCTCAAACCCTTGGAGCTGGGAAAGAATTTAGTAGGGGAGCCATTCACTTGGACCACAATTTTTTTTGAAGACACACATCCCATAATCCAATTAATCATCAACACATCTAGACCAATTTGTGAAAGCAAAAGCCTGAGAAAATTCCAGTTGGCCTGGTCATAGGCTTTGACCAAGTCCAATTTGAGAACCATAAAATTGAGCTTCTTCATCTTAATTGAGTGAATTTATTCTTAAGCCACTCCAATGGAGCCATGGATTAGTCTACCAGGAAGGAAACCAAACTTCTTAGGAGAAAGCAAGCTTGAAATATTTTGTTTGAACTAAATAGAGATGACCTTGGTAATAATCTTGTAAATCATGTTGCATGTTGAAATAAGGAAAAAATCCTAAAAAGAGATGGGCTTGGAGCTTTTTGGGATAAGGGAAATGAAGGTGTCATTGATAGCCCTAAGATCGATCCCTTGATTATGGATTCCTCAACACCGCAAATTATGTCACCCCCATAAGATCGAAAAAAGCATGGAAAATTTCCACAGTCCATCCATCTAGACTAGGGATTTTGTCCTTTGCAAAGGAGTTGAGAATATATTTTAATTCATATAGAGTAACTAGGCAGCCCAACTGCTTAGAATACATGTCTGAGAAGAAACAGGGAAAGTGTTGAATTACCTTGAGTTGATCGTGAATATTGTGGCTACCATGATCCTTGAAGAGGTTATAAAAATGACCCACAACTTCCAACTTCCAATTGTTTCTAAGAGTAGAAATTATTTCCATAGTTTTCTTGGATTTCCCAAATAGATTTCTTAATCCTACAATGATTGGAAAAATTATGAAAGAAATTTGAATTATCGTCCCCTTATTTTATCCATAAGGCCCTTCTTTTTAGTCTCCAATGATCTTCTTCATATTTAAGGATTTGGGATTTCCTTTCAATCAAAGAAATACGTTGATGCTTGATAGGGTCTAGAAAACATTATTATAAGAAGAGATCATGGACATATTTAATAGGCCTCTCAATGTCAGACAATTCATGTCTTTGCTCAAGTATATAATCCTTAGCCCACTTCTTCTACTGTGCAATGAGTTGTTGACATGGAGATTGTTGACCTATAGAAAATGAGAAACGACCAGTGTTTATGATTTTTGTTCCCATTATTTATTCATAAAATATGAAGCCTTATTTTGCCTCGAGGGCCCTCTTTGATAGAGAGTCTTCATTTTGATTCCACACCGTGCGAATATGCTAAAAATTGAGGGAATGGAATTTTTATTTTAAGGAAATAATTAGATCCATCCGGTGACTTAAGCAAAGAACCTGTAAGTGGAATTTATTGGTGACCCAATATATGGCATGTTTAGATTCTCCAAATACCTGAAGGGAGGAGATACGAAGGATGGAGGCAAAGAATAGGAGATTCCAACATTCACATATCTTTGCCTTAGTGTTATTTCCAACACCAAATTTTTCCCACATAAGGAAGGAGGAAGACCCTTGAAGGTGAATAAAAGAACCACCTCCACAAAGTGAGTTTTGTGCAACTCTGTCGAAAAAGCCAAGATAATTAGAGCTAGAGACAAGAGGATAGCAAAGAGGGCGAACATATTTGGACAAAGGGGGTCGCTAATAGTTCCTAAAGAAATATATAACCTGAGGCATACTGAGGTGAGGGTTAATAGGGAGGTTCTCAATGATATTATTTTTCTTGATCTTCCAAATTCCACATGAAATAAACATGGGAAAGGATTTAAAGGGGCCCATCCTATGATCCCTCCATTGAAGACAATAAAAAAACGAGGAGAAAGGACTAAAATCCAACAGATGGAAAAATGAAAGAACAACAAACCATAAAGACCTGGAAAAGGGGCATTGAAAAAAGAGATGGTAAATTGTCTACAGTCCATTATGACACAGGAAACATGAATTTGGGCCATAAAAACCCCTATGTAATAAGTTTTCCTAGGTGATAATGCACTTCTCCAGCACAAGCCATACAAAACAATTTAGCTTCCGATGAAGAGACCAGTGTCGAAGTTTCTTGAACCACCACTTATTGCAGTCATGAGAAGCCATGTTGAAGATAAATTCATAACCTAGCTTGGTGGTGATTTGACCTAAAGCCTTGTTCTAGGACCACATAAGAGATTTTTATACACTGGATATAAAGGTTCAATTGGAAGAGAGGAATTTGATGAAGTAGTCTCATTCTAGGGCCCAATAGCCCTGTAATCCTAAGACCATAGTAGAATTTCAATTGCTAGAAAGCGGAGACAAAGTCCTATCACTTGAAACTTGACAAAGTTTAAGAATTCCTTTTGAATACAAAACGTATATCAGTTCTGGGGAGAAGTGAGTGTTAGAGTTACAATAAATAGTTAAATGTGCCAGATTTTGTAGTGATCTTATCAATTGTGTTGCCAGTCTTATCTTCTAGCTTTGTTAGAAGCCTTTATAGTTCCTATAAATTAGGCTCATGTATAGCTCATTTTATCAAAAATAAATAAATAAATAATTTTATGGATTCCTAAAAAATAGCATGCCATATTATCAAAAGTTTTTGAAATTTTTTATTGAGTTAAAAAAAAAAGAATTTGGGAAAACATTATTGGCATTTTCCTGTAGAAATTATTGGAAATTTTTCACTAGGTAAAAAGTTCTTTTTGGGAATTCGGTTGTAGTTGTTGTAAAATTTGAGTTTTGATATTGTTAGTGACCTATAAATATAGGATTCATAATTTTGACTTAACTGATGTTAGTCTTGTAAATATGTACAAAATTTGCTTTCTGCAAATTATTTTCCCATATTTTGTAAAAAAATAAAAAAATAAAAAATAAAAAAGAGGGTAAAAAGTCCTAAAAGAAAAATCAAAGGACTTAGAAAAAATAAGATACCCCAAAGAAGAAAAAAAAAAGATAAATAAAACATGAAAGCGTGCAAGTCTAAGTGCCACTACTTTTTGCAGTTGATTATGGCAGAGTGTTAATAAATGCCATAATCTGTGATGAGTTGAACCATCTAATCTTGACTTATCACCTTTCAATTTCAAATGTTGTAGATAGAGAATAATGAATTGTCATACAGTTTAATCATGACAATTCCATAGTTAGTTAGAGAATAAAAGAATCCAACAGTTTAATCTGGATTCTTGGATGCAATAAGTGTAGAATTAGATAGTTTACTTCTTTCAAAAGAATAATATGTTGTAAGGTTGCGAGCTCAAATGCACCTGATCAAAACATAAGGAAAAAATGTTAGAAGATATGACTGGGTAGGTAGATGAAGGTGGGAAACATCATTGTAAATATCTTTCACCAGGCTATAATTAACTAATTTCCCCTCCCCATAGCAATTTGATATTCTAAACTATCATTCAAAGAGGCTCAAGGCATTTCCTTGACTTCTGTTGGGACCGGACACAAATCTCAATGACTGATTAGTTGAAAATGTTAAGTTTCTATATTAATTCCAGAGATTTTCATCATTTACCCCTTCATGCACTCATCACCATTTAACTTCATAAGTGGGAACTCTTTTCTTACTTAAATGTTACATAAATACCCATTTGATTAACTTCCTCCATTTTACAAGACATAAAACCCTCAAAAACATGATATCCTAAGTAAAAGTGATTAAGTTATGATAATGAAGCTTTGCTTTAATTTTCACTTTCCTTAGTTTTATTTATGAATTTTGAGTATTCATTGTCCCTTTTCATATTAACACTTAAAATATTTTATTAACTCCCTATCAATTATCCTAGTCCTATTAATATAGCTCCCTTTTATTTAATATTCCCAAAATCCTCTTATTATATACTTTTTATGTCAAAGATATTAAACACATGTTGAAAAACATCCTGAAATTACCCCTTTGACATGAAACTTATTCATAATAAAATATTCCCTCTCCCCTATAGTTTTAGAACTTTGATAAATCTAAAACTATATAATATAAATGATATTAAAAATGCGCAATTTATTTACACATTACATATATAAAACAACGAAGAAAAAGAGTTTATTCGCCTTTCTCCTCATAAGCTTTACCCATGGTTAAAGCTTTAATCTTATCCCATTTTCCCGATACATATCATTTTATCATAGTCTAAACCCTGGTTTGATAGACCTTTAATAACCTGCCCATTCTATGTATAAACCCCTTTTATACATAAATTTCAAAAAAAATAAAAAATGAAGCATCTTTGTATCCGTTCTCGACCCTCCGATCATCCTAATCCTTTTAAATCCTACGGTCAAAACTAAACCCGATAAATCATTCCCCCAACCCACCATTTCCATCGCAGTAGCCTGTAACCATTGTTTATCCCTATTATATTGATGGCTAATATTTAACTCGGGTCCCACCTTTCCATATCCCCACAGCTTCCCTAGAAATATCCACCGTTCACACCGGGCAATCAAATTCAACAGCGCATATTCAATATCGCATTATAAAAGTGATCGGGTGAAGTTGGAAAAAAAAATTGCGATAAAAATTGTTTCTCCAAACCACCATCCGCTATGTGTCTTATTTTTATTGGATCGCATTGCAAAAGCGAAAAACCATTTACCGCCTAGGAGCAATGCGATAACCACTAATGGTTTTTCCTTCAAATGCAAAAACCACTCCCGCCATTAATTCTGACCTGTAATTAATGTCATGTGTATTGATAAAAATTAAGGTTTCAACCTTATTTTTTATTATTTTCATGCATTTATGCTTTTGTCCTTTTAGAAAACACTTAAACACACCATTTCAGAGTTGTTTTCGAACCAATTCATAATTCTAAAAGCCATTTGCTCTCTTAATTTCGCCTCCGAAGACTCTCAGTGCCTCCTACCAAACAACTGCAACCATTTCAAGGACTACTACAACCTGGAAACCTTCTTCGATCGCGACCATACCTGTTCAAGGTATTTCTCATAATCCAACTTGCAAAATTTCAAATTTCAAAGGACAAGATCCAAACACTTTGAAATTATAAACATTCCGAAAGTACTCAAACCTTGAAGAAACAGGGGAAACTCTGTCAAAATTTTCCTAGAATTTTCCACTTTCGCCTGAAGAGTCTGGATCATCTAAAAGCCATTTCCACAGTTAAAATCTATTTGAATTACTAAAAAGACCATTAAAAATCCCTTTCAAGTCCTCTAAACATTGAAAATCTGCGTTTTTGTCATAAAACCCTTGCCCAGATTCTGAATTTTTCTCCAAAAGCAGCTTAATCGACCTTCTGTTCCCAAAAGAGCTGAGCAAACAGTCTAATATTTCTCAGTTTCATTTAAAATGACAAAAAATCATGTTACTTCTAGGACTGGAGGTCCCAAACCTCAGAAGCCTGCCTCCAGCAAGCTTCCAAACCCAAAACCTTCAATCATTAATAAACCTACTCCTGCCATAACTGCTGACTCCACTGAAGTAGTTAGACCATTGTAGCCCCCTATCTCCTCTGAAGAGAGCATTCCCTTGATTGATTTAGACTATAGAATCGCTGATGCTAACTTAGAGTTTGATCTACTTGAAGTATAGAGCTGGTGTCATGCAAAATTTGAGAAGAAAGTGGAAAATGATATACCTGTATGGGACTCCAATCTGCTTAAATACGTGATTCCCATTACACATCCAGCCCAAGATTTCATTAGGTTGTGTCACTTGCACTATATCCCAGACCAAAGATGCATGGTGAACAAAGATGATGAGGTCCTGTTTTACATAACTGCTGAAACCATCAATGATATACTTCAGCTGAGCCATGATCCACGAGCAGTATCATTGTCCATTGAAGATTTAACTCAAATGTATTTAGACTTGGATTTCCCTAGGAAGTTTATGATCCTTAAAAACTTCATGCCCAATCATGTTAACCTTCCTAAAGTAAATCCACCCTATGATACTTTTTATTTCCCTGAAGGCTCAAGACAGATCATTTCAATGCTTTCCTTCATATTAGGCTATGTTAATGATGAATTTACAGATGCCTCTATTCTAGGTTTCCTCTCCACCTTGTCCCACGACAAAATCCAGAAATAGTTTTCAACTTTGCCCAATTCATTGCTGATAATATACATTATCAATTGATCAAATTACCTGATGAAGGAGTGTTCAGATATTCATCCTATCTATTACATCTCTTCATATTTTTTCAGGCAGACAATTTCCCAATTGCACTGCAAAAAATGGATGTGGAAGGAAAACCTTTCTCAGTGATATTCTGGACTTCTCTACTCAGGAAAAACAATAGTGAATACAACTACAAGGATTTCAATGATTTGTTTATAAAACCTGCCATGAGTTTGTTGAATAAAGCAGAGCCACCAAGAGTTAATGAAGAAATCAAAAGAATTTTACAGTTGTCTGAAAACTGTAAACTTAGAGACTAGTATTTGTATGAAAATTACACAGAAATCAAAGTGTATGGTGCACTCTTGGCTCCTTACAAATTACCAAAGTTTCTAACCACCAAAATTTTTGCTTTGGAGTATTTAAGACAGATATTGAATGCAGACGTAGTGAACTTCATCAGCTCCAAAAATAAGGCACAATTCAAACTGAAAATTCAAATGGGCCCATTCATAGTCAACAGTAGAGATGCTTTGAGAGACATAGTCTGTAAATTATCACAATTCAAATTCCAAGAAAGTTTCTATTGGAATTATGACCCTCCGGGTGTTATAAGTAACCTTAGGATCAAGTGTAACTTAACCCCATTCCTTCATGATTCAAAGCCTCAAATTGAAAAATATGCGAATCAAATTGAATGGGTTGCAAACACTTTGATTGAGGATATTTAGGAGATGCAGATATATAGCTTGCAGAAAAAATAGACAAACAGCACACAGGTAATTATAGTGAGCCAACAAGTAGAAATGTCTAATAAAAGACCCAGAAAGGAAGAAGGTTATCTAGCAAAAACCATAATAGAAAGTAAATTTAACACAATCTGCAGCAAGAAGGCCAAAATGATTGCTGAAAAGGACATAGAGATAGGTGATAATGAAGATCAATCAAACAACAATGATCAACAAATAGATGATGAGGCCACAATAATTGTCACTGAAACACTTAGAGAAATTCAGAATGAGCAGGTACTATCACAGGGAAAAGGCAAAGAAATGATTGAAACAAAGATAAATACAAAAGCTCCCTCCTCTTCCAGAGCAGCAGAAGAAACTGATTCTGATATTCAGAAAAAGTTCAAGCAGATCAGAGAAAAGAATGAGGGGATTAAGAATGAGGTCTATTCCAAACTCCTTAAAGAAAAACCAGGAGACAAAGACAGACTTGTGACAACCTTTGATTATTCAACAAACAAGATGATTATGTCTTTTCTCCAGCCAGTGGTTATAGACCTAAGGTCAGCTACAGATTACAGGAAAACAGAGTTTGAAATAAATGCAGATACCATACGTGAACTTGACCAGATAGAGTTTCATAGAAGTGCTTCAGAGATGCTGTACTCAAAGGTAGTCAACAAAACTATGAATGCTACCATGCTCCAAAAAACAGTATCTAATTTACAAACCCAAATGAAATTAGATAAAGCATCTTTACATGCTAAGGATTTGAGGATCAAATCCTTAGAAGACTTGGTGATAGAAATTGGAGTGGATCCCTCCAATACTGAAGTTGCTAAAACTCTCATAAGGAAAAAGAATGAAGATATTGCTTCCTTGAGAAAGCAACTTAAACTTCCACAGAGTGAGCACCCACAGGCCAAAGAGATTCTTCAGGAGAAAACTAAAAAAGATAAATTAATGCAGCTAGTTTTGAAAATGACAGCTCATATCAAGGAAATTGAAAATCAAACAGACATTTTGATGAAAGAAAATGAAATATTGAAAAAATCTCATGAAGTATCTATTCCTATAGTCATTCCGACTGTTAGTATTGTTGTTCCTTCCACATTGGCAAAACATTTAGCACCAAAAGGAGTATTGGCAACTGCAGTGTCAATTACATCTAAAAATATTTCTGCCACTTCATCATCTACCTCACAAGAAAATCAAACAGGTGAAACAGCTGACATAGTCAAGACTATGGAAGAAACGTCCATAAATAATAAAGAGATAATCAATTTAAAAGGCACCATCCGAAGTCTTGAAACATCAAATAGAGATGCATTGATCACATCCAAGGGACATCAGCAAAGAGCCAACAAGTTGCAAGAGCAGATAAAAATTCTACAACAACAAGTTAACCTCAGTGAACAAGTGTCATATATTAAGAATTATCTTTAGAACAATATCATTCAAGGAATACATTTACAATGGCCTTCAATCCAAACTATTTATGAGCAGAAGGTTTTAAACAAGGCTGCACAAATTGAAATTCAAAAGAAAAAAGAAGAACCGACTGACAAACCTTCTCAAGCTTTGAAACTAATTACATTTTTTAACAACAAAAACAGAGAAGAGCTTGAAGAGTTGAAGATTCAGGATAGAACTGAGAGTATACTTCAAATTAAGAAATTCTGAACAAAATAAATATGATGAATATTTTGGAAGACAGATGCAAAGACATGAACTTGTCCATAACAAATTTCATGGCCAAATACACCATTTTAACACAAGATGGACTTCCAGACATTCACTGCTTCAATGAAAAACTAATGGTTCAGACAGAGTATGACAAGAAGATAAGAGCATATTCTAAAGAACAGGTAAATAAGCCTCTGCCACAAGGTTTCCCTACTGGCAAAGTTATTTTGGAATATTTTGAGAACCCGCTCTTTCTACAAAATGAGATTAAACACATCTTCATTGTTGAGCCCAATTTTTCTAAGTATACAGAGGCAGATGAAAGTTATAGAAAATTGAAGAACATGAGAATTCCCAGTGCAGAACAATGGCAAGAATTCACAGATTTAATATAAAGGAAAAGAAGAAAATTACTGTTACCTAAAGGGTAAGATTTGCAGTTAAAGTGTATCAGGGTCAAAGAGTATTAGTCAAAACATTTTTACTGCAGGTTATTCATTATTTTTCAGCAGTAAAGCAGTAAGAAAGCAGCGTAAAGAGTATCAGAGATAAAGCTCACAGGTTAAAGAATGTGAATTGGAAAGAGTGTCTTCCAAGTTATCTTCTAACAGATATTGTTTCCAATTATCAGCAAACAACTACAACAAAGCAATAAGTTAAGATAATTAGTCCTATTTTTCATTGATAAGAGAACATCTTGCCAGTTTGTTTTGCAGCTGTCCCTCTTTCTATGTAATAAATCTTTATTTTTCCTAGAGATATTCCTACATGTCTCTCAGATATTTTGTAATACTTTTGTATAAATACTTCTCTTTTTGAAGGATTAAGGTGGAATAAAATTTGCTGAGATTATTTTAGATATTTTTTTCTATTGCTTTGGAGGCTAATGTGGTGATTGCATAGTAGCAGACTGGAATACAGATGACTGGAATACAACTGACTGGACTTCATAACTTAGGATTCCTACGATAACTTAATGAGTAAAGTGATTTCTTTATGTCATTGTTTCCTTTTCTGAAGTTCCATTCTATTTCATATATGTGTTCAAATCTGAATGATTAATTAGGAGTATTATTTCAGGATAAGTGTTAAAAAACTCCCTGTCTTAACTAAGTAATCATTTCAATATTTTCTGCTGATTTCCGGACCTAGGAATTCTTAGTTGCTCCTGAGTCCCATTTGACCTTTGCCTCCTCTTCCTTATTTCCGGATTAAAGGATCCTTCACTGCCCTTTATCTCGAAAGCAAGCCATCCCATCCAATCAAACTATCCAAATCTCAGAGGGTTACCTACCTTGCCCTGAGTACATTAGCATCCTTTTGGCCTTGCCTTTCAGTCTTGCTGCTACATTTGACCCCATAGCCCAATGGACTAGTAGATCCCTCTTTAATTTGTCTCCAAGTAATCTTATTTCCCACCAATATTTTCAAACAAACCAACTGCTCAATCATACCTAGCCTAAAACTCAAATCTAAAACAAAGTTAAATCATAAGGAGAGATCCCTCTTCGGAATTCAGGAAGGCTAGATCCTGAAATCTAAAAGAGGTTCGTGGTTACCCCTGTTTTTCTTTAGCTATAAACCAAGATCCCACGACCTAAGAATTACTAGGGTGCTAACATACTGGCAACCATACTGGGGACCTAACCACTCTCCAGTTTTAAGTTTAAGCTTAGAGGAAGATTTTTAAAACACATCTTTTCTACTTTAAGATTAAATTTAGAGGTTGTGGGTATTTATATAATAATCATTCTGGCTCCCAAGAAAGTCTATTATACTAGATCCAACCCCGATCCCAACCCTGCAGATATAGTAGACAATCCAGACCAGATAGGAAAAAAGAAAAAAGAAATTGTTAGTTTAGAAACTGAAGTGACCCTGAAAAAGGCTGATTCTTTACCCAAAGAATTAGTAAGCTTATCAGATATTGAATTTGATTTCAAGTTTGAAAATTCATTATTTAGAAGTAAATCTGAATCTTATTTAAAGGAAACTATTATAGATCCTGTTTTTACTTATTTTGTGAATGAGAAACAAAAAGTTATTTCAGCCCCTATAAAATCAGACAAAACTAAAATTTAAAGTCCAGTAGAAAGGGTAAGCGTTACACGAATAAAAGCCGTTGATGAAGCTATTAAATTAGCCAATTTTTTGTCTCAATTTAAACCTCCAGTTTCTCAATTATCCACCACCATCTTTCCAGCAATAGATTATAATTTGTATGCTGCCACTTCATTTACAGACTCTACTATCAGTTCACCTACAAAGCCTATAAGTCCTGAGTTGCCTCTGCAGCATAGGATCATATATTCATCATACCCTCAATCCACAGAACCATTCATTCCTGAGCTACCTTTTTAGCCCAAAGTAGTATTTCCATCATTTACATAGTCCACTACATCCACTACCACTGTACCTACTAGCTTGATAAGCACTTCATCTATATTTCCTACCCATACAACTCATTTTCCATCCTCTTTTCCAAGCTCTTCAAGTACAACCTTCAACACATCTACTGTTATAACCGGCACTATCCCTGCCACTATTACTGTACCTCCCAGTTTAGCAAAAATCCAAGCCATGGCAGCCAGATATGCTCCCCTGGTCTTACCTCAAAACCTCCATGACATGCCCAAAAATTATCAAAAGGATATCCCATTATTTGACAATTGTTCACAAATTACTGCACAACAACATATCACCAGAATGAATGATTTTTGGGAAATTTATGAGATAGATGAATTTGATGTCTGAATGAGGTTGTTTTCTCAAAGCTTAACTGGAGAAGTCAAAACATGGTTCAGAAATTTAGGTGTTGGTAGTATAGCAGACTTAGCTACCTTTCACAGAGCTTTCCTAAATAAATGGGAAAAGAAGAAGAATCCCCTACAAATACGATTTGAACTTGATGATGTTAAAAGAAATCCTATTGCATCTGTCCAAGACTTTTGCACTAGATACAACAATATCTACAATTCTATTCCTGCAGACCTTAAACCCACTTCGTATTCCGTGTTGCTCAAATTCCCTGATTTTTTTGACGTAGACATGGCCTACCAAATTAGAGAAAGAGATGTAGATACCCTAGAATAGATGTAACTGAATGTTGTTGATGTAGAAATCAACATCCTTTCCAAAAAATCCAGACTAAGAAATGAGAGGAGGGTTACCATCAACGAAGAGGCTTCAAACTTAGATGGTAAATTTGATTTTATCAACAAAACTTTAGAAAAAGTAGTTGAGATATTAGATCACATTGAGAGGAAACCACAATGGGATAATCAATCCCAAATCAGAAATCCAAACTACAAAAAAAATAACAATCCTAGGAAAGGTAAGCAACCTTCCCTAGATCAAAACATCAGGCCCCCATTCCAAGAGAACTTTGCTAAAAGTTCTCAAAAAAAATTTGAGGATGAGGAAGACATCAACATAGTAATGGGGATTGATGAAAGCAATACAATTTTCCTCACTCAGGAGGATCAGGAACTCTTTGAGCTACAACAGTTCAAAGTGGAATCTGGTGAATACTTTGATTATAAGCAAGGTTATGACTTCGCGATCAATGAAATTCATAGTCAATATAACCTTAGGAACAAGAAAACAAATTAGCCTACTACAAAAAACAATGCTCCAACTCAACAAAATCAAAACAAAAAGAATATAGAGGCTCCCAAAACTAAACTTTTGCAGATTCTTCCTAGAGAAAATAAACAAAATTTAAGCCCACCCAGTCCTAAAAAGCAGCTTAGTCCTAAGATTGTAGATATCATTGATGAGGTGGCTCAATCCTCCAAAGATGCCCAAAAGGCTAATAGCACAAAGGCCACCAATTCAATAACAATTACTGATCCAAAAAAGAAGCCAGTTGACTCAAAATCATCAAATCCTAAATCTTCTGCTGAGAATTCCAAATCTGAAAAAATATCTGTTAACACTTAAAATGTTCCTGAAAAAATAATCAAAGGTAGTAGAAATCAGGAAACTCAAACAAAAGATAAAAGAAAATCTCAAGCTAAAGGTAAAACTGCTAAAACTCAAGAAAAATCATCCCAAATAACAGTTCCAAAAGAAGAATTAATTCATGCTATCAAATCTCAGTCAACATTTAGCATTCAATCTGAAATATCTAAGTTGAAGATAGTCGTTCCCTTAGTTGAATTGGCTAAAAATGACTTGTATAGATCTATTATTACTGAAACATTGAATGTAAATAAAAATGAGGATACAATTAATATGAGTGATGATAAACCTGAATTAATCTTTTGTCCAAATGTAGATGGTATGCATTCAGATGGGTCAGTACCACCATTTTACTTAAGTCTTACTATACATGACCAGATATTACACAATGCAATGATAGATACTAGAGCTTCCCATAACCTAATGCCCAAAGCAATAATGGAAACCCTGAATATAGACATAACCAGACCATATAAAGACCTATTCTCACTTGATTCATCTAAATTCCAATGCATAGGATTGATTAAATATTTGTGTGTGAACTTGGTCCAATATCCTGGTAAAAGCATGATCATGGATGTTGTGGTAGTTGATATCCCGCCAAAATATGGCATGCTTCCTTCTCGCTCATGGGGAGCAAAGTTGCAGGGATCTCTACAACTTGACATGAGTTATGCCACTATCTCGGTATTTGGACAACCCAAAAAGCTTTACAGAGAAACCTTAATGAAGTTTATGATCAGTAGTGCCGAAAGACCTACCAATTACCCAATCTATTCAACTCCTACTGATCTTGATTCCTTTATTCTCTGTAACTCTGATCATAGTAATGTCCAAACTGAACTCACCGATATAAAGCCTAAAATAATGGATGATTACATTGGTCATGAAGCTTTATGGAATTTGGATTTTGATGGATCAGTGAATAAATCAGGAGCTGGAGCTGGTGTATGGATGACCAACATTGAAACTAGCCATTCCCAAGGGCATGCCTTTAGATTGAATTTCAAATGTACCAATAACATGGCTGAATATGAGGCTTTAATCTTAGGTCTTCAAATTATTAGAAAATTGGGAGGGCAAAGAATATTGATCATGGGAGATTCAGAGTTAGTTATCAAACAAAAAAACGCAGAATACTCTGTTTACAATCCCAGATTGGCCAAATACAGGGACAAAGCATATGATTTGGTTGAAGATTTGTTAGAATGCAAGTTTGCTATTATTCCTAGAAAACAGAATTTACAAGCCCATTATTTGGCAACCTTTGCCAACACTTGCAAACTTCCATTTTCACCAATACAAAAATACACTGCTGAAATCAAACACAGACCTATTGTTCCAGATAATGTAAAATACTGGCAAATTTTCTCAGAAGATCAACAAATTTATCACTTTTTGAACAACGAGGGAGAATTTCAGAATTTCCAAATTGATAATGATTGTAATATAGATTCATATTGTAACATAGATTCAATTTTTTGTCAAATAGATGATTTAAATGTACATACTTTTAATAGACCTACTATATTTACTCAAAGTGACCTAGATGACTTGGAAAAAGTAGATATAGAGGAAATATTGGAAGATGAACCAGATTTGATAGATTTAAAACATAACATTTTACCCAGAGGTTTAACTCCCTTATAAGACTTATTTGATTCCAATGATGTGCCCAAAAGGCCAAAAATGGAACTAGTCAAGTCTGATATAGAAGAGTGCAACATAGGAACAAATGAAAAACCAAAAATTATCAAATTATCAAAGTCCTTATCATCAGAAGAAAAGGTTAAATATATAGAACTTTTGAAAGAATATCAGGATGTCTTTGCATGGGGTTACGAAGATCTGAAAACTTACAACAAAGACATAATTCAGCATAAGATTCCTTTGAAAGAAAATCAAAAACCTTTTCAACAAAAATTAAGAAGGATTAATCCAATTTTGTTACCTTTAATCGAGAAAGAGGTTAAAAGAATGTTTGATGCACAAATAATTGCACCAGTCAGGTATTCTGATTGGGTTTCTAATTTAGTGCCCACCAGAAAGAAAACTGGAGAAATTTGACTATGTATAGATTTTAGATATCTCAATAAAGCTTCCTTGAAAGACAATTACCCCTTGCCTAAAATGGATCATATTTTGCAAAGGGTCGCAGGTTCTTCAAGAATTTCTTTACTAGATGGTTTCTTTGGTTATAATCAAATTCTAGTTCATAAAGATGATCAAACTAAAACTTGATTTACCACTCCTTGGGGCACTTTCATGTATGTGAAAATGCTTTTTGGATTGAAAAATGCAAGAGCTACTTTTCAGAGGGCCATGGAAATTGCCTTTGCTAAGGAGATCCATGAATTTTTGGTTATTTATCTTGATGATATTACTATCTTTTAAAAAACAAATGATGACGACTTGGATCACTTGAGACAAGTCTTTATCAAATGTAGAAAATATGGTATATCCTTAAATCCTAAAAAGACTCTTTTCGGACTAGAAGAAGGAAAAATGTTAGGACATATAATATCCAAGGAAGGCATTAGAATAGACCCTGCAATAATTGAAGCTATTTTGAACATTCAAACACCAAGAAATATAAAAAAACTTCAAGCATTCTTGGGTAAAATCAAATTTTTAAGAATATTTCTCTATTACCTGGTTGAAATCATAAAAGAACTCAACAATATGCTTAAAAAGGACTCTGCAATAAAGTGGACTGTAAAAGCCAAAAAATCTTTGAATCCATAAAATAGGCCTAGACAAAAGCACCAGTCCTCATCAGCCCAGATTATACAAAAGATTTCATAATCTTTTCCTTTGCATCTGAACATACCATAGCTGCAGTTCTTCTGCAGAAAAACAACCAAGGTTTTGAACAACCAATTGCATTTTTTAGTAAAGCCCTTAGAGATGCACCTCTGAAATACAATATAATGGAAAAGCAAGCTTTAGCCCTAGTTAAAGCCATAAAGGACTTCAGAGTTTATATACTCCATTCCCACATCATTGCATATGTCCCTAATGTTGTAATCAAAGATATTCTGACACAAGATGGACATGATAGTAGGAGAGGATAGTGGATTGCCACTATCCTTGAATATGATCTGGAAATCAAACCAACAAAGATCATTAAAGGACAGGGTTTAGCCAAATTGATGGCTGAATCTAATTTTAATGCTTTAGATATAAATTTCATTGCACAAATAGATGACCAGGAGGAGATGGTGACTCACCATGGTACTCTGATATTATCTTTGTACTCACACATTTACAAGCTCCCCCTAGGTTAACTAAAACCAAAGCAAGATTCATCAAACAAAAAGCAATGAGGTTTTGTATCTTAAACAATGCACTTTATTGGAAACAAAGTAGTGGGATTTTATTGAATTGTTTATTAAAATCATAGGCTGAAAAAATTCTTGAGAAATTTCATGCAGGTGATTGTGGAGGCCACCTATACTGGAAGAGTACAACAGAAAAAATACTGAGAGTTGGTTTCTACTGGCCAACTTTATTTTCTGATGTCAAAAAAATTGTTACCTCCTGTCACAAATGCCAAATTTTTGAAGGGAAAAAGAAATTATTGCCTTTACCTCTTAAGCCTATATCTACTGAAAATCCATTTCAACAATGGGGGTTAGACTTCATTGGTGAAATCCACCCTCCATCCTCAGGCCAACATAAAAGGATTTTAACTGCTACCGATTACTTTACAAAGTGGATAGAAGCCATTCCTACTAGGCAAGCCACTGATTCAGTTATAATCTCATTTATAGAAAGTAACATTTTGTCAAGATTTGGATGCCCACATAAGATTATCACTGATAATGCAGTTGCATTCAAATCCAAGAAAAGGATTTCTTTCTGCCATAAATACCATATTACCTTAGGTCATTCCACTTCATATTATCCCAAAGGTAATGGTTTAGCCGAATCATCAAACAAAAGCCTAATCCATATCATCAAAAAATTACTTCAAGAAAACAAAAAGAACTGGAACGAAAGGCTAGTCTATGCCTTATGGGCTAATAGACTTACCACAAAGAAGTCTATTGGAACTTCACCTTATCATATTGTTTATGGAATGGATGCAGTTTTCCCCTATTCCTTGGGTGTTCCAATCATGAAGATCATTCAGGAATCACAGGTGGAAACAAATGATATTCAACAAAGAATTAATGAAACTATACATCTCCAACAAACAAGGGAAGAAGTTTATGAAAGATCACAAGTTGTACAAGATAAAATTAAAAAGATTTTTGACAAAAGGATTAAAGAAGATGAATTTTTTTAAGGAGATCAAGTTTTGAAATGGGATTCACGGAGAGAGGATAAAGGCAAACATGGAAAGTTTCACTTTCTATGGCAAGGACCTTATGTGATATATGGTTACAGAGGTAACAATTCTTTTTTCATCAAGAATTTGGATGGAACTGAACTACAAGAAGGACCAGTGAATGGTAGGATGTTGAAACACTACTATTCTTCTGAGTCAGTCATTAGTTAGATTAATTTATTTTTATCATTTTAAATATTCATTGCAAGTGTGTAGATTGGATTGGAGATTTTATCTACAAAGTTGAAGCCCAAAGAGAAGGCCCTAAGCTTTGCAGTACAAAATGTCATAAGTATGAATTGTTGCAGAAATCAGAAGGCAATTACAGGATCACCAAGGTTAAAGTTAAAGGCTACTGATCTTAGAGTTCTTGACATTTCATCAGGAAATGCCATCCCCAAGTGAAGCCGATGTTAGTGACCTATAAATATAGGATTCATAATTTTGACTTGATTGATGTTAGTCTTGTAAATATGTACAAAATTTGCTTTTTGCAAGTTATTTTCCCATATTTTGTAAAAAAATAAAAAAAATAAAAAATAAAAAAGAGAGTAAAAAGTCCTAAAAGAAAAATCAAAGGACTTAGAAAAAATAAGATACCCCAAAGAAGAAGAAAAAAAAAAAGATAAATAAAACATGAAAGTGTGCAAGTCTAAGTGCCACTACTTTTTGTAGTTGATTATGGCAGAGTGTCAATAAATGCCATAATCTGTGATGAGTTGAACCATCTAATCTTGACTTATCACCTTTCAATTTCAAATGTTGCAGATAGAGAATAAGGAATTGTCATACAGTTTAATCATGACAATTCCATAGTTAGTTAGAGAATAAAAGAATCCAACAGTTTAATCTAGATTCTTGGATGCAATAAGTGTAGAATTAGATAGTTTATTCCTTTCAAAAGAATAATATGTTTTAAGGTTGCTAGCTCAAATGCACCTGATCAAAATAGAAGGAAAATTTTTTAGAAGATATGACTGGGTAGGTAGATGAAGGTGGGAAACATCATTGTAAATATCTTTCACCAGGATATAATTAACTAATTTCCCCTCCCCATAGAAATTTGATATTCTAAACTATCAGTCAAAGAGACTCAAGGCATTTCCTTGACTTCTGTTGAGACCAGACCCAAGGCTCAATGACTGATTAGTTGAAAATGTTAAGTTTCTATATTAATTCCAGAGATTTTCATCATTTACCCCTTCATGCACTCATCACCATTTAACTTCATAAGTGGGAACTCTTTTCTTACTTTAATGTTACATAAATACCCATTTGATTAACTTCCTCCATTTTACAAGACATAAAACCCTAAAAAACATGATATCCTAAGTAAAAGTGATTAAGTTATGATAATGAAGCTTTTCTTTAATTTTCACTTTCCTTAGTTTTATTTATGAATTTTGAGTATTCATTGTCCCTTTCATATTAGCACTTAAAATATTTTATTAACTCCCTATCAATTATCCTAGTCCTATTAATATAGCTCCCTTTTATTTAATATTCCCAAAACCCTCTTATTATATACTTTTTATGTCAAATATATTAAACACATGTTGAAAAACATCCCGAAATTACCCCTTTGACATGAAACTTATCCATAATAAAATATCCCCTCTCTTCTATAGTTTTAGACCTTTGATAAATCTAAAACTATATAATATAAATGATATTGAAAATGCACAATTTATTTACACAATGTGTATATAAAACAACGAAGAAAAAGAGTTTATTCGCCTTTCCCCTCATAAGCTTTACCCATGGTTAAAGCTTTAAACTTATCCCATTTTCCCGATACATATCATTTTATCACAGTCTAAACCCTGGTTTGGTAGACCTTTAATAACCCACCCATTCTATGTATAAACCCCTTTTATACATAAATTTCATTAAACAAAAAAAAAACGAAGCATATTTGCATTCGTTCCCGACCCTCCGATCATCCTAATCCCTTTAAATCCTACGGTCTAAACTAAACCCGATAAATCATTCCCCCGCCCCCACCATTTCCATCGCATTAGCCTGTAATCGTTGATTATCCCTATTAAATCGACGGCTAATATTTAACTCAGGTCCCACCTTTCCATATCCCCGCAGCTTCTCGAAAAATCTCGATCGTTCACACTAGGCGATCAAATCCAATGACGCGTATTCAATATATCATTATAAAAGTGATCGGGCGAAGTTGGAAAATTTTTTTGCGATAAAAGTTGTTTCTCCAAACCACCATCCGCTACGTGTCTTATTTTTATTGGATCACATTGCAAAAGCGAAAAACCATTTACTGCCCAGGAGAAATGCAATAACCACTAATGGTTTCGCCTTCAAACGCAAAAACCACTCTTGCCATTAATTCCGACCTCTAATTAATGTCATGTGTATTGATAAAAATTAAGGTTTCAACCTTAGTTTTTATTGTTTTCATGCATTTACGCTTTCGCCCTTTCAGAAAACACTCACACACACCATTTCAGAGCTTTTTTTGAGCCAGTTCATAATTCTAAAAGCCATTTCCTCTCTTAATTTCGCCTCCGAAGACTCTCAGTGCCTCCTACCAAACAGTTGCAACCAGTTCGAAGACTGGTACAAACTGGAAACCTTCTTTGACCGCAACCATACATGTTCAAGGTATTTCTCATAATCCAACCTGCAAAATTTCAAATTTCAAATTTCAAAGGACAAGATCCAAACAATTTGAAATTATAAACATTCCGAAAGTACTCAAACCTTGAAGAAACAGGGGAAACTCTGTCAAAATTTTCCTAGAATTTGCCACTTTCGCCTGAAGAGTCTGGATCATCTAAAATCCATTTCCACGGTTAAAATATATTTGAATTACTGAAAAGACCATTAAAAATCCCTTTCAAGTCCTCTGAACATTGAAAATCCGCGTTTTCGTCATAAAACCCTTGCCCAGATTCTAAATTTTTCTCCAAAAGCAGCTTAATCGACCTTTTGTTCCCAAAAGAGCTGTGCAAACAGTCTAATCTTGCTCAGCTTCATTTAAAATGAAAAAAAAATAGGTTACTCCTAGGACTAGAGGTCCCAAACCTCAGAAGCCTGCCTCCAGCAAGCTTCCAAGCCCAAAACCTTCAATCATCAATAAACCTACTCCTTCCCTAACTGCTAACTCCACTGAAGTAGTTAGATCATTGCAGCCCCCTATCTCCTCTGAAGAGAGCAGTCCCTTGATTTATTTAGACTATAGAATCGCTGATGCCACCTTAGAGTTTGATCTAATTGAAGTACAGAGTTGGTGTCATGAAAAATTTGAGAAGAAAGTGGAAAATGATATACCTGTATGGGAATCCAATCTGCTTAAATACGTGATTCCCATTACACATCCAGACCAAGATTTCATTAGGTTGTGTTAGTTGCACTATATCTCGGACCAAAGATGCATGGTGAATAAAGATAATGAGGTCCTGTTTTGCATAACTGCTGAAACCATCAATGATATGCTTCAGCTGAGCCACAATCCACGAGCAGTATCATTGTCTATTGAAGATTTAACTCAAATGTATTTAGACTTGGATTTCCCTAGGAAGTTTATGATCCTTGAAAACTTCATGCCCAATCATGTTAACCTTCCTAAAGTAAATCCACCCTATGATACTTTTGATTTCCCTGAAGGCTCAAGACAGATCATTTCAATGCTTTCCTTCATATTAGGCTATGCTAATGATGAATTTACAACTGCCTCTATTTTAGGTTTCCTCTCCACCTTGTACCCAGGACAAAATCCAGAAATAGTTTTCAACTTTGCCAAATTCATTGCTGATAATATACATTATCAGTTGATCAAATTACCTGATGAAGGAGTGTTCAGATATTCATCCTATCTGTTACATCTCTTCATATTTTTTCAGGCAGACAATTTCCCAATTGCACTGCAAAAAATGGATGTGGAAGGAAAACCTCTCTCAGTGATATTCTGGACTTCTCTACTCAGTAAAAAAAACAGTGAATACAGCTACAAGGATTTCAACTATTTGTTTATAAAACCTGCCATGAGTTTGTTGAATAAAGCAGAGCCACCAAGAGTTAATGAAGAAATCAAAAGAATTTTACAGTTGTCTGAAAACTGTAAAGTTGGAGACTAGTATTTGTATGAAAATTACACAGAAATCAGAGTGTATGGTGCACTCTTGGCTCCTTACAAATCACCAAAGTTTCTAACAACCAGAATTTTTGCTTTGGAGTATTTAAGACAGATATTGAATGCAGATGCAGTGAACTTCATCAGCTCCAAAAAGAAGGCACAATTCAAACTGAAAAGTCAAATGGGCCCATTCATAGTCAACAATAGAGATGCTTTGAGAGACATAGTCTGTAAATTATCATAATTCAAATTCCAAGAAAGTTTCTATTGGAATTATGACCCTCAGGGTGTTATAAGTAACCTTAGGATCAAGTGTAACTTAACCCCATTCCTTCATGATTCAAAGCCTCAAATTGAAAAATATGATAATAAAATTGAATGGGTTGCAAACACTTTGATTGAGGATATTCAGGAGATGCAGACAGATAGCTTGCAAAAAAACAGACATACATCACACAGGTAATTACAGTGAGCCAACAAGCAGAAATGTCTAATAAAAGACCCAGAAAGGAAGAAGGTTATCTAGCAGAAACCATAATAGAAAGTAAATTTAACACAATCTGCAGCAAGAAGGCCAGAATGATTGCTGAAAATGACATAGAGATAGGTGATAATGAAGATCAATCAAACAACAATGATCAACAAACAGATGATGAGGCCACAATAATTGTCACTGAAACACTTAGAGAAATTCAAAATGAGCAGGTACTATCACAGGGAAAAGGAAAAGAAATGATTGAAACATAGATAAATACAGAAGCTCCTTGCTCTTCCAGAGCAGCATAAGAGACTGATTCTGATATTCAGAAAAAGTTCAAGCAGATCAGAGAAAAGAATGAGGAGATTAAGAATGAGGTCTATTCCAAACTCCTTAAAGAAAAACCAGGAGACAAAGACAGACTTGTGACAACCTTTGATTATTCAATAAACAAGATGATTATGTCTTTTCTCTAGTCAGTGGTTACAGACCTAAGGTCAGCTACAGATTACAGGAAAATAGAGTTTGAAATAAATGAAGATACCATACATGAACTTGACTAGATAGAGTTTCATAGAAGTGCTTCAGAGATGCTGTATTCAAAGGTAGTCAACAAAACTATGAATGCTACCATGCTCCAAAAAACAGTATCTAATTTACAAACCCAAATGAAATTAGATAAAGCATATTTACATGCTAAGGATTTTAGGATCAAATCCTTAGAAGACTTGGTGATATAAATTGGATTGGATCCCTCCAATACTGAAGTTGATAAAAATCTCATAAGGAAAAAGAATGAAGATATTGATTCCTTGAGAAAGCAACCCAAACTTCCACAGAGTGAGCACCCACAGGCCAAAGAGATTCTTCAGGAGAAAACTGAAAAAGATGAATTAATGCAGCTAGTTTTGAAAATGGAAGCTCAGATCAAGGAAATGGAAAATCAAACAGACATTTTGATGAAAGAAAATGAAATATTGAAAAAATCTCATGAAGTCTCTATTCCTACAGTCATTTTGACTGTTAGTACTGTTGTTCCTTCCACATTGGTAGAACATTTAGCACCAAAAGGATTATTGGCAACTGCAGTGTCAATTACATCTAAAGATATTTCTTCCACTTCATCATCTACCTCACAAGCAAATCAAACAGGTGAAACAGCTGACATAGTCAAGGCTATGGAAGAAATGTCCATAAAGAATAAAGAGATAATCAATTTAAAAGGCACCATCCGAAGTCTTGAAACATCAAATAGAGATGCATTGATCGCATCCAAGGGACATGAGAAAAGAGCCAACAGGTTGCAGGAGCAGATAAAGATTCTACAACAACAGGTTAACCTCAGTGAATAGGTGTCATATATTAAGAACTATCTTTGGAACAATATCATTCAAGGAATACATTTACAATGGCCTTCAATCCAAATTATTTATGAGCAGAAGGATTTACTCAAGGCTGCACAAATTGAAATTCATAATACAAAAGAAGAACTGACTGATAAAACTTCTCAAGCTTTGAAACTAATTACATTTTTGAACAAAAAAAACAGAGAAGAGCTTGAAGAGCTGAAGATTCAGGATACAACTGAGATTATACTTCAAATCTAGAAAATCCTGAACAAAAGAAATATGATGAATAGTTTGGAAGACATATGCAAAGACATGAACTTGTCCATAACAAATTTCATGGCCAAATACACCATTTTAACACAAGATGGACTTCCAGACATTCACTACTTCAATGAAAAACTAATGGTTCAGACAGAGTATGACAAGAAGATAAGAGCATATGCTAAAGAACAGGTAAATAAGCCTCTGCCACAAGGTTCCCCTACTGGCAAAGTTATTTTGGAATATTTTGAGAACCTGTTCTTTCTAAAAAATGAGATTAAACACATCTTCATTGTCGAGCCCAATTTTGCTAAGTATACAGAGGCAGATGAGAGTTACAGAAAATTGAAGAACATGAGAATTACCAGTGCAAAACAATGGCAAGAATTCACTAATTTAATATAAAGGAAAAGAAGAAAATTACTGTTACCTAAAGGGTAAAATTTGCAGTTAAAGTGTATCAGGGTCAAAGAGTATTAGTCAAAACATTTTTACTGTAGGTTATTCATTATTTTTCAGCAGCAAAGCAGTAAGAAAGCAGCATAAAGAGTATCAGAGATAAAGCTCACAGGTTAAAGAATGTGAATTGGAAAGAGTGTCTTCCAAGTTATCTTCTAACAGATATTGTTTCCAATTATCAGCAAACAACTACAACAAAGCAATAAGTTAAGATAATTAGTCCTATTTTTCATTGATAAGAGAACAACTTGCCAGTTTGTTTTGCAGCTGTCCCTCTTTCTATGTAATAAATCTTTATTTTTCCTAGAGATATTCCTACATGTCTCTCAAATATTTTGTAATATTGTTTGTATAAATACTTCTCTTTTTGAAGTATTAAGGTGGAATAAAAATTGCTGAGATTATTATAGATATTTTTTGTTGGTGCTTTGGAGGCTAATGTGGTGATTGCATAGTAGTAGACTGGAATACAACTGACTGGACTTCATAACTCAGGATTCCTGCGATAACTTAGTGAGTAAAGTGATTTATTTATATCATTGTTTCCTTTTCTGAAGGTCCATTCTATTTCATATATGTGTTCAAATCTGAATGATTAATTAGGAATATTATTTCAGGATAGGTGTTAAAAAACTCCCTGTCTTAACTAAGTAATCATTTCAATATTTTCTGTTGATTTCCAGACCTAGGAGTTCTTAGTTGCTCTGAGTCCCATTTGACCTATGCCTCCTCTTCCTTATTTCCGGATTAAAGGATCCTTCACTGCCCTTTATCCCAAAAGCAAGCCATCCCATCCAATCAAACTATCCAAATCTTAGAGGGTTATCTACCTTGCCCTGAGTACATTAGCATCCTTTTGGCCTTGCCGTTCAGTCTTGCTTGCTACATTTGATCCCATAGCCCAATGGAATAGTAGATCCCTCTTTAATTTGTCTCCAAGAAATCTTATTTCCCACCAATATTTTCAAACAAACCAACTGCTCAATCATACCTAGCCTAAAACTCAAATCTAAAACAAAGTTAAATCATAAGGAGAGATCCCTCTCTGAAATTCAGGAAGGCTAGATCCTGAAATCTAAAAGAGGTTCTTGGTTACCCCTTGTTTTCTTTAACTATAAACCAAAATCCCACGACCTAAGAATTACTAGGGTGATAAAAGATATTATGGTGGAGTTAAGGATAATAGAGTTACTTACTCCATACAATTGTCATACCTGGAAAAGAAAAATGCAACAACTTTTGCAATCTAAGGGGTCGTGGTAAACATTAAGTGAAAACCAGCCAAATTTTACAAAAGAAGTTGAAAGATTTGCATACAAGAATAAAATAGATGAAGCAATGGGGATGATTGGGTTGCATGTTTCATATAACCTATTATTTCATCTTGAGGAATGTAAAATTCCCAAAGAAAGTTTAATATTGCTTGCAGGTTCACCAATCTTTAAAAGGAATTACCATCTTCTGGCATAAATATGCTCGTGATTTACTCCATCGTTTTGGCATGGCTAAGTGTAAGCCATCACCTACTCCTTTTCAGTATGGTGTTATTATTACTGGTAGTTTCACCACTCCCAGGGTGGATCCTACATTGTATCACCAACTTGTTGGAAATATACTTTATTTGACACACACTTGATCTGACATTGCCTATGCAGTCGCGCTGGTCTCTAGATTTTCTCAGGATCCTCATCAAAGTCATTGGAAAGCAACAAATCATATTATCATATATATTCAAGGAACTTCCAAAATTTAAATGTAGTATATTGATGGTCCTCCTAAGCTTGTAGGTTTCACTAATTCTGACTGGGCTGGATCCGTGGATAATCAGAAATCTACCTTTGGATTTTTTTTATGTCCTGGATCTAATCCTAATTCTTAGTTCTGCAAAAAACAATTAGAAATTTCATTATCTACAACAAAATCTAAGTATAGAGCTAAAGTTATCTAAATTCAAAAATTTCTTTGGTTGCGACAATTATTGCATGACTTTGGAATTCAACAGGATCAACCTACTCTCTTATGGTACGATAATAAAAATGAAATACATATTTCTAGAAATCATGTGGAGCATCAACGAAAGACCTAACATGGTATCAGAGCCTTGGCCTAGGTTCGATTCCCCGATTTGAGTTTGAGGGGAATCCTCCCTCAAACGTAAATCAAGGAGTCGAACCTAGGCCAAGGCTCTGATACGATGATGAGGTTTTCCATTACACAAAAACCCACAGGCATTAGTAAACTTTTAAACCATTATCATTACCTTTTGAGTGGATCCCAGAGTGGAGGTTATTCCACGTGATCGATTTGTAACTAGGCGAGTGTGAAAATCCAAGAATGAGAGCATGAAGCCCCCCCCAGAAAGGAACTCTTCCCAAGAATAATGTTCAGGAGATTACCAACCTTTCAAGATAGTTCTTCAATTACCCATGCAAGGGTTGATATCAGACCTTTCCAAGATATGGACCCAGAAGAAGGTCTTTGAGAAGCACCTGACCACAGACACTCCCAAAATGATATGCTTTTAATGTCTTTTTCATAGATTAAACTCATCCATTATCCTGAAACTGTAGCAACCCACCAAAGGTTCTTCATAGTGAAAGCATGACCAAAATAATTGAGGTTTTTGAAGCCCCAACCACCAAGATGATTTGGAAAGGATAAAAACTTCCATTTGGCTAGGTGAATACCAACTCTTGAATTATTCCCTGTCCAAAGAAAATTGAAGCTAACCTGTCGAATCTTATTTACAATGGATTTAGGAATTTTTGAGAGAGTTAATCAATAAATTGGTATGCTTTCTAAAATAGACTTCACAAGGATCATTCTGCCTCCTAGTGATAGCCAATGATAGCACAAGCGACTAATTATATTTTCTACTCGTTTGATGAGCCATAGCCAATAACATATTTGGTAACAATTTGAATCAAGTGAGAAGCCCAAATATGTGAGTCCATTAGCCAGGGAGCCCACCTTGAATGGAAGAAAAGTGACCACATCTGAATTAAATTGATATTTTGTACTACACTAAAAAAAGGAAGAATTTTTATCGTTGATATCCATATATGTCACTGAGAAAATGGAGTTAAAGGTGCGAAAATAAGATTCCCATTCAAATACCGAACCTTAAACAAAGATGAGTACATAATCTACAAAAATAAGATGAGAGACAATGAAGGACTTAGCGAACTTAACCCCTCTTATATGATAGTCTCTCTTTATTTGGTTTATTATCAAACTGAGGTTCTTAATAATAAGAAAAAATAAAAGATGGGATAATGGGAAGCCTTGCCTCAGACCCCTAGAGCTGGGAAAGAATTCAGTAGGGGAGCGATTAACTAAGACCACAAAATTTTTTGAATATACACATCCCATAATCCAATTAGTCATCAACACATCTAGACCAATTTATGAAAGCAAAAGACTGAGAAAATTCCAGTTGACCTGGTCATAGGCTTTGACCAAGTCCAATTTGAGAACCATAGAATTGAGTTTCTTCATCTTAATTGAGTTAATTTCTTCTCAAACCAATCTAATGGCATCATGGATTACTCTACCAGAAAGGAAACCAAACTTCTTAGAAGAAAACAAGTTTGAAATATTTTGTTTGAACTGATTAGAAATGACCTTGGAAATAATCTTGCAAATCATGTTGCACTGATCCAGGTGGATATTGGTGGCCAACCGCCTATTCCACTTGGGGCCCCACCATTTTTCCTTTCAGTTTCCTTAATTGTAGCACATTTTACTATTTTTAGTAGTTTTTCGGGTCCTGAACTTCCAGAGCCGTTTTGAGGCCCTAAATGAAGTTTTTTGGGAAAACCGGGAGCAACATGGGTCTCACCAATTTTTTTCACAAAAATGTTGTAGTCCTGGGATAGATATTTCTAACAAGGTATTGTGCACATCAAAAAAAGATCATATGCCAAAGTTACATCCCCGGGAAGTTGATGTACAAATTTACCCAAATGGGGCCCATAGTTTTGGCGCTTCATCTCCTAGGGTTAGGTTTTTGTATGTTTATGGTTTTCCATTGTTTCTCAATAATAGATAGGCCTTTGAGCCTCATTGTAACATAGTTTAGAGGCATGTAGCCACAACATATCTTCTTAGAGATAAGCTACCAACAACCTAGCTAGTTTATTTCCATTCTGTCTGTAAGCATATTTTAGTTATGTGATATTAATGAAATGAAGTCTTATTTCTACTGCATCTTTGCATTTATGGGTATTTCTGTATTTTATTTCGTTTCTGCATAAGTCCTAATTAGTGGTATAAGAGCGGTCTACTCTTTCTCGATCCTTCTTGTCATGTTCCCAATGAGGTCGAGGTATAAGGAGTTAGGGCTCGATCTGGTTGAACCTTTGCAAGATCAACCTCACAAACCCTGTCGACTACCCATGGGGGATGAAAAGAAAGATGAGGGAGTAGGAGATCCTATCAAAATATTGCTCGAGGATTCCCTCGAGAAAAAAAGGAACGCGATGATGGATAAATTTTCCCAGATCCTTCAACGACTTCCCACTTGCGACACATCTGCATCCAGCAGCCACTTTGGAGGTGCAACTCCTTTTAAGGTACAATTAAACTTTGACATTCCCATATTTAAGGGAAAAATATATGTAGATGTCGTAGATAGATGGTTGAATCTATTATAAGGGTATTTGTTGGTTCATGAATTTTCCAATCGGGAAAATATTACTTTTGCACTCCTCAAAGCTGCCCCCCATGTCAAATACTAGTGGAAAACCTACTATGAGCAAAAGGATGAGAGGGAACCCTCTCTGTTTTCAGCCGCACCCACTTAGAATTCTTTCCGAGACACCATAAAGGAAAAATATTATCCCGTGGGGAGATATGAGGACAAGTACATACAATGGACTACGTTGCAGCAGCAAAGGGATCAAGCTGTGCATGAGTTGACAAATCTGGTCCATACCCTGCACACAAAATTGGGTATCAAATAATTGGAGAAACATTTGGTGCTGAAGTACCACAGTTTTCTGCACATATAAATTAAGGAGGAAATGGAGTTCATCGACATTTCCTGACCTTGATCAGCATATCGGTATGCTGCCAATATTAAGCAGAAGTTCAAACAGAAGAAGCGAGACTTTGAATCTATGAATTAGAAGCAAGGGAAAGGTGCACCCAAACCACAGAACAAAGGAAAAAGCCAAGGTGGGGAAGCCCCAGATAACCCGCCAAAACCGCAAAAAAAGAAAAACACTACGAAGCCAAAGAAGGATATGAGAAATTGGTGTGAGTTCCATAAGAGCTCCACTCACAACACAAGTGAGTGTCAGGCCAAGCAGTCACTAGTGCCCGAGCTGAAGGCTTTTGAATTGGATGCATACTTTGAATCTGAATCTGAATCCAAGGGGAATGATGAAGGGAAGCAGATTATCGATTTGGAGCCCAACGCCACTGTTTCCACCACAAATATCTAGGAGGAACCGTAATATCCATAGGAGGGGGAGCGCCTCTTCCATTCCCATATGTGGGTAAAGGGTTCCCCGCTGATTTTCATTTTCGACAGCGGGAGCCAAAAGAACCTCATTTTAGCAAAGGTCGTGAAGCGGTTGGGCTTGCTGACCACATCACACCCACAGTTGTACACCATCAAGTGGCTTCACCAAGCGCGAGATATTCGCGTCATCCATAAGTGCCATCTTCCCTACAATATAAAGACCTTCACGAATGAGGTATTATGTGACATTTCTCCTCTTCATGTTTCTGATGTATCATTAGGTTAATCATACTTGTGGAAGTGACATGATGTGTATGAGTCTTGAAGAGATAGTGACAGGGAATTCTACCTATGGTATCATGTACAACTTATTACCCAAAGTAATAATAACAACGCGAGGTGGTTACTGCAAAACAATGCAGAAAGCTCCTTTCCAAAACTAGGAAATTTGTTTTCCCGATAATCTGCCCTCAAAGCAAGAAGAAGATTGTGGCCACGACCTCTAGACAGAGCTCCTCTACATGACAAAAACATATGGAAAAGATTGTGGAGGAGTACATGGACACCTTCACCTCACCTGCAGGGGTGACTCTGCACTGTCAGGTCAAGCACCCCATCGATCTGACCCTAGGTCCGTCGTTTCCCAATGGACCAATCTATCGGCGCTCTGTTCCAGAGAATGAAAAAATCGAGAGGCAGATTCAGGAGTTGTTGCAGAAAGGTCACATTTGGCCAAGTTCATCGCCCTATGGGAGCTCGACGTGTTGGTGTAAAAAAGGATGGGACTTGGAGACTCCGTATTGACTATCGGGAACTGAACAAGATCATTGTCTGGAATAGATACCTGATCCCATGAATTTATGACCTTCTGGACCAACTCAAGGGGGGAAAATATTTCAGCAAGATCTACTTGAATTCTGGGTATCACCAGGTACTAGTCGAACCCTTCGATGTGTGGGAGACTACCTTCAAAGCCAAGGAGGGCCTTTTCGAATGGTTGGTCATGCCTTTCAGGTTGACGAATTCTCCCACAACCTTCATGAGGCTGATGGATGAGATCTTGCGGCCATTCACCAAATCATTTGTATTAGTGTACTTGGATGACATCTTGATCTTCAGCCAGACTTGGGAAGAGCACCTCCACCACATCCGACAGGTCCTCCAAACACTTCGGCAACACAAGTTGTGTGAAAATTTGGAGAAGTGCACTTTTGCAATGACCCAGGTTCAATATTTAGGATACATTATTGATGAGCAAGGGGTGCATGTGGATCCAACCAAGATCTAAGTCATTCGAAATTGGACAGTCCCAACCACTCTAATAGAGCTCCGTAAATTTCTGGGTCTTGCCAATTTATACCGCAGTTTGTGTTAGGATTCTCTCATATCACTTAGCCCTTGAGCCAAGTCATAAAGGGAGGAGTGAAAGCAAAATTATTTTGGTCAGAATCTCAACATAAGGCGTTCATCAAGTTGAAACATCACTTCTCCTCTACCCCAATGCTCACATTACCAGACTTGCAACAAACATTTGAGATCAAGACAGATGCCTCAGACTATGTTATTGGGGAAATTCTTACTCAACATCGGCATCTAGTGGCATATCATAGTGAGACACTGTCTGACACAGTTCAAAAGTATCCCACTTATGACAAAGAGATCTATTCCATTGTGCAGGCTTGCCAACAATGGAAGCATTACTTTTTGGGGAAGGAAATGGTCATCCACACAGACCACCGACCCCTGCAGTTCATATAGACACAAGGGAAGTTGCAGAACAATCGCCATCAAAAGTGGTCCATTATTGGAGCGGGGTCCCATGGGGCACAATTTTTGATGTAATTTTGTATAAGTTTTGTATATGCGTGCTGCGCGAATGAGTCAAGGGGCTTTGGGGTGGGTCAAAGTCCCTATTTTTGATGTAAATGGGTTTAAGGGTAAACTGTGGGCCTCAAACCATGGTTTGAGACCATAGTATCTACGCACTAAGAGAATATAAATATATAGATTGAGTCTAAGGAAAGTAATCGAGTTGGATAGATTGTTATGATCTATACGTGTCTGTAATATGTTGTAAAGGGTTTTTGTCTAGGTTGGGTAGAAAGGCTCCTGCTGGCTGTTTGCGCGAAGACCTAGTCCTGGTTGTGTGTGCGGAAGGGTTTTGTAAGGGGAAAGTCTGATGTATTGAAAGGATCTAAATTAATATAAAGGACATATTTTGGTGAACTTATTGTGTTCTTGATCTGAGTTGTTTATCCACCTTTTTTTGTTTAATATTACATTGTTCCTGTGTTGCTTATTGATCATTGCACGAGGATATCTATTGTGATTATTTATGCATATTGATGGTTGATAAATTTGTTTAAGTGATTACGCACTGCTAGATCTGATCTGGTTCTATTATGATTTACCTGCGCAGAAGCAATATGCGACTCTGTCTTATTCTATTAAGTGTTGAATGCATTTGTTTATCATTGATATAAGTCTGCAATCGATCTGATTAAGACCACTTCATTATTTTCTTCCTCAGGGTGCAGAAACCTGGTTCCAACACCTCCCCATACTGCTTCGGGTGAGAATTTGATCTGCGCAAGAAGGTCATTGCCGAAATGGATAGCAGTTGCAGGCTTTTTGGTTTCTCCATAAAATTTGAACCTAGGTCAGTACCCCTCAAGCCAACCCCAGTTCTTACACAGTGCATGGCTCGTCTGCAGGAGTGTCGGATGATATAGACATAAATTGAATACCTGCACCGAAAAGAACATCTATTGGAGGCACACATGCAACCATGGGGTGTGGAGGATCTTTAGCTTTCACAAACGCTGGACAACACTTTGAAGACAATTCAACAGACACAACGCAACATCAAGATGGCCATTGAAGGGCCCACCATTGAGAAGTTAGTTCAGGAAGCATAGGGAGCTACAACGAAAGTTTAGACATGGTTCTCCCTCTAAAATCTTCTGTTAGTGCTCCAAGCCAAGCTCAAGGATCAGACGCCTCAGTGACTTGGGATGAGTCACATGTTTATGTTGGGGGCTTGTTGGAGTGGGGCCCCTTGGGGCACACTTTTTAATGTAATTTTGTATAAGTTTTGTATATGCGTGCTGTGCGAATGAGTCAAGGGGCTTTGGGGTGGGTCAAAGTCCCTATTTTTGAAGTAAATGGGTTTAAGGGTAAATTGCAAGCCTCAAACCATGGTTTGAGACCATAGTATCTGCGCACTAAGAGAGTATAAATAGATAGATCGAGTTGAAGGAAATTAATCAAGTTAGATAGATTGTTATGAGTTGTATACGTCTGTAATACGTTGTAAAGGGTTTTTGTCTGGGTTGGGTAGAAAGGCTCATGCTGGCCGCTGTGTGTGCGAAGACCTAGTCTTGGATGTGTGCGAACTCTGATGCCTGTGTGCGTGGAAGGGTTATGTGTAAGGGGAAAATATGATGTATTGAAAGGATCTGAATTAATATATAGGACAGATTTTGGCGAACTTATTGTGTTCTTTATCTGATTTATTTATCTATTGTTTCTGTTTAAGATTGCATTGTTCATGTGTTTCTTATTGATCAATTCATGAGGATATCTATTGTGATTATTTATGCATATTTATGGTTGATAAATCTATTTAAGTGATTATGCACTTCTAGATCTAATATGGTTCTGTTATGCTTTACCTGCGCGGAAGTGATCTTCGACTATGTCTTATTCTGTTAAGTGTTATGCACATTTTTTTATCATTGGTATAAGTCTACAATCGATCTGCTTAGGACCATTTCATTATTTTCTTCCTTAGGGTGCGGAAACCTGGTTCCAGCACCCCCCATACTGCTTCGGGTGAGACTTTGATCTGCGCAAGCAGGTCATTATCGAAAGGGCCAGTAGTTGGAGGGTTTTTTGGTTTCTCCATAAAATATGAACCTGGGTTAGGACCCCTCAAGCCAACATCCACATATCTACAACAGTTTCATTTGAACATTAAGTACAAGAAGGGAAGCACCACTAATGTTTCATACTGCCTCAGTCGACCACCGATCATGGCGCTAACCACCGTGCTCAACTCTTGTGGGCACGAGACTTTTGATTGGCCAATTCTCTACAAGAGCGATCCAGAATTCGGCCACACATACAAGACGCTCTTGGAGGGTAAGCAAGTTCCAAATTTTCACCTTCAGGATGCACTACTATGTCACCTGGGACACCTTTGTGTTCCTTCAAGCGAGCATGCCAGGATGATTTGGAAAGAGCATTACAGTTAGGTTGCTGGGCATTTTGGGGTCAAAAAAACAATGGCAGTACTGTAGAAGTATTTATATTGGCCGAACCTTCAAAGATCATGCACTGCCTGCACCATTGCCAAATCGACCATCAAGAAGTAAGGCCTCTATACTCTGCTACCTGCCCCTAGTAGACCTTGGAAATCCATCTCCATGGATTACATGTTGAGCCTTACTTCTACTAAGCATGGAAACGATTGTGTTTTCATGGAATTCGACATATTCTCGAAGATGGACATTATGGCTACCTACAATAAGAATATCACAATAGAAACCACTGCTAAAATCTTCTTTGAACGAGTGTGGGTACACTTTGGGATCCCACAGTCTATCATCTCAGATCAAGACAACAGGTTCCTCAGTACATTTTGGTCCAGTCTCTATTCAATGCTGTACACCAAGCTCACCAAGTCCACAACATTCCATCCCCAAACTGATGGCCAAATAGAGGTCGTAAACAAGGTGATCGTACACATTCTGTGCATGTACAACTCAAAGCATCCACGCACATGGGATGAGAGCCTCCCCTATGTACAACACAACTATAATCGGGCTCTCCACAACTCAAACGACCACAACCCCTTTGTTGGGCTTGGGATTCTAGCCACTATGTCCCATTGATGTTGCCATGCCATTTTCGGCTACTCAGGCCGATTCAGCTCATGTCCAGTCTGAAGTCGACAAGGTGAACAAGTTCATTGAGCTCATTCAGCATTGTTGGGTGCTAAAAGGTGCCTTTTAAAACACCTACTTATCCCACGTTAATTATCAACCCAGGCAAGTCCTCTTATTTCAAGAGTGTACACAATATGTGCACGCTATAATCCCAGAGAGTAATGTTTCCAATGTGTAGTACAATGTCTCAAATACAAGGGTAAATAGATGCTTGAAAATGAAATCTAATTATAATGACATGAAACTAAATGCTTTAAAATCCAATCACTCACTTAGTAATCATCAGTCAATGATGCAGTAGTAATAAATCTTTCCTCTGGAAACTGATGTAAATGAAATAAAACATAAACAAGATCCTCAATTTGAGAACGTAGGCAGTAATAACCAATGTCCTTTACAGTTGATGACCTTACACTCCACACCAAAGCAAATAATTGGAAATGATAGCTAAATTAAATTAACAATGCTGAAATGGAAATGGAATAGACAAGCTCACTACAAAATATTCTAAAGCAAAACTAATCACTTGCAAAAAGGAATAAACAGTAAACTATTTAACAGAAATGAACAACAAATCTATTTACTAGAAAAGAACAGCAAATGGAAATGAACAACAATCGGAAATGAACAACAAATTCTATCTAATGGAAATGAACAACAATCATGAAATGAACAACAAATTCTATCTAATGGAAATGAACAGAAAAGCTATTTGATAGAGATGAACAACAAAATCTGGAATGAACAACAAGGCTATTGAATAGAAATGAACATCATAACAATGTAAGTTGTAAAGAATAGTAATCTTGTTATGGTGGAAAGGAACAACAATGCGGTTCAATCACAGCTTATGTAATAAAACAAATTCATAGAATATTGAAACAACAAGCTATAAAACAGGAAACTATAAAGCAATTCGATTAAAAGAAATAAATATTAAATCAAATCACTCACACGGTGCAAGAATCAGAAATATAATACAAAGATGCAGTGAACTCCACCAGAGGTCGGGCCCTTAGCCGCTAGTGAGCACTGCTAAGTTACTTCAGAATAATCGAATGAGCAGCAACGCAACTTATTTATTGATCATCGAAATCATTACAACACAAGTCTGTCCTTTCAGAACTGCATTATGTCCATTACAAACGATGCGTAAATGAAATATACATAATGCAGCATGTAATACGGTCTGATTTACAATCTTCGCTCTTTTATATCAGCATATCTATCCCATAATAAAATTTGAATTAATTCTCAATTGATCCATATTCAATCCCCCCTTCTCTAATCTCTGTTTTCCATTTAAATATGCAGAGCGCAGAGAGAAGTCACAACATAGATGATTACAAAATGATTCTCATAACAAATTTGGATTGTCTTCAACCAATTGATCAACAAGATCATATCTGCAGTATATTTCCATCAATCATTCAACAGGAACAGGTCGAATTTGGATTTGCAGCTGAGATAATTTGGAAAACGGCCGCAACAGTTAATCTCAGAAAATCGTCTTCAGAGAACCTTCCGTTTCTCTTAATACGGACCGAATTTGGGCAAACCGTTCTTTACATAGTTAATTTGGTCCGTTCTAGACAAAACCCATGCTACGGATTTTCCAGATTCTTCTCCATTTTCCCAGAGTGTCCAACACAAAACTTTCACTTCTTATTCCAACGAATTTCTGAGTTGGAATATTGAATGATGAGCTGGAGATCAAATCTGCAATCTGGCAAATATCTTGGAGGCTAAAATGGTGAGTGATGTTACAAAATATATTAATAAACCATCATTGGTAAAATCATGCATAATAATCATTAATTTATTAATAATAAAGGAGAGGAGATAATATTTATCCATAAGAGCATAAATAATTATAAAATGGAATTATATGATGAATTATGATAAATGACATGATAAAGAAGGGTGGAAATGGATGAAATAGGTGTTAAAAAGTGATAATATTAACGGTCCAACATACCGTCAAACTGAATATATTGCATGTCCTCATGCAACCCAAAGACAAAACCCATGTGTTAACCAAGCAAAAAAATTTTTCATCCCAACTCATGAAATGGATGGGACAAATGAATTTTTCTTCAAATAATGAATATTCAATTTTAGCAATCTTGATGAAGGCGTAACAATTTTTACAGTTGACGTTCAACTATATGTATATGAAGTTGCAGAAAAATGTGATATAAGTAACAACAAACTTCATTAACCATTTTCTCAAAAACTAGATTTCTATTATATTAATGCTTCTATGATCCAAAAATCAGATCGTTTTGATGCACAGATCATGAGATATAAAAAAAATGGTTGTAGGTGATAGTGCATGATTTTCGAAATTTTATGAACTAATTTAGCGTGAAATTATCTGGGTTTGTGTATTTTAATGATACCTCTTTGTTATCCAGAAATCACAAGAATTTAGTTAATAGTTTTAAAGATATATGCAAATCAATTTTTGCACTGTATAAAAATGAAATTGTATGCATTAACCGATAAAGAAAGTAGAAAAAATCCATCATGTGTAGCAATTCCTCCCCCAAACTAAAGAATTAGTATGTCCTCATGCAATGCTAGAAAACAGAGAGAGGTGGTTGCCACAATCTGTTGAAATCTATGCTTGGTGTAAAACAACATGGAATAGGGGAGGTGTTGAGAATGAATAAGAATATCAATGGATGCTAAAGAATATTAGTGACATGGTCATAAGAAAGAAACGAAGGAAAGCAACACTCCCCCAAACTGAAAGATGATATGTCTCTGAAAAATGGGAAGTGGTAAAGCTGTGGAATGAATGATGATAAATAATGCTGAATAGATTTTCATGAAATTCTCCTAAATTTGTAATAAATCAGAAAATTATGCTATTTTACCTCAAGTGTTACCTCCGAAAAAAAATGTGGAATGACATGTAGGGACTGGTCATTGTTGAAGTTGATGTAGGCTGAGCGGATACTGAAAGTGATGCAAAAGGTGGAAGCCATGCAAGCACATCATGTCTGAATAATTGTGCGCGTTTGCGAGTTGCGCGAGCCTTTGCTGTTAGTTGCAATAGTGTGGTTGTGCTGCGAATAGAATTTCCCCCATATACTTGTTTTTCTCCTGTAACCAAATCACGATTCTGCATGCAATTTTCTTGAATCCACAGTGTTAATTTTGAAGAGCAAGAGATAAGAGGTATGCCAAAAGTTCAATCAGAAAAACTTCTGTAGAAATGCAGTATGAATATTGTGGCAAGTCAGCAAATTATGGCAGAATTCTGTACTTATATCGCGTGCTATCCATAATGCATAAATTCCCCCTTCCCATTGAAAAAGGGATTCCATGACCATAAAGCATAGAAAAAGTGTTGTGCTGACGACAAGGCAAGGGAACGAACAATACAATAGTAAATGAAGCAGAGTACACATATCAAATGATAGGACAACAAGAGGTATGGTTATAATGAGGGCAAAGTGTATAAAGATAGTTATGAATAAGAGATAAGATGCTTGGGTTGATGATAGGTAATGTGGTAAGTAAAAAGGACAACAATAAGCAAAAAAAGATACCTTGCTGACGATATTCCATCTGAAAATGATATGATTGATTAAAAAAACATTAACTCATGCGTAAAGGTTCATAGTAGGGAGAAATTAGGGAAATAATCTCTTCGATAAAAAGAAAAGTAGGAAGAGGGTATTATAATAATTATTGATGTTGAAAATATAACTTCAATACCATAAGCAGAGCCTCTGCTGCCAGCAGGCATCCATAGTCTCGGCAGGGTTGCTTTTTAACCCATATGAGCCAGGATCCTCAATTTATAGTTGGAGAATTCCATTGTTGTTCTACAGAAGAGATCAGTGTGCTGGCGTGGTAACTAGATAACCACACTGCCATTCACTGGGAAGTAGCAAAAGTGATCAGGCAGGCTCGTGATGAGATCTCCTGTTCCAAGGATATTGTGGCTATCCAATGGATCATAACCCTGGTGTGGTGGCCATAGTGGGAATGTCACTTCGCTACAACCTTATGAACATGGTAGGCTGGCTCTTTAATGAGACCCCCTATCCTCTATCTGTAGACAAGATTTGTTGTTTTTACACCTTTTATGATAAATAGAGGGAGGCTCAGTACTCCTTAAGAGTGGGGATGGTGGAAGAAGTTTGAACATGTCAATAGAAAGAAAATATACCCATAATCTTACTTATAATAGATAATGAGAATTGTAGCCAGGAGAAGTGGAACCAGCATGGTAAAGATGATCAATCAGTATCATATACAACATAAATCAATACAATAAATTCATATATATATATATAATTGTGTCCCTTTTGTTTGTTTTATATATATAAAAAAAAAAACCTATCATCAAGAAGCTGTCTTGTTAAATATCATAATGTCAAGGATATTCACCTGCCTCAATATAATCCATAATTCTTGTCCTCATAAAAGTATTGTACTTCACGCGATGCAAGGGAATCAATAAGTTATGAATCTGTTAGGTAATGAACTGGATGAAATGCCCTTGTTTCACTAAAATTTGTTTCAAGAATCACTCGTCCATAAATTGACCTTCTTTGTTCTCATAAGACCTACAAAAAAACGAGTGTCTACCTGCAATAAAACATTAAAACATGGAGAAATAGAGGTGATCAGGCTCTCTTAATCCAATAATTATGCAAAAAAACTAGCAAGTAGTTACTCTATAGAACAAATCCACGGAAAAATAAAACAAATTTTATTTGTCACCTGTGGGAGAGCAGTGATCGACCATACTAACCAACAGTGTTTCAATTATAAATTTTTTTATTTATTTTTTTCGTTTGATTTGAGTGATTCAAAAGCCAAATGAAAGTGAATTTAGAGATATGTCTCCACTAGAAACAGGTTTTAAAAATTCCATGTAATGGTATGTTAAATTTGCTTAGAACAACCTGCATAATAGAGTCATTTTCGATTTTCCAGCTCACACCAACAGTTGATATTTCAAGCATAAATTTTTCATTTGATGGCGGGTTGAACCGATTAAAATTTGAGATTAAATTAGATTCATTTATTCATCTCCAATAGAAATAGGTTTTGAAGACAAGAAGAATTGATGAATCAAATACGCTAGTGAACAGCCGAGAAAACAGAGTTTCAAGAGTGCTAATTTATGATAAGCAGTCAGTATTTTGGTCATAAATTCCTCATACGATATCGAAATCGAGTGATTAAAATTGCGTTGTAAACTAGATTCATAGAGGAATATACCTTATAAACAGGTTTTAAAAATATAGTCATTTAGGCCTCCAAAAACTTGCTATCCCAACTCTGTTGCTGAGCTGCTTACTAGACGCCCTATCAATGTTCTGGTTATAAGTTTTTCATTTCAAATCCAAATGGAGTGATTCAAATTGGGTTGGAAATTAGACATCAAGGGCTACTTAGGATAGAAACAGGTTTTAAAAATATTCATTTTTTGTCCCTCAAAACATGACTGTCCCAACTCTGTTTTCAGAAATTTCATCAAGCCTGCAAGCCAAAAAAATATGATATTCAAGAAATTTTTCCATATTGGTGATAAAAATGAATATGAGTGTTTGTAGAGCTGTTATTTTAAATATAATACATCTACATACACAAAGAAATTAAAATATTTATCACCGATGTTGATTTTCACAGCATGTTGCAACAAAAAAAAAGAAAAAAAAAGTGTTTATTTTATTTTTTCACTAGCCTACTCTGATTTGGAAAATGAATATGATTACGTATAAGAGTATTTCCAGTGTAACCATTTTTGAAATAAGGCTTCAAGTATGTACATACCCAAATTTGAAAAATGCATGTTAATAAAAATTAGGGTATGAAAAGCCAACTTCCCTTGAAAAGATGGTGCCAAAAATTGTTGAAGCATGGAGTGATGCTGCAAACAAATGGAGTGAAACCAATTTTCAATGTATCCCTTACTTTCTTGATTTCCCATAGCCGTCATATCATAAAGTTCTTGAGTGTTTAAAACGGCTTGTTGATGCAGGCTAGAAGAAACCTCATTTTTTTCCATAACCTCTACAATTTTTGGATTTGATACATTCTGAATCTCAGTATAAGTTTTCTCCAATGGTGCATATGAGAGAGAATGGGTGGGAAGGGTGGGTAAATTTTGCATTTCAACACTGTAAGCATGTTGTACTGGTTTGTTATGGTGAGGGTGTGGTATGAGTTGAGCAGGAAATTGTGTAGGGAACAGAGCATTTTGATGATGTAGTTGATTGGGTTGAATGGATGATTTTGATGGGCAAACAAGATGTGGTGGAAGAGTTGGAAGATGTGTTTGTGCTACAAGATGAGGGAGAGTAGTCATGCAATCATAAGATGAACCATGCCAAATTTGTAGACAAGATTGGTGGTGGTTATATTGAGATTGGCATGGCTGCCCTAACACATGAGTATTCCATAATGGATTATGCAAGTAAGAGAATGGAGAAGAAGTGTTTTGAACCATACCTGTAGGCCACGATTTCCATGGTTTTGACCTTGTTGCAGCTTCCCCATCTCTTTGATATGCTACTTCCATATTAGATAAGTAAGAGTGAGTATCTATGGGATGCTCCTTTTGGCAATGAGGGAAAAACACTTCTTCAATTTCTTGATTTTTCTGAATCTGTAAAAAGTCCAATTGTGAATTTAGAGAGCTAATAAAATCATATTTAAAATTTTCAAATAAAATATTGATTTCAGCTCTTATGTCTCCTCTTCTTGTAGTAGATTTGGAAAAGAAAGAAGAAACTTCTCTAGAATTATTACCAACCTTGGAAATTCCTCTTGAATACCTTATGCACAATTCACAAACATCATCATATGATAACTGAAAAACATCACCTTTTCCTATCAGATTTAAGAGTTCTAAAAATTCATCTTTGATTCCTTTAAGAAGGAGCGTTTTCAAGATCTCTTTTTCCAAATGCTTATGCTTTGATTTTTGAAGGTTATATTGAAATCGCTTTACATAGTACTCGAAGCTTTCATCTTCCCCTTGTATCATACAGAAAATATCTTCAATGGATTTGCAGTAGTCTTGGTACTTCTTCAAGAATATGTTTTTCATGTCCTCCCATGTTTGGATGCAGTTCCCACCTAGGCTTATGAACCATCGGAGAGCTGCTCCTTTTGGAGTAAGAGGAAACACTTTCAACCTTCGATCATTAGTACAATAATCATATCCTCTACAAAGTATTTCAAACTCATATAAGAATGTATTGGGATCTTCATTTGTCAAACCATGAAAATTGGTAGAGACGATGGGGGAATTATGTGCATTTGTGTCACTCCTCCTAGATCTTTGATAGAGAATTCAAAAGTTGATATGTGAGCCATTTATTACCATAATAGAAGATGTTCTTCATATGTTTCTTTAAGGATCCTCCTTCCAATGTTCCTGTCAATTGGTTATTGAAATGGGTGGTGCTTACATCACCACTCGAGTGGAATTACAAGATTTTTTTTCAAAAATTCTACCTCTAAAATACAAACATTCATTTCTACCTTAAATTCCTAGCAATTCTGCTGGAAAGCAGGCGGGGGAGCAAGCACTTTACTTGCTCGTTACACAGGTTCTCACCTTTCGTTTTTAATACCCAATTCTTTCCCAACAACAAATATCAAACATACATCACTTTTTGTGAAATGGCAACACTCTCCCTGGCAACGACGCCAAAATGTTGGGTGCTAAAAGGTGCCTTTTAAAATGCCTATTTATCCCACATTAATTATCAACCCGGGCAAATCCTCTTATTTCAAGAGTGTACACAATATGTGCACACTATAATCCTAGAGAGTAATGTTTCCAATGTGCAGTACAATGTCTCAAATACAAGGGTAAATAGATGCTTGAAAATGAAATCTAATTACAATGACATGAAACTAAATGCTCTAAAATCCAATCACTCACTCAGCAATCATCAGTCAAGGATGCAGTAGTAATAACTCTTTCCTCTGGAAATTGATGTAAATGAGATAAAACACAAACAAGATTTTGAATCTGAGAACGTAGGCAGTAATAACCAATGTCCTTTATGGTTGATGACCTTACACTCCACAACAAAGAAACTAATTGGAAATGATAACTGAATTAAATTAACAATGCTGAAATGGAAATGGAATAGACAAGCTCACTGCAAACTATTCTAAAGAAAAACTAATCACTTGCAAAAAGGAATAAACAGTGAACTAGTTAACATAAATGAACAGAAAATATATTTACTAGAAAAGAACAGCAAATGGAAATGAACAGCAATCGAAAATGAACAACAAATTCTATCTAATGGAAATGAACAACAATCATGAAATGAACAACGAATTCTATCTAATGGAAATGAACAGCAAAGTTATTTGATAGATATGAACAACAAAATCTGGAATGAACAGCAAGGCTATTGAATAGAAATGAACAACATAACAATGTAAGTTGTAAAGAATAGTAATATTGTTATGGTGGAAAGGAACAACAATGCGGTTCAATCACAGCTTATGTAATAAAACAAATTCATAGAATATTGAAACAACAAGCTATAAAACAGGAAACTGTAAAGCAAAGCGATTAAAAGAAATAAATATTAAATCAAATCACTCACACGGTGCAAGAATAAAAAATATAATACAAAGATGCAATGAACTCCACCAGAGGCCGGGCCCTTAGCCGCCAGTGAGCACTGCTAAGTTACTTCAGAATAATCAAATGATCAGCGACGAAAATTATTTATTGATCATCGAAATCATTACAACACAAGTCTATCCTTTCAGAACTGCGTTATGTCCATTACAAACGATGCGTAAATGAAAGATACATAATGCAGCATGTAATACGGTCTGATTTACAATCTTCGCTCTTTTATATCCGCATATCAATCCCATAATAAAATCTGAATTAATTCTCAATTGATCCATATTCAATCCCCCCTTCTCTGATCTCTGTTTTCCATTTAAATACGCAGAGCGCAGAGAGAAGTTACAACATAGATGATTACAAAATGATTCTCATAACAAATTTGGATTGTCTTCAACCAATTGATCAACAAGATCATATCTGCAGTATATTTCCATCAATCATTCAACAGGAACAGGTTGAATTTGGATTTGCAGCTGAGATAATTTGGAAAATAGCCGCAATAGTGAATCTCAGAAAATCATCTTCAGATAACCTTCTGTTTCTCTTAATACTAACCGAATTTGGGCAAACCATTCTTTGATTAAGTTAATTCGGTCCGTTCTGGACAAAACCCATGTTTCAGATTTTCCAGATTCTTCTCCATTTTCCCAGAATGTCCAACGCAAAACTGTCACTTCTTATTCCAACAAATTTCTGAGTTGGAATATTGAATGATGAGCTGGAAATCAAATCTGCAATTTGGCAAATATCTTGGAGGCTGAAATGGTGAGTGATGTTACAAAATATATTAATAAACCATCATTGGTAAAATCATGGATACTAATAATTAATTTATTAATAATAAAGGAGATGAAATAATATTTATCCATAAGAGCATAAATAATTATAAAATGGAATTATATGATGAATTATGATAAATGACATGATAAAGAAGAGTAGAAATGGATGAAATAGGTGTTAAAAAGTGATAATATTAATGGTCCAACAAGCACATCTTCCAATAAGTTCACGACATATTGGACATAGTCAATGCCAAGTAAAAGTAGTGACATGATCAACATCGGGTGCCACACAACTTCTAGGTGGGCAACAAAGTGTGGCTACCTTTGTAGAAGGAGTGCCTCACTGGACCCCATCGTAAGTTTTGTTCACTCCAATATGGGCCATACACCATCACCAAGGCTATAGGGGACAATACATTCTGTTATCACTCAGGTTTTCCTTGAAGTTGTGGAAAAGGAAAGTATACCCGAGGTAACCACAAACCAACCTTCAGATGCAGAATCTAGCCAATCTGCATCCAGAGAGGGCTCTCTCTTTATAATTTATCTTTGTTCTTAGAAAGTCTTAGGCTAGTTATAAGTCCAAGAGTTTTGATTTTGTTTGAATGGTGGAATCCGTCAACTAGGGCAAGGTTGAAGATTTTCAGTCCATTGGGCTATGGTGTCAAAGGATGGCTTTACTGGATTACTATTCTATACACAAGATGGCTTTGCAGGGCAAGATAGCCAAACAGAGAACAATCCTTAAAATTTAAAGTGGATGGAATGGGTTTGAAGGGATGAAAGGCAGCTAAGAATCTTTCACCATGTTCAAAAAGAAAGAAATGAAATGATTACAAACAAAGAGCAGTGAAGAATTCTTTATTATAGTAATCAAGAATGTTTAAATTAGCAAAGCAAGAGCATTTAATAATTCATGCTTATAACCAATTTAGAGGAAAACATTAAGAATAATCACATCTGAGACCAGAGTACAACTAAGTAAATTCTGATTCAATCCTTTATGTAAATTATTCAGAAATGGACACAATGATATTATAAACAGATATAACACTTAAGACATAGGATAGAAAGACTTATTGAACTGCAGTCCAACACATGAATCCTGCAAAAAGTCCTGAGCTTCAAATTGTCATCCAGCAAGCCACGAATAAATTTCTCCAAAACGCTTTTATTCCAAAAACTTCAATGTCACAGCATAGTAATAGAATCCACCCAAAATACTTCCAAGAGTGGAGTATTTATACAAATTCTAAACTAAAATATCTTGAAAAAAAATATCAAAATTGGTTCACAAATCTCTCCAACTATTTTACATAAATAGAACTTAATTAAAGGAAACTCAAACTAATGCATCTATTTGGCACTATTTTGTATGGATAGGTGATGACAAAGAGGAGAATTCAAATTTGATCCAACTGTTAGCTGATGATGAGGCATCCAAGTCACTAACTGCTTCCTTTCTTTGTGCAATCTGCTCCAACAATTCTGCAAACTTGGGGTCCAATGATATCTTTGTATTTCTCAATCCGTCATAGATATGTAAAAAGTGAAAGAGTTTATTGTGGATCAATATGTTGGTGAGATAAAATTCTTTCACTTTCCTAAAATTCCTCTCCATCTATGCACAATAGGCTCTGCAAAAATATGTGTAAAACAGAGTTTTACAGAGTCTGAAAAATAGCTTGTATAGATATGCATGTATCTCTCAGTTCGAAATCAATGTCCAAAAAATGAGATAGGTTTTTGTAGATTGGTCTCGTAGGAACAAAAACCTCCTTCAGTTTTGTAAGATGTAGTTCTGATTAGCCACAATATTCTCTGCAAAATGATGACTTAACAGGAATTTTCTGCAAAAAGTGCTTTCCAACATTGTTTAATATTTCCAAAACCATAATAGCTTTTAGAAAGGTGAGAGAGATTTTTGTAGATGGTCCTCTTAAGAACATAAACCTCCTTCAGTTTTTCAAAATTCATCTTGGATTGATCACAATAGGTTCTGAACAACAATGACTAAAACATTAAATTTCTGCAAAAATGTTCCTTCTTGTTGTGTTTTTCATCTTTTCACTTTTTTGTTCTTTTAACTGTTTTACTTTCACTTTAGATAAACTTCAATGTTGGTGAAAGTATTTTCATCTCCTCTTTTTACCATTTTACTGCCTCTGTAACTTCATTTTTACTGTTTACCTTTTACTTTTTACTGCTCTATTTTTTATGTCTTCACTTTGTCATGAACTTGTATGTTCTGTTTTGTAACTGTCTTCCCTGCTGTTTATCTTTATGCTAGCTGACTTACTTGACTTGGTCTTCAATCTGATACTCTTTAACCCTGATACTCTTTAACTGTTATGCTTTTACTATCCCTGTAAATTCTCATTTCACTTTTACCATTCACTATGCACATTCCATCATTCTAATCTCTCTCTGACTTTGTATACAAACTGTTTGTTGAATGAAGATATTGAATTAAAATCTGAGAATTTGGAGCAAACAATTTTGTCAACTAGTATTGAAATTGTTGGTCCAAATCCATATTCTGATAGTAACCTGCTAGAATCAAACAATTTGTTAATGAAATCTAGGTCTGTAGGGAGGTGATTGTAGGCTTTTTGAAAGACCTGTGGAATGAGATCAGTCCGTGAAGGTTTAACTCTTCATGAGATAAATTGGCAGATTTTCTCAAGCGTATCTCCTATGGACAGGGGAGTCAAGGCTTGACCAGGTTCAAAATTGAGCATATCATTGATAGACTGAGCAATAATAGGGAAAATGACACAATTGCAGGTTCGGGGGAACAATTCACAGTTTTAAACCTCAGGGAATGATCTTAGCGATAAGATTTAATCACTAATCCAGTGGAAAACAAGGAAAACAGAGTTTCTTTTGAAGTTCGGAGCGCAATAGAATAAATACCTATTTTTTGGAGGCAAACTGGGTTTTAACAGGTATCAGGCAGTGGCAAGAAGATGCTCCAACACTGGTCCGGTAGAATTCTGGAGCGAAATCGGATAGAACAGTGGATTTCAATGAAAATTTGAATTTCGTAGCGGAAGGCGCAGTCGCTTTCGAATAATGAAAATGACATAAAAAACACGAAAATTTGTTTTATTTCCAAAGTCAAAAAGGGGTTTGTAGTTTTTCGAGGAGTGACGTCACTTTAGTACGGGCTGACGTGTGGTGGGGGGCCGGGCGGTAAGCGGTTAGTCCCCGCACCGCTTATGGACAAGAGTGGTTTTTAATGCGAGGGCAGCGATTCCATTGGGCGATGGACGCGTGGCAGGTGGACTATTCCAATACCACCATTCCCCCGCGCGTTAAAGTGCTGACAAGGGACGGGTGGCGGAATTGATATGGAGCGTTGATCTGTGGAGAGGCGATCTAACGGTGGAAAGGACGAGGAGATGGCGGGGTATTATCGTGCGGGGCCGGCGGGGTTTTAAACGCGATTTAACTTTATAAAACATCCCGGGGGGCGTCTAATAGGCGGAAAAAGGTTATTAATTAGTCCTGATAACTAATTAATCCCATAGTTATAAAGGGTCGGGGTAGGGAACCTTGCGCGCGGGTATTACAGTTAAAGTGTCCGGTGGGATGCCAGGTGGATGAGCCACGTTGGCATGGGGTTTTTCCAAAGTTTTGGTTTAAAAAGTAAAACTTCGAGTTTTATCTTTTTTTTGTGTTAAACATATAGAATTATATGTTTAAATGTTGTTTTAATATTTATTATTATATGGTAATAAATAAACATTATTTAACTACCATAAGGGGCGGGACTATAATATAAGGATATATTTAACCAAAGGGCGTATAGTGGGTTTTTATTTGAATGCACGGGGAAATAAATACTTTGGTTAAACTTTATGATATAGGGTTTTTGGATATTTATATAAAAGGAGTTATTATACTTAGGATAAGGCACTTTCACTAGGGATTTAATAACTAGAGTTAAACATTAATATGACAAAGGGACAAGGGAACTCAAAATACTTTGCACATCTAAGAAAGTGACAATTTCTGAAGTAAATTGCAATATCTCATCTTCAACACTTAAACTTATAATAGTAAGTTATTTTGAGGGATTTTTATGGAATTTTGCATAATTTTCCTAAGCAAAATGAGATTTTACTTAGGAAAAGGTTAAAGATGAATGATTATAATGATGAATTATCTCAAGTACTTAGGTCTTTTTGATCATTAGGCCGAGGGTCCGGTCCCTCCAAAAGTCAAGGAAATGCCTTGAGCCTCTTTGATCTCCAAATACCTTAGTACTTTGGGGGAAATTAGTAAAACTTTTAAGGGGAAAGTGATGAGGGAAGTTAATGATTTTGACTTTGCTTGCTGTGATTTTCCAGTGTATTTCCTACTTCAGTATTTGTGATGAAAGTAAAGGATCAAAAACATTTAGCAGCATCATTCATCAGATAAAACTTTGCAACACCATCTACCTACCCTATCTACTACTACCATTTTCTCTTCTTTATTAGGGTGCATTTGGACTTGCAAATCCTCATCAGTCTTTTCCTTTTACATGAAAAATCTATCTAATTCTACTCTTATTACATCCAAGGGCTCAGATTAAACTGTTGAGCACCTTTTATTAACTCTACCTATCTACTTATCTGCCAAGATTAAACTGTTTGGTCAGATATTTATTCTCTATTCTACAACATGAAATTGAAACATGAATGAGTCGAGTTTAAACAGTTTGACTCTTCATAAATTGTGGCAAAAGTTTGACAAACTGCACACAATTGCTTTATTACAAAAATGAAATAGTAGTGGCATTTGGATTTGCACACTTTCCTTGGTATATTTTTTGCTTGGGGTTCATTTCTTTCATTTTCTTAACCAATTTATTTTTCTTACCCTTTGATTTTTCTTTTAGGGTATACCCTCTTTACATTTTTTAAATTTTTTGATTTTTTGGTTTTTCAAGAATATGGAACACCTTTGCTAAAGAAAAATGTTTGAACATATTCCATAGTTCAATCAAGACAATCATGAAAAATGACACCTATTGGTATAGGAGTCTAACACTGGCTCCACTTGGGGATGGCTTTTTCCTTGTGAAAAGTCAAGAACAGCAAGTCAGTTGCCTCAAAATGTCTCGAAACTAAACCATGTAATCTCCTTCTTCTGGTAGCTTTATTGTATATATGATAGTAAAACTTCTGAAGCTTAGGGCCTTCACTTCGGGCTTCAACTCCAGTAAGTTACTATCCACTCAAAACTTAAAACTTTGTTGCCCAGTTAGGAATTTTCTTCCTTGTTCCAATCCCAAACATGAATTTGTTCTGGTTGAAAATCTTGAATTGAATATAGTCATTTTTCTGCAACCTGAAATCTGATCTAAAACTAAAACAACACACAAAATTTTTCAAACCAACTTAATGAAAAACTAGCTGAAAATTGAAAAACTAAAAAAAATGCTCGAAATTATGAGCTTATTAGCACTCATCTACCTACTCAATCTACTGTTCAACTGCTAGTTAGGTAAAATGAAATAGCCAATGCAACCATTCAAGCATTATGTACTTTGATAGATTTTGTTGCATTTTCTTGTTGATTATCAAAATTGTACTTCTACAACCTATTAGAAACTTGTCAACAAATGAGAGGATAAGGAAACACTTGATTTCCTTTGTTGACTCTAGAAACTGTACAAAAGGATCTTCCAAAATATATACACTAATGTTTAACTGATCTGAAAAATTGTACATCTGTTCTGGATGGCCTCCATGCCATGACTCTAAAATGTTATTTTCATCTTTATCTCCCTGCAAACTTTCAGATAAGATTTGTGATGATATTCCTACTGATTGTAATGTTTGAGTGTTGAATCCTTTATCATCTTGATTCTGAAAATCATAGTTAGTTAATAGAGGAATGCTTTGAATGCCTTCAATATTCAACATATCTGCTATTGGATCTTGAAAATCTTGGGAAAATTGCTGGAACCTATGACATATAAAATTCCATGGGACTTCATAAACTTCAACAAGTTTCTCATTCTTTTCATTAAACATGTTATACCACATTTCCTTTAAACACTGAAATGATTCAAAAAATAGTGGTATGGAACTTTCTTGTGTTATTTGATCATTTATTTCAATGGGAACTGATAACTGCAATTGTGAAACTGAAAAATCTTGATCAATAGTTTCATTATCTTCTTTGTTGTTAATCACAATTCCTAAAGATTGCTGATTATTTATGGCATGATAGTTTTCTCTAATGAACTGAAATGAAGAAAAACAAAGAGGTAAAGAATATTCACTTATTTCCACATTTTCTTCTCTTCCTTCTTCACTATCATGGCTGATCTGTATTGGCTGATCACTATCTTCAATCTGCTGAAACTGATTTTCTTCATCCTCCAAACTAGCTTCTGATATCTCTGTAAAGTTAGCTTGACTTTGGAGAACATAACTATCATCATAATGATCATACTTAGGCAAATCATCAAAATAAGGAATGTCATCAAACATACACATTAGATCAACAGATTCCTCTTCCTCATATTGATCTATAAATTCATTTTCTGATCTATGATAATTTGAATCAAGAGGAATTTGTTCATGGCTATCAACCTCTTCTATTTCTTCATGGCGATTTTGAATAAAAATTTCATCTTTCATAATGATCTCTTGTATTCTTTCATCTAGTTTTCTTATTAAAAGGTTGAGTTTTACTTCTGCAATGTTTTTCTTTTCCTTTTCTTCTGCTTTCAATTTTTCCTGTTTGATTTGGAAGTTAACTTCCACATCAACTGCAATGTTCTGCATCTGTACAAGTGTTTTTGGATATCTTTCTCTTAATCGAAATTCTATTTCTGGATCAAAGGCACTTGGATAATGCAAGAGAGCTGAATCATGAGGAGGTCTAATATTTTCTGGCATTGAATAATAAACTTAATTAAATCTGTCAAAAAAATTTGTATTGTTTCATTTGAATGTCTTTTTAATTGATTATATTCTTCCATGATCACAAAATGATTAACTTTGATTATCCATCTATCAAGGAAAATTTTGATAAACTGTTGGAAATTTGAGATGCTAGCATTAGGCAGATTTTTGAACCAATTTTTTATTCTATTTTGCAAAGAAAGAGCAAAAAGTCCGATTTTAACATCATCTTCATCAATCTCAAATAAATCCAAATAATTCTCAAAACCTTGAATATGTTTTTGGGCAGTGATACCATTCTCTCCATCAAATCTAAGAAGATACTTGTAGTATTTTTTAGGAAAATCATGGAGTATAGGAGGTAAAATAAGGGGCTTATATCTATATGGAACTTTATATGGCACAGGGATATGTACAGGGATTGCAAGATCAGTCTTGATTATTTGAGGCTTCTTAATTGGAAAATGATCATGTTGGAGTTACATAAAGCTACTCAGGAATTAAGAAAATTGTGCCACAAACTTCAAAGGAAAATAACTAAAAACTAATCTAAGATCTTCTATAAAATACAATATACATTGAAAAAATTTCTTTGGCAAGAAAGAGTATAATGTCTTGGACTAAGATCCAGTTGAAAGCCTAATCTTATTGTTCTTTGAGGTTCATTCCTCGATCAGATGCAGTTAAATTGATTTGGGTATGGTGGATGATTTTGTGACCTTTGTGTGTCGATCCACATCTACCATCATGAGTCGGATCTAAGCTGTTAAAATGATCCAGAAGAAAAAGTTAGTTCTTGAGAAACCAAATTCTTGAATATTTATTTTTTATGAATTTTCAGAAACAACCTATGATTTCTTCTAGAAACTTTAGATATGAGATTTAAATTTTCTTAAAGATTTATTGAACTAGAGAGTCTGATTGAATGTTTTGAATCCAAAGTTCAGTTTATAAGCTAAACCAGAGATAGACTGAAGCAGCATTTGTTTACTATGCAGTTGCAGAGCAAAAGCATTTCAAAGGCTACCTGGGTGATCTTCAGACTCTGTCTATAGCTTATAAATCAAACAGTAGTATCAATAAAATGATTTAGATCCCCAGTGGAGTTGCCACTATGTTATCACTCGGGTTTTCCTTGAAGTTGTGGAAAAGGAAAGTATACCCGAGGTAACCACAAACCAACCTTCAGATGCAGAATCTAGCCAATCTGCATCCCGAGAGGGCTCTCTCTTTATAATTGATCTTTGTTCTTAGAAAGTTTTAGGCTAGTTATAAGTCCAAGAGTTTTGATTTTGTTTGAATGGTGGAATCCGTCAACTAGGGCAAGGTTGAAGATTTTCAGTCCATTGGGCTATGGAGTCAAATGATGGCTTTACTGGATTACTATTCTATACACAAGATGGCTTTGCAGGGCAAGATAGCCAAACAGAGAACAATCCTTAAAATTTAAAGTGGATGGAATGGGTTTGAAGGGATGAAAGATAGATAAGAATCTTTCACCATGTTCAAAAAGAAAGAAATGAAATGGTTACAAACAAAGAGCAGTGAAGAATTCTTTATTATAGTAATCAAGAATGTTTAAATTAGCAAAGCAAGAGCATTTAAGAATTCATGCTTATAACCAATTTAGAGGAAAACATTAAGAATAATCACATCTGAAACTAGAGTACAATTAAGTAAATTCTGATTCAATCCTTTATGTAAATTATTCAGAAATGGACACAATGATATTATAAACAGATATAACACTTAAGACATAGGATAGAAAGACTTATTGAACTGCAGTCCAACACATGAATCCTGCAAAAACTCCTGAGCTTCAAATTGTCATCCAGCAAGCCACGAATAAATTTCTCCAAAACGCTTTTATTCCAAAAAATTTAATGTCACAGCATAGTAATAGAATCCACCCAAAATACTTCCAAGAGTGGAGTATTTATACAAATTCTAAACTAAAATATCTTGAAAAAAAATATCAAAATTGGTTCACAAATCTCTCCAACTATTTTACATAAATAGAACTTAATTAAATGACACTCAAAATAATGCATCTATTTGGCACTATTTTGTATGGATAGGTGATGACAAAGAGGAGAATTCGAATTTGATCCAACTCTTAGCTGATGATGAGGCATCCAAGTCACTAACTGCTTCTTTTCTTTGTGCAATCTGCTCCAACAATTCTGCAAACTTGGGGTCCAATGATATCTTTGTATTTCTCAATCCGTAATAGATATGTAAAAAGTGAAAGCGGTTATTGTGGATCAATATGTTGGTGAGATAAACCTCTTTCACTTTCCTAAAACTCCTCTCCATTTGTGCACAATAGGCTCTGCAAAACTATGTGTAAAACAGAGTTTTACGGAGTCTGAAAAATAGCTTGTATAGATGTGCATGTATCTCTCAGTCCGAAATCAATGTCCAAACAATGAGATAGGTTTTTGTAGATTGGTCTCTTAGGAACAAAAACCTCCTTCAGTTTTGTAAGATGTATTTCTGATTGGCCACAATATTCTCTGCAAAATGATGACGTAACAGGAATTTTCTGCAAAAAGTGCTTTCCAACATTGTTTAATATTTCCAAAACCATAATACATTTTAAAAAGGTGAGAGAGATTTTTGTAGATGGTTCTCTTAAGAACATAAACCTCCTTCAGTTTTTCAAAATTCATCTTGGATTGATCACAATAGGTTCTGAACAACAATGACTAAAACATTAAATTTCTGCAAAAATGTTCCTTCTTGTTGTGTTTTTCATCTTTTCACTTTTTTGTTCTTTTAACTGTTTTACTTTCACTTTAGATAAACTGCCAATGTTGGTGAAAGTATTTTCATCTCTCTTTTACCATTTTACTGCCTGCAGCTTCATTTTCTTGTTTGTGCACTTTTCTTGCTCTATTTTTTATGTCTTCACTTTGTCATGAACTTGTATGTTTTGTTTTGTAACTATCTTCCCTGCTGTTTATCTTCATGCTAGCTGACTTACTTGACTTGGTCTTCAATCTGATACTCTTTAACTATTATTCTTTTACTATCCCTGTAAATTCTCATTTCACTTTTACCATTCACTGTGCACATTTCATCATTCTAATCTCTCTCTGACTTTGTATACAAACTGTTTGTTGAATGAAGATATTGAATTAAAATCTGAGAATTTGGAGCCAACAATTTTGTCAACTAGTATTGAAATTGTTGGTCCAAATCCATATTCTGATGGTAACCTGCTAAAATCAAACAATTTGTTAATGAAATCCAGGTCTGCAGGGAGGTGATTGTAGGATTTTTGAAAGACCTGTGGAATGAGATCGATCAAGTGAAGGTTTTAACTCTTATGAGATAGATTGTTGGAGATTTTCTCAGCGTATCTCCTATGGACGGAGGTCAAAGCTTGAGCAGTTTCAAAAGTGAGCATATCATTGATAGGCGAGCAATAATGAAGGAAATTAGCATAATTGCAGTTTCAGGGGAACAATTCACAGTTTTAAACCTCAGGGAATGATCTTAGCGATAAGATTTAATCACTAATCTAGTGAAAAAACAAGGAAAACATAGTTTCATTTGAAGTTTGGGGCACAATGAAATAAATACCTGTTTTCGGAGGCAAACTGGGTTTTAACAGGTATCAGGCGGTGGCAAGAGGATGCTCGAACACTGGTCCGGCAAAATTCTCGAGTGAAATCGGATAGAACAGTAGATTTTAATGAAAATTTAAATTTCGTAGCGGAAGGCGCAGTCGTTTTCAAATAATGAAAATGACATAAAAAACATGAAATTTTTTTTTATTTCCAAAGTCAAAAAGGGGTTTTTATTTTTTTGAGGAATGATGTCACTTTGAAATGGCGACGTGTAATTGAGGCGGGCGTGGCGGTTAGATCCCTTTTAAGCTTATAAGACAAGTGGTTTTTAATGTGAGGCGCGACGATTCCATTGGGAGATGGACGCGTGGCCGGTGGACTATTTCAATACCGCCATTCCCCTGCGCGTTAAAGTGCTGACAAGGAACGGCTAGCGGGATTGATATGGAGCGTTGATATGTGGAGAGGCGATCTAACGGTGGAAAGGACGGGGAAATGGTGGGGTATTATCATGCGGGCCTGGCGGGCTTTTAAACGCAATTTTAACTTTATAAAACATCTCGGGGGGCGTCTAATAAGCGGAAAAAGGTTATTAATTAGTCCTGATAACTAATTAATCCCATAGTTAGAAAGGTCGGGGTAAGGAACCTTGCGCGCAGGTATTACAGTTAAAGTGTCGGGTGGGATGCCAGGTGGATGAGCCACGGTGGCATGGGGTTTTTCCAAAGTTTTGGTTTAAAAAATAAAACTACGGGTTTTATCCTTTTTTGTGTTAAACATATAGAATTATATGTTTAAATGTTGTTTTGATATTCATTATTATATGGTAATAAATAAACTTTATTTAACTACCATAAGGGGCGGGACTATGATATAAGGATATATTTAACCAAAGGGCGTATGATGCGGGTTTTCAATGATTAATTGGGAAATAAATACTTTGGTTAAAAATATAAGAGAGGGTTTTTTGGGATATTAATTTAAAAGGAGTTAAATACTTAGGATAAGGCATTTTCACTAGGGATTTAGTAAATAGAGTTAAATGTAAATATGACAAAGGGACAAGGGAACTCAAAATACTTTGCACATCTAAGAAAATGACAATTTCTGAAGTAAATTGCAAAATCTCATCTTCAACACTTAAACTTAGAATAGTAAGTTATTTTGAGGGATTTTTATGAAATTTTGCATAATTTTCCTAAGCAAAATGAGATTTTACATAGGAAAAGGTTAAAGATGAATGATTATAATGATGAATTATCTCAAGTACTTAGGTCTTTTTTATCATTAGGCCGAGGGTCCGGTCCCTCCAAAAGTCAAGGAAATGCCTTGAGCCCCTTTGATCTCTAAATACCTTAGTGCTTTAGGGGAAATTAGTAAAAATTTTAAGGGGAAAGTGATGAGGGAAGTTAATGATTTTGACTTTGCTTGCTGTGATTTTCCAATATTCCTGCTTCAGTATTTGTGATGAAAGTAAAGGATCAAAAACTTTTAGCAGCATCATTCATCAGATAAAACTTTGCAACACCATCTACCTACCTTATCTACTACTACCATTTTCTCTTCTTTATTAGGGTGCATTTGGGCTTGCAAACCCTCATTGTCTTTTCCTTTTACACATGAAAATCTATCTAATTCTGCTCTTATTACTCCAAGGAGCTCAAGATTAAGCTGTTGAACACCTTTTCTTAACTCTACTATTTACTTATACGCAAGATTAAAGAAGCTTGCTGATGGAATGTTTATTCTCATTGCAACATAAGATGAAACATCTGGTCTTGCAAAGTTTAAACGAGTTTGACTCTTGTAAGTTCTTAGCCAGCAAAAGTTTGACCAAATTTTCTAATTTAGCTTTATTACAAATGAAATAGTAGTGGCATTTGGATTTGCACACTTTCCTTGGTCTATTTTTTGCTTGGGGTTCGTTTCTTTCATTTTCTTGACCAATTTATTTTTCTTACCCTTTGATTTTTCTTTTAGGGTATACCCTCTTTACATTTTTTAAATTTTTTGATTTTTTGGTTTTTCAAGAATATGGAACACCTTTGCTCAAGAAAAAGGTTTTAACATATTCCATAGTTCAATCAAGACAATCATGAAAAATGACACCTATTGGTATAGGAGTCTAACACTGGCTCCACTTGGGGATGGCTTTTTCCTTGTGAAAAGTCAAGAACAGCAGGTCAGTTGCCTCAAAATGTCTCGAAACTAAACCATGTAATCTCCTTCTTCTGGTAGCTTTATTGTATATATGATAGTAAAACTTCTAAAGCTTAGGGCCTTCACTTCGGGCTTCAACTCCAGTAAGTTACTATCCACTCAAAACTTAAAACTTTGTTGCCCAGTTAGGAATTTTCTGTCTTGTTCCAATCCCAAACATGAATTTGTTGTGGTTGAAAATCTTGAATTGAATATAGTCCTTTTTCTGCAACCTGAAATCTGATCTAAAACTAAAACAACACACAAAAATTTTCAAACCAACTTAATGAAAAACTAGCTAAAAATTGAAAAACTAAAAAAAATGCTCGAAATTCTGAGCTTATTAGCACTCATCTACTTACTCAATCTACTTTTCAACTGTTAGTTAGGTAAAATGAAATAGCCAATGAAACCATTCAAGCATTATGTACTTTAATAGATTTTGTTGCATTTTCTTGTTGATTATCAAAATTGTACTTCTGCAACCTATTAGAAACTTGTCAACAAATGAGAGGATATGGAAACACTTGATTTCCTTTGTTGACTCTAGAAACTGTACAAAAGGATCTTCCAAAATATATACACTGATGTTTAACTGATCTGAACAACTGTACATCTGTTCTAGATGGCCTCCATACCATGAATATGAAATGCTATTTTCATCTTTATCTCCCTGTAAACTTTCAGATAAGATTTGTGATAATATTCCTACTGATTGTAATGTTTGAGTGTTGAATCCTTTATCATCTTGATTCTGAAAATCATAGTTAGTTAATAGAGGAATGCTTTGAATGCCTTCAATATTCAACATATCTGCTATTGGATCCTGAAAATATTGGGAAAATTGCTCGAACCTATGACATATAAAATTCCATGGGACTTCATAAACTTCAACAAGTTTCTCATTCTTTTCTTTAAATATGTTATAACACATTTCCTTTAAAAGCTGAAATGGTTCAAAAAATAGTGGTATGGAACTTTCTTGTGTCATTTGATCATTTATTTCAATGGGAACTGATAACTGCAATTGTGAAATTGAAAAATCTTGATCAATAGTTTCATTATCTTCTTTGTTGTCAATCACAATTCCTAAAGACGGCTGATTATTTATGGCATGATAGTTTTTTCTAATGAACTGAAATGAAGCAAAACAAAGAGGTAAAGAATCTTCACTTATTTCCACATTTTCTGCTCTTCCTTCTTCACTCTCATGACTGATCTGTATTGGCTGATCACTGTCTTCAATCTGCTGAAACTGCATTTCTTCATCCTCCAAACTAGCTTCTGATATCTCTGTAAAGTTAGCTTGACTTTGGAGAACATAACTATCATCATAATGATCATACTTAGGCAAATAATCAAAAGAAGGAATGTCATCAAACATACACATTAGAACAACAGATTCCTCTTCCTCATATTGATTTGTAAATTCATTTTCTGATTTATGATAATTTGAATTAAGAAGAATTTGTTCATGGCTATCAACCTCTTCTATTTCTTCATGGTGATTTTGAATAAAAATTTCTTCTTTCATAGTGATTTCCTGTGTTATTTCATCTAGTTTTCTTACCAAAAGGCTGAGTTTTACCTCTGCAATGTTTTTCCTTTCCTCTTCTTCTACTTTCAACTTTTCCTGTTTGATTTGGAGATTAACTTCCACATCAACTACAATGTTCTGCATCTGTACAAGTGTTTTTGGATCTCTTTCTCTTAATCGAAATTCTATTTCTGGATCAAAGGCACTTGGATAATGCAAGAGAGCTGAATCATGAGGAGGTCTAATATTTTTTGGTAATGAATAATAAACTTGATTAAATCTGTCAGAAAGTTGTTGTATTGTTTCATTTGAATGTCTTTTTAATTGATTATATTCTTCCATGATCACAAAATGATTAACTTTGATTATCCATCTATCAAGGAAAATTTTGATAAATTGCTGGAAATTTGAGATGCTAGCATCAGGAAGATTTTTCAACCAACTCTTTATTCTATTTTGCAAGGAAAGAGCAAAAAGTCTGATTTTAACATCATCTTCATCAATCTCAAATAAATCCAAATAATTCTCAAAACCTTGAATATGTTTTTGGGCAGTGATACCATTCTCTCCATCAAATCTAGGAAGATACTTGTAGTATTTTTAGGAAAATCATGGAGTATAGGAGGTAAAATAAGGGGCTTATATCTATCTGGAACTTTATATGGCACAGGGATATGTACAGGGATTGTAAGATCGGTCTTGATTATTTGAGACTTCTTAATTGGAAAATGATCAGCATTAGATTCATAAGAAAGCTGCTCAAAGAGATTAGGAGAATTATTACTTACAATCTTCAAAGGAAAATAATTAAAAACTAATCTAAGATCTTCTATAAAATACAATATACATTGAAAAACTTTCTTAATGAGAAAGAACATAATGTCTTGGATTAAGATCCAAGTTGAAAGCATGATCTTTCCATATTGTCCTTTGAGGTTCATTCCTCCAGTGGAGTCTTGATTGTGAAATTGATTTGGAGTCGCCAGGTGGATGATTTTAACCTTTGTGTGTCTGATCCCTGTCCACCATCATAGATCAGATCTAAACTTGTAAAACAATTCTGAAGAAAAAGTTAGTTCTTCAGGAAACCAAATTTTGAATATTTTATGATTATTTTATTTTTTTATGAATTTTCAAAACAACTTCTATGATTTCTTTAAGAGGCTTTAGATATGAGATTTAAACTTTCTTAAAGACTTATTAAACTAGAGAATTTGATTGAATGTTTGTAACCAAAGTTCAGTTATTAAGCTAAATCAGAGATAGACTGAAGCAGCATTTGTTTACTATGCAGTTGCAGAGCAAAAGCATTTCAAAGGCTACCTGGCTGATCTTCAGACTCTGTCTATAGCTTATAAGCAAACAATAGTAAAATGATTTAGATCCCCAGTATGGTCGCCACTATGTTATCACTCAGGTTTTCCTTGAAGTTGTGGAAAAGGAAAGTATACCCGAGGTAACCACAAACCAACCTTCAGATGCAGAATCTAGCCAATCTGCATCCAGAGAGGGCTCTCTCTTTATAATTTATCTTTGTTCTTAGAAAGTTTTAGGCTAGTTATAAGTCCAAGAGTTTTGATTTTGTTTGAATGGTGGAATCCGCAAACTAGGGGCAAGGTTGAAGATTTTCAGTCCATTGGGCTATGGAGTCAAAGGATGGCTTTACTGGATTTCTATTCTACACACAAGATGGCTTTACAGGGCAAGATAGGTAGACAGAGAACAATCCTTAAAATTTAAAGTGGATGGGATGATTTTGAAGGGATGAAAGGCAGCTAAGAATCTTTCACCATGTTCAAAAGAAAGAAATGAAATGATTACAAACAAAGAGCAGTGAAGAATTCTTTATTATAGTAATCAAGAATGTTTAAATTAGCAAAGCAAGAGCATTTAAGAATTCATGCTTATAACCAATTTAGAGGAAAACATTAAGAATAATCACATCTGAAACCAAAGTACAATTAAGTAAATTCTGATTCAATCCTTTATGTAAATTATTCAGAAATGGACAAAATGATATTATAAACAGATATAACACTTAAGACATAGGATATAAAGACTTATTGAACTGCAGTCCAACACATGAATCCTGCAAAAAGTCCTGAGCTTCAAATTGTCATCCAGCAAGCCACGAATAAATTTCTCCAAAACGCTTTTATTCCAAAAACTTCAATGTCACAGCATAGTAATAGAATCCACCCAAAATACTTCCAAGAGTGGAGTATTTATACAAATTCTAAACTAAAATATCTTGAAAAAAAATATCAAAATTGGTTCACAAATCTCTCCAACTATTTTACATAAATAGAACTTAATTAAAGGAAACTCAAACTAATGCATCTATTTGGCACTATTTTGTATGGATAGGTGATGACAAAGAGGAGAATTCAAATTTGATCCAACTGTTAGCTGATGATGAGGCATCCAAGTCACTAACTGCTTCCTTTCTTTGTGCAATCTGCTCCAACAATTCTGCAAACTTGGGGTCCAATGATATCTTTGTATTTCTCAATCCGTCATAGATATGTAAAAAGTGAAAGAGTTTATTGTGGATCAATATGTTGGTGAGATAAAATTCTTTCACTTTCCTAAAATTCCTCTCCATCTATGCACAATAGGCTCTGCAAAAATATGTGTAAAACAGAGTTTTACAGAGTCTGAAAAATAGCTTGTATAGATATGCATGTATCTCTCAGTTCGAAATCAATGTCCAAAAAATGAGATAGGTTTTTGTAGATTGGTCTCGTAGGAACAAAAACCTCCTTCAGTTTTGTAAGATGTAGTTCTGATTAGCCACAATATTCTCTGCAAAATGATGACTTAACAGGAATTTTCTGCAAAAAGTGCTTTCCAACATTGTTTAATATTTCCAAAACCATAATAGCTTTTAGAAAGGTGAGAGAGATTTTTGTAGATGGTCCTCTTAAGAACATAAACCTCCTTCAGTTTTTCAAAATTCATCTTGGATTGATCACAATAGGTTCTGAACAACAATGACTAAAACATTAAATTTCTGCAAAAATGTTCCTTCTTGTTGTGTTTTTCATCTTTTCACTTTTTTGTTCTTTTAACTGTTTTACTTTCACTTTAGATAAACTTCAATGTTGGTGAAAGTATTTTCATCTCTTTTTACCATTTTACTGCCTCTGTAATTACTTTTACTGTTTTACCTTTGACTGCTCTGTAACTTCATTTTAACTTTCACTCTGACTTTTACCTGATACACTTTAACCACTGATACTGTTTAACTGTTATGCTTTTCCTATCCCTGTAATTTCTAATTTCACTTTTACCATTCACTGTGCACATTTCATCATTCTAATCTCTCTCTGACTTTGTATACAAACTGTTTGTTGAATGAAGATATTGAATTAAAATCTGAGAATTTGGAGCAAACAATTTTGTCAACTAGTATTGAAATTGTTGGTCCAAATCCATATTCTGATAGTAACCTGCTAGAATCAAACAATTTGTTAATGAAATCTAGGTATGTAGGGAGGTGATTGTAGGCTTTTTGAAAGACCTGTGGAATGAGATCAGTCCGTGAAGGTTTAACTCTTCATGAGATAAATTGGCAGATTTTCTCAAGCGTATCTCCTATGGACAGGGGAGTCAAGGCTTGACCAGGTTCAAAATTGAGCATATCATTGATAGACTGAGCAATAATATGGAAAATGACACAATTGCAGGTTCGGGGGAACAATTCATAGTTTTAAACCTCAGGGAATGATCTTAGCGATAAGATTTAATCACTAATCCAGTGGAAAACAAGGAAAACAGAGTTTCTTTTGAAGTTCGGAGTGCAATAGAATAAATATCTGTTTTTTGGAGGCAAACTGAGTTTTAACAGGTATCAGGCAGTGGCAAGAAGATGCTCCAACACTGGTCCGGTAGAATTATGGAGCGAAATCGGATAGAACAGTGGATTTCAATGAAAATTTGAATTTCGTAGCAGAAGGCGCAGTCGCTTTCGAATAATGAAAATGACATAAAAAACACGAAAATTTGTTTTATTTCCAAAGTCAAAAAGGGGTTTGTAGTTTTTCGAGGAGTGACGTCACTTTAATACGGGCTGACGTGTGGTGGGGGGCCGAGCGGTAAGCGGTTAGTCCCCGCACCGCTTATGGACAAGAGTGGTTTTTAATGCGAGGGCAGCGATTCCATTGGGCGATGGACGCGTGGCAGGTGGACTATTCCAATACCACCATTCCCCCGCGCGTTAAAGTGCTGACAAGGGACGGGTGGCGGAATTGATATGGAGCGTTGATCTGTGGAGAGGCAATCTAACAGTGGAAAGGACGGGGAGATGGCGGGGTATTATCGTGCGGGGCCGGCGGGGTTTTAAACGCGATTTAACTTTATAAAACATCCCGGGGGGCGTCTAATAGGCGGAAAAAGGTTATTAATTAGTCCTGATAACTAATTAATCCCATAGTTATAAATGGTCGGGGTAGGGAACCTTGCGCGCGGGTATTACAGTTAAAGTGTCGGGTGGGATGCCAGGTGGATGAGCCACGTTGGCATGGGGTTTTTCCAAAGTTTTGGTTTAAAAAGTAAAACTTCGGGTTTTATCCTTTTTTTGTATTAAACATATAGAATTATATGTTTAAATGTTGTTTTAATATTTATTATTATATGGTAATAAATAAACATTATTTAACTACCATAAGGGGCGGGACTATAATATAAGGATATATTTAACCAAAGGGCGTATAGTGGGTTTTTATTTGAATGCACGGGGAAATAAATACTTTGGTTAAACTTTATGATATAGGGTTTTTGGATATTTATATAAAAGGAGTTATTATACTTAGGATAAGGCACTTTCACTAGGGATTTAATAACTAGAGTTAAACATTAATATGACAAAGGGACAAGGGAACTCAAAATACTTTGCACATCTAAGAAAGTGACAATTTCTAAAGTAAATTGCAATATCTCATCTTCAACACTTAAACTTAGAATAGTGAGTTATTTTGAGGGATTTTTATGGAATTTTGCATAATTTTCCTAAGCAAAAAGGTTAAACGTGAATGATTATAATGATGAATTACCTCAAGTACTTAGGTCTTTTTGATCATTAGGCCGAGGGTCCGGTCCCTCCAAAAGTCAAGGAAATGCCTTGAGCCCCTTTGATCTCCAAATACCTTAGTACTTTGGGGGAAATTAGTAAAACTTTTAAGGGGAAAGTGATGAGGGAAGTTAATGATTTTGACTTTGCTTGCTGTGATTTTCCAGTGTATTTCCTGCTTCAGTATTTGTGATGAAAGTAAAGGATCAAAAACATTTAGCAGCATCATTCATCGGATAAAACTTTGCAACACCATCTACCTACCCTATCTACTACTACCATTTTCTCTTCTTTATTAGGGTGCATTTAGACTTGCAAACCCTTTTCAACCTTTTCTTTTTACATGATAAATCTATCTATTTCTACCCTTATTACATCCAAGGGCTCAGATTAAACTGTTGAGCACCTTTTATTAACTCTACTTATCTACTTATCTGCCAAGATTAAACTGTTTGGTCAGATATTTATTCTCTATTCTACAGCATGAAATTGAAAAATGAATGAGTCAAGTTTAAACAGTTTGACTCTTCATAGGTTGTGGCTTAAAAGGATTTTGACAAGGCGCATGCAATTGCTTTATTACAAAAATGAAATAGTAGTGGCATTTGGTTACACTTTCCTTGGTCTATTTTTTGCTTGGGGTTCATTTCTTTCATTTTCTTGACCAATTTATTTTTCTTACCCTTTGATTTTTCTTTTAGGGTATACCCTCTTTACATTTTTTAAATTTTTTGATTTTTTGGTTTTTCAAGAATATGGAACACCTTTGCTAAAGAAAAATGTTTGAACATATTCCATAGTTCAATCAAGACAATCATGAAAAATGACACCTATTGGTATAGGAGTCTAACACATTCAAGCTTAATATTCCACCATTCCTTGGTCTACACCCAGTGTTCAATGTGGACCTCCTTCGACCCTACTTTGTACCTCTACTGGACACCTCTGACATTGCAGAAAAACTCAGAACAACAGAGTTAAACCCATAATGCATGGAATAGAACACCACGGATCATATCATGGACATGAAAATAAAGAACACTCGCTAGAAGAAGATCCAAATGTATCAAGTTGTGAGCTTGATATTCCACCATTCCTTGGTCTGCACCCAGTGATCAATGTGGACCGCCTTCATCCCTACTTTCCACCTCGACTGTACACCTTCGATTTTGCAGAACAACTCACACTAATAGAGTTAAACCTAGAATGCATGGAATAGGCCACCACGAATCATATCATGGACATGAAAATCAAGAACACTTGCCAATAGAAGATCCAACTGTATCAGGTTATCTAAGCTGGCCAAGTCCTGCACCAAGGCAAGTGGCTCACCAGGGACCAAGTTCAGCATAAGTTTCCTCATCTCATGGAGGAACTCAACGCAATGGGGGCCATTGCTTCCAAATGGGGGAGGAATAATCTAGATTGATATTGGTGGCCACCTACCTATTCCACTTGGGGCCCCAACATTGTTTCTTTCAGTTTTTCAGTTTCCTTCACTATAACGCAGTTTACTATTTTTAGCAGCTTTTCGAGTCCCGAACTTTTGGAGCCGTTTTGAGGCCCTAAACGATGTTTTTTTGGGAAAACCAGGATCAACATGGGTGCTTAGTTGATGGTCCCCACTAAAAAAATTTTATCCTCTAATAAATATTTCTAATGAGGTATTGTGCAAGTCAAACGAAGATCATATGCCAAAGTTATGTCCCTGGGAAGTTGATGTACCAATTTAACAAAACAAGGCCCATAGTTTTGGCACTTCATCTCCTAGGGTTAGGTTTTTGGATGTTTATGGTTTTCCATTGTTTCTTAATAATAAATAGGCTTTTGAGCCTCATTGTAACACAGTTCAAAGGTTTGTAGTTGCCACATATTTTCTCAGAGATAAGCTACCAGTGCCCTAGCTAGTTTATTTCCATTATGTCTGTAAGCATATTTTAGTTATGTGATATAAATGAAATGAAGTCTTATTTCTGCTGCATTTATGCATTTATGAGTATTTTGGTATTTTATTGCGTTCTTGAATAAGTCTGGATCAGTTGTATCAGAGCAGTTTTCTCTTTCTCAGTCCTTCTTTGCATGTCCCCAATGAGGTCGGGGTATAAAGAGTTAGGTCTCGATCTGGTTGAACCTTTACAAGACCAGCCCTGCAAACCTCGATGACCACCCATGGGGGGTGAAAAGAAAGACGAGGGAGAAGAAGATCCTATCTAAATAATTCTCAAGGAGGCCCTCAAGAAACAAAGGAATGCGATGATGGGTAACTTTTCCCAGATCCTTCAACGACTTCCCACCGGTGGCACATCTGCATCCAGCAGCCACTCTGGAGGCGCAAATCATTTTAAGGTACAAGTAAACTTTGAAATTCCCATATTTAAGGGCCAAATATATGCAGACGTCATATATAGATGGTTTATTATATTAGAAGGGTATTTTTTGGTTCATGACTTTTCCAACCGGGAAAATATTACTTTTGCACTCCTCAAAATCGCCCCCCATGTCAAGGATTAGTGGGAAAACAACTAAGAGAAAAAGGATGAGAGAGAAACCTCTCTATTTTTTGCTGCACCCACTTGGTATTCATTCCGAGATGCCATCAAGGAACAATATTATCTCGTGGGGAGCTATGAGGACAAGTACATACAATTGACTACACTGCAGTAGCAAAGGGATAAAGATGTGCATGAGTTGACGAATCTGTTCCATTCCCTACACAAAAAATTGAGTATCAAAGATTCAGAGAAACATTTGGTGCTGAAGTACCGTGGTTCCCTGAATAGATATATTTAGGAGTAAATTGAGTTCCTCAACATCTCCTCGCTTGGCGCAACATATCGGTATGCTGCCAATATTGAGGAGAAGTTCAAATAGAAGAAGTGTGAATTTGGATCTGTGAATTAGAAGCAAGGGAAAGGTGCCTCCAAACCACAGAACAAAGGAAAAATCTAAGGTTGGGCAGCCCAAGATAACCCGCCAAAGCCGCAAGTAAATAACAACACGGGAAAGTGGTGTGACTTCCGTAAGATCTCCACTCACAACAAAAGTGAGTGTCGAGCCAAGCAGTCATTGGTGGCTGAGCTAAAGGCTTTTGAATCAGATGCATGCTCCGACTCTGAATCAGAACCTGACAAGGGGAATGATAAAGGGAAGCAGATTATCGATTAGGATCCCAGTGCCACTATTGCCACTATGAAGATCTAGGAGGAGCCAGAAGATCCAGAGGAGGGGTAGCGCCTCTTCCATTCCCAGATGTGGGTAAAGTATTCCTCGATATAATTCATTATAGACAACGGGAGCCAAAATAACCTCATTTGAGCAGAGGTCGTGAAGTGGTTGGGCTTGTCAACCATAGAACACCCATAGCCATACACCATCGGGTGGCTTCACCAAGGACGAGATCTCCACTTCAGCCAACAGTGTCGTATTCCCTACAGTATCAAGCCCTTCACGGATGAGGTATTATGAAGATCTAGGAGGAGCCAGAAGATCCAGAGGAGGGGTAGCGCCTCTTCCATTCCCAGATGTGGGTAAAGTATTCCTCGCTACAATTCATTATAGACAATGGGAGCCAAAATAACCTCATTTGAGTAGAGGTCATGAAGTGGTTGGGCTTGTCAACCACAAAACACCCATAGCCATACACCATCGGGTGGCTTCACCAAGGACGAGATCTTCACTTTAGCCAACAGTGTCGTCTTCCCTACAGTATCAAGCCCTTCACGGATGAGGTATTATGTGACATTGCTCCTCTTGATGTATTATTTTTCAAACCATACATGTTATTGTTACTTTGGGCAATAAGTTGTACAGGATATCAGAGGTAGCACTATTTGCTGCCATCTCTTTGGTTATTGCAGAATAATGCAGTAAGCTCATTTCCAAAATTGGGAATTTTTTTTCGTGATAATCCTCCCTTAGGGAAAGAAGAAGACTATGGCCACGACCTCCAAACAGAGCTCCTCCGCACAACAACAATAGATGGACAAGGTCATGGAGCAGTACGGGGACATCTTCACATCGCCCGCAGGGGTGCCTTTGCACTGTCAAGTTAAGCACCCCATCGATCTGATTATAGGTGTGTCGTTGCCCAATGGACCAATCTATCGGCACTCTATTCTAGAGAATGAAAAAATCAAGAGGAAGATTTAGGAGCTTATGTAGAAAGGTCACATCCGACCAATTTCATTGCCCTGTGAGAGCCTGATCGTGTTGGTGCAAAAGAAGGATGGGACTTGGAGACTCTGTATGGACTCTCGAGTGCTGAAAAATATCACTGTGTGGAATAGGTACCCGATCCCATAGATTGATAACCTTTAGGACCAACTCAAGGGTGAAAAATATTTCAGCAATACCGACCTGAAGTCTGGGTATCACCAGGTACCAATCGAACCTTCTGATGTGTGGAAGATTTCCTTCAAAGCCAAGGATGGCCTTTTTGAATGGTTGGTCATGCATTTTGGGTTGATGAATGATCCCACAACCTTCATTAGGCTGATGGATGACATCTTGCGGCCATTCACCAACTCATTTGTAGTAGTGTACTTGGATGACATCCTGATCTTCAGCCAGACTTGGGAAGAGCACCTCCACCACATCTGATAGGTCCTCCAAACACTGTGGCGACACAAGTAGTGTGCCAATTTGGAGAAGTGAACTTTTGGCATGACCCAGGTTCAGTATCTGGGATACATTATTGATGAGAAGGGGATGCATTTTGATCCAAAGAATATCTAAGTAATTCGGGATTCTCTCATATCACTTGGTCCTTGAGTCAAGTCACCAAGGGAGGAGCGAAAGCATAATTATTTTGGTCTGAATCTCAACAGAAGGCATTCATCGATTTGAAACTTTTCCTCTACTCTACCCCAATGCTCACACTACCAGACTTGCAACAACCATTTGAGATCAAGATAGATGCCTCAGACTATGCTATTGGGCCAGTTCTTACTCAACAGGGGCATCCAGTGGCATATCACAGTAAGACACTATCTGACACAATCCAAAAGTATCCCACTTATGACAAATACATGTAATCCATTATGCAAGCTTGTCAAAAATGGAAGCATTACATTTTGGGGAAGGAAACGATCATCCACACAGACCACCGATCCCTGTAGTTCATACAAACACAAGGGAAGTTGCAGAACGATCACCATTGGAAGTGGTCCACACATATGCAACATTTTCATTTGAACATCAAGTACAATAAGTGAAGCACCAATAATGTTGTAGATTGCCTCAACCATCCACCGATCGTGGCGCTAACCACCGTTCTCAACTCTTGTGGGAACGAGACTTCTGATTGGCCACTTATTTAAAAGAGTGATCCAGAATTCAGCCACACATACAAGACGCTCTTGGAGGGTAAGAAAATTCCAAATTTTCATCTCTAGGATGCACTTCTATGTCACCTGGGACACCTTTGTGTTCTTTCAAATGAGTGTGCCAATATGATTTGGGAAGTGCACTACAGTCGGGTTGCTAGGCATTTCAGGGTCGAGAAAACAATGGCAGTACTACAGAAGTATTTCTATTGGCCAAACCTTCAATTGGGTGTCGGTAAGTACATCATATCTTGCATTGCCTGTGCCATTGCCAGACTAACCATCAAGAAGTAAGGCCTCTATACTCCACTGCCTACCCTTAGTCAACCTTGGGAATCCATCTCCATGGATTACATGTCGGTCCTTCCTTATACTAAGCATGGCAATGATTGTGTTTTCGTGGTTATCGACAGATTATCGAAGATGGCCATTATGGCGGCCTACAAGAATAATATCACATCAGAAACGACTGCTAAACTCTTCTTTGAATGAGTGTGGGTACACATTGGGATTCGATAGTCTATCATCTCAGATCAGTGATGGGGCTCTAAATTAGACATAAATTAAGGCCCATCTAACCTTTATTAGGCACATAAAATATATATTAAATCTCCCCTTCCACACTTAATAATGTATTTTTATGCTTTAATATGTTCTTAGGAAGGTTTAGAGATAATTTCATATTTTTGCCTGATATTATTTATTTTTGAAGGATATTGTGAGAATATTGGGAAGATTATGAAGATTTGGAGAAGGATATAATTTAGGGACTTTCTCCCTACTACTGGAGGATCAAGATTCGAAAATAAATAAGCAGAATATCATGAAATAATTGAGAAATTTTGGAGATATTCTAGAACTCCGATGATTGAGAAAATCTAGGAATGTGTTCCTTGCCATTTATTGCAAACTCCTAGTGGTGGGAACCAGATCCACTATTTGAGGGATTTTGGAGTGGAAAGCTTCCTCCTTTCAAGGAGAATGCTTCCTCATAATTTTTTATAAGTACCAATTCGAATTGGCCTCTAGGGGTATGTATTTTTTAGTCTTATTGTGGAGAAAACTTGTTGTTTAGCAGCGCCACTTTCTTTTCTTGCAGGGATGTAATTAGACTGATTCAATAATGAAGATTGGTGTCATTTTTAGATTCTTAGGCTTGGTTTCTTCCATAGGACTCTGAGTCCTCCTTGGGCATGGCCATCACAGGAGCCTCATAGCCCTCTTGCACCATTTCTTTATGTTCTTTTCACTTCTTATTCACATGCATCTCATTTCTGTTTTGAAAATTGTTGTATTTAGTATTGTTTCGTTTCTTGCTTAGGATTGAGTTAAATGATTGAAGTGATTTCTTTTGCAGTTTTTTTATAGGTTCAAAAGCACTATTCATATTTATAATAAATTTGGAAGTTCATATTAGTCATTAGGCTACTTGGATTTGGTTACTAGTTCACGAATAAGAGATTTCTGGAAATTCCTTGTAGCGAAATAGTAGTAAATTTCTGCTATTTTTTAGAATGGCTTAATGAGATTCATTTGAATTCATTACATTTGGATTAGGTCATAATAATGTTAAATTTAATAAAAAAATTTACCCCATTTCATTTTCACTTGATTAGGTTAGACATTTGATATATTAACTAGCTCACTAGTTCTTGAATTATCTGATTTTAGAGAAGTAATTTTTATTTTTTGGCACATGTGAATAGGGTTATCTTGCAGCGATTCCACTTGGAATGGAGACCTAAAACATCATACTTAATAAAAAAATTCTCCCATCCCATTTTCATTTGATGTACTTATTCATTCGGTGATTTATCTCCAAAAAAGATTTTCTTGTAGCAAAAACATAGTTTCGTGTAGCAATCTTGTAGCATATATAAACTCAACCATATTTTCTCCCAAAGGTTTATTTTTGTCTCTTAGGCATGAATCTTGACCTCTATGACCTAAATACATGATTGAGGAAGAATATACACTACTTAGGACATTCATTTTCACAAATTAGATTAGGTATTTGTATTTGAATTCATGCTCTTAGGATTTCAATTACAAAGTGTTGTTCTTTCCTAGGATTAATTTATTTTCAAAGCAACACTTCCATTTCTATAATTAGATTAGGCTTTGATTTCATGACATTCCATCCATTACATCAGATCAAAAAAATAAGGACACATTGTATGCTGCACATATAGTGCTGATACCTCTTAAGTTTGTACGATCCCCAGGTTGATAATTAAAGTTGGTAGCCTTGGGAGTTGCAACATTCTTGTTGTAATACTGAGGCTCATCACTTTTTGGCGTCATTTCCGGGGAGATGTCAAAGTATTCATTGTTTTATTCCCTAGTTAATTTATTTCTTTTCATTTTTCAAAAAAATAAAAAAAATAATTAGGCATATTTCATTTCAAAACAGAAAATTGCATTGCATTAGCATTCTTATTCAGAAAAATATTTAAAAATACTTCTCCGACACCAACCAACCCTATTTGATCACGTGGTGTAGTAAGAACCACACCACCATCCAGTTTTGTAGGTAGAGGAAGAAGAGGTGGCAGAGAAGGTAGCATAAATGGATGGAGAAGATGACAATGAAGAAGGTCCTCTTGGATTTCCCATTCAAGATACTAATGTCATTGTGCATATGAAGAACATCCCTCCATATTTCCTTCCCAAATTCGATGGTATGAGGTCAGAGGATTCAGAAACATTTCTCTTTGAATTTTAAATACTTTGTAGATCTTATGGCTACTTATCACACACTCAAAAATTGAGATTGTTTCTGGCAACATTGGAGGATAGAGCTCTTAAATGGTTCACGAGTTTGGGTACTAATTCAATAAGGTCATGGAATGATATGCAAAAGATATTTCTAGAAAAATAAAGATCATGATCTTAAAGAAGAAATTTTTAGAATGAATCAAGAAGAAGATGAGAGCCTTAAGGATCTAATAGAGAGGTTCGTGAATAATGTTAGGAGGGGAAAATTGCATCATTTAGGATTTCACACACTAAAAACCCTCTTACTTAGAACAATTAGGGATGAGTGGATTAATCTCCTTGATCTCACGAATAAAGGAGATGTATACCAATTATCATTTGAAGAAATTTGTGAAACATGCAAACGCATCTCAAGAGGAAGGGCAAGAGTAAGTAAATCAACATAAAAATTGGTAAGTCAAGATGAACTTGGAAAATTGTTTGATAACGTTGAAACAGAAATTCTTAGAAATCTAAGTGAACAAGTAGAAATTCTAAGAATGAAAAACGAGCAAAAAGAGGTGTTTCTTATATTCTAAAACATCCAAATGTTTCTTTGGAGTACAAGAGGTGGAATATTTGGGTCATATTGTATCTCACAAGGGTGTTAAGGTATACCCTAACAAAATTAAAGCCATTAAGGAATGGAAAGTTCCCACAACCATAAAGCAGTTGCGTGGATTTCTCGGGTTAATAGGGTATTATCGCAAGTTTGTTAAGAATTATGGGAGAATAGCAACATGTATAACAACATTATTGAAGAAAGATGAATTTTCATGGACTCCTAAAGCAACTAAGGCCTTTGAACATCTTAAAGAGGCAATGTGCCTAGCACCAGTATTAGCTATGCTAGACTTCACAAAAACCTTTATTGTGGAATGTGATGCCTCAAGAAATGGAATTGGTGCTGTTTTAATGCAAGAAGGAAGACCCATTGCTTTTGAAAGTCGTTCAATCAAAGGAAAGTATTTACAAAAGGATATTTATGAGAAGGATAATAAATTATCGCCAAAGTACTATGGTCCTTACAAGGTTTTGCAAAAGATTGGTACTATGGCATACAAATTGGAGCTTCCTGCCTCTTCGTGAGTGCATCCGATTTTCCATGTTTCATGCTTAAAAAAGGTTATAGGGGACAAGCTTCTAGTTCAAACAATATTTCCAGAACTTGATGAGGAAGGAAAAACCATATTGGAACCTGAAGCAGTCACGAAAACAAGAACTCGACAACTACAAAATCAATCAATTTCAGAGTATCTCATCAATAGAAGAACTTACGCACTGAAGATTCTACATGGGAGGATGATAATTTTATAAAAAAGCACCCAAAGCTAGTCAAGCTTTGAGGACAACACTTTTTTGAAGGAAAGGAGCATGTTAGGTCCCTCTATTACTAGTGTAGTCCCTTATTGTTGTTAGTGTAACCCCCTTATTGTTATTATTGTGCCCCTATAACCCCCATATTGTTATTATTGTGCCCTTAAATTATTATTGTTAGGTCGGCTAGGATTACATTGTGGCCCCACTAGGATTACATTGTGGCCCCATGGACTCCTATATATAGAAAGGAGGTTTTGTCATTTGTTTCATCCAAGAATTGTTCATTTATGTAATGTATTGGAGGTTTCCCCCTCAAAGTGTCTGATTTATAAGGCGTTGATCTCTCTTTTCTTCTATTTTTGGAGATTCTTATTCATTTGTATCATCCAAGAATTGTTCATTTATGTAATGTATTGGAGGTTGCCACCTCAAAGTGGCTGATTTCTAAGGCGTTGATCTCTCTTTTCTTCTATTTTATTCATTGTAAGGTAGCCAAGGAATTGAATTGTTTCCTATACCCAACACCAGAATGTTAAGTGATGGTTACAATCTTTGGGGACGGTAGCTTTTAATTTTCAAGAAATTTTCTTGAAATTTTTTTCGGAAGGAAAGGAAATCGAATTACGGGGTATCGCAGGGAAGACAGGAAAGATAATAAGCTTTGATACCAAATTTTGTGAAACCAGCTCCAAAAATAGAAGAAAAGAGAGATCAACGCCTTAGAAATCAGCCACTTCGAGGGGGCAACCTCCAATACATTATGGTGAACAATTACGGACAATGATAGCCTCACTACACTGTATAGGGTCAGCTGGGGCCACGATGTGTCCGGGTGGGGCCCTGTCCTAATCTATGCGACCTGGCATGGTTGAGGCACCATAATAATAGTATGGGGGTTACAGGGGCACACCAATAACAATAAGGGGGTTACACTAATAACAATAAGGGAATATACTAGTAATATAGGGACCTAACAGAAGATGTTGATATTTCTGTTATCCATGCAGAATCATATGCTACTAAATATTGTCCATCATTACCAAGGTTTAAGGACGTGTACCAAGAGGACAATGGAGCAAGTCAATCACCAAAGAAGCCATGTTATGTAGCTCCAAGAATACCATGGAAGCCTAGTCAACTTGATATGATGCAAGGACTTACTTAAAAATTTCAATATTATTCACATCCATCTCAAAATGATTTGGAAACACTCCCTCCTTGGCAACCTTGGCCATCTCAACCCCAAAACCAATAGTGGCAACAAGGTTGGCAAGGACCTTATGGGAAAAATCCACAATATCCTCAATATTGTCCTCAATATCCTCCATACCCAACTCCATGCTATCCCTCCCATCCACCTCCACCATAATCACAACCTCAACTGCACCCATCTCATATATCCACTCCCACTCAACTTCCCGTACCACTATTTCCAAACCCATACAAAGAAGTAACTCAACCCACTTACAATGCTGAGGTACAACACTCCCAAACATATCCTCTTGATCTAAATGGTATCCATATTAGCTCAGGAAGAGTATTGCAAAAAATTATTCTCTTGATGTAATTGAAGTACAACATTAAAAAAGAGAAGATTCAAATGATAAGATCAAAGAATCAGGGGTTACACTTGATGAAGAGCAGACATCAGAATCAAATATTGAGAAAGTTCATTCATGTTTACCATGATTTCCTCCATGTGTTCAAGAGAATAATCAACAAAAAGTGGAAGATTTGAATATCATGGTAGAAGATGACATGAAGAATGATCCCAATGAGAAAGCCAACCAAGGGCATCAAAGCTATATTGAAATATGGTTCCCGACAATCATTAAGTTACAACAACAAACTCTTCTTCAACAATACTTGATACAATCTCAGTCAAAGCAAGTAATCTCTCATATTTAGGTACATGTATTTCACGTGTACACATGATTTCATCTATCATCTTGATGTGCGCATGGCTCCATTGGAAGTATTCCTATACTTGAAAGAGGTTTTGTTTTTTCAAGTAGAGTAGGATAGAAAAAAATTAAAAAGTGGAAAAAGAGAAAAAAGAAATAAGAATAAAATCTCACGTAAAAACATCTTTTGAGGCATCTGAGATTTTCTCACTGATTGAAAACCTCCATGAGGTGGCCAATGGGTTGGAAAAAAGACAAAATAAGAGAAAAATAAAAGATCCTAGGTGAAAACCTCCTTTGAGGCACCTAGGTAGACCTACTAGTTGAAAACCTCATTGAGGTAGCTAGTAGGCCTAAAGAAAAAAAGTGAGAAAAATGAAAAGAAGAAATGTATTTTCTCCATTTATCTCTCTCTAATGAATGCAAGTTCTCTCCAACCTTTGTGAGTAGCAAAAAAACAAGTTGGCACAAAAAGAAAAAGTTGGTCAAAACCCTAGTCAAAGGAAGTCAAACTTGGACCTCCTCCTCCTTTTCTCATATGCTCCAAAAGGACCAAGGTCATGCCAATCCATCACCCTCATATATTTCCAACGTCCCCCATCATTTCTAAGCTTTTCTCATTCATTTTCCTTGTTGTCCTAAAATGCTACAGGAAACCCTGTTTTTGCTACAAGAAAGTCCTAGATTTTAGTAGAAAATTGTTTTTATTATATCTCAAAAGTCATGCATCCATTTGTCAATATTTTTCAAGGGGAGATGAATATATATGATGTTGACATTATCAAGCAATTTCTGGTGAATATTTTGGAAAAAATTGACCTCCATCACCTACAACCATTTTAATTTTTTCTCGAGATTTGTGCATCCAATGGCTGAGATTCTGTATGGCAGGTGCATAAGGATGGTAGTAATATGCTCAAATTTTTTTAGGTCAATCCAATCTGTCATTTGAGAGCTATGCCTAAATCATTTCTGCTACAAGGGGTTTGTCCTGAGCAGCCTGCATAGTCACATCAAAACTCAACATCAATTCTTTTTTCACCCACAGAGCAGAAGATCCAGCCACCTTGAGTATCATGAAGCCATTTCTGAAATTGAGAAGGGCACACCCTACTTAGGAAGCATTCCATCCACTCCACCAGCAAAATATTTAACATTGGGAGAACAATGTACACACAAAAAACCTTATCAATAAAAAAAATCATCATGCTATGAAGACTTGTACCAAAAAAAAAAAATCATCAACTACAACACTCACATCATGAACATCTCAGCAACAACATTTTATCCAACGATGTGAAGCAGCAAAAAAAACAACAAAAAACCCCTATAAGACCTCCATATTCAAGGTTATCAGCAACAAGACCTCAAGCATATTATCGCATGCAGTTTTAGGATCATTAGTAGCAGCTTCAGAACCACCAGAGGCAACTTCAACAGTCATATCAGCAACCTCAATATCACCTGCAAAACACATCAAAGGTAAGGCTCAGGTATGCAATCATCTAAACCTTTCTTAGAATCTATTATAGCTTAAGAAAACATTAAAAGTGCAAGAATAAACATTTTTTTATAGCCAAAATCAGTAGCAAAGCAGCCTCGACCTTATCTAGCAATTAGCTTCACTTTTCCACCAAGACACACACACATGTGGGAGAGGAATAAGACAAAAGTAAAGAGGAATTGAGAAAGTGGGTAGTAAGTAGGTAGTTGTGATGTAAGACAAGGAGTGCCAAGGGTTAACTAAGGGTGAACTTAGTTAATAGAAAAAGTACTATGAGTTTATTTTTCATGTAATGAAAAAAGAGAAAAAAATTTGAAAAAAAAAGAGATTTTTTTTGAAAAAAAGAGGAGAAATAAATTGAAATAAAAAGGAAAAAAATTTGAGAAAAAAAAAACAAGGTGGACCCACCACCTATTGGCATGCGAAATAGAGCTACTATAGGTGAAATAGGGCTACTACAGGCACACAATTTGCTACAGGAAGTTGCTACAAGAAAAACAAATTTGCTATAGGAAAGACAAATTTGCTACAGGAAGTTAACCAAGACAAAATTTGTTGATCAAAGGTGGTTTTATTCCTCTCTTCTCTCTCTCCACTGCTTACACACTCCATGGAAAACTCCAACATGCACTCATTCACTCATTTCACCTTTCAAGTAGGCAGAAAACTCCATTTTTTCTCCTGACTGTAATTGCTACAGGAAAGTCCTAGCAGCTACAAGATTCCTGTAGCACTATAGGAAAGCCTGTAAATTCTACAGGAAACTTATTTAAAAGGAAATTAGCTCTCTCAAAGGTTTCTAAAATTCAAAAAAGAGGATGATAATTTATTTTTCCTATACCTACCACTCCTAACCCTCACTTCACTCCATGCACAAGGATTCACTCCCTAAACCATATGTTGTGCCACTAGAAGCTAGATCACCTATACCTTGGCATGGGACATCTCTCCTTACCTCTCCATCACTCTAATCAGTCCATCATTCAATCCATAACCTCTATAAACCATTTACCTTCATATCTAAGCATTCTGGAGCCCCAAGAAGCAGAGAGAATACTGCTACAGGAAGTTGAAAAGTTTCTTGTAGAAATTCTGTATATGGCACAACAAGGTCAAAATATGAGGATAGGTTGATGAAGATGGCTTCAAAGGACCACCAGTAGACTACAGGAGGATGAAAACACCAATAAAGACACTTGAGGACCTCCATGCAACACCTACAAGAAGAAAAAAACAAATAAAAAGGTTAAGCAGCTCACTCAGAAACAAGTTTCTAACTCAGAAAATACATTAAAAAAAAAAACACAGCAATAGAAAGATAGCCATGGCTATCACCAAACTCTAGCTCCCTGCACCAGATACTATTTGCAACTCCTCAAAAATAGGTACAAACAAGGCCCTGAATTTTCACACCATTACAGTTGAATAATAACTTGAGAGAAAGAAGCAGCTTGAACCTACATTAGAATTTTAATGGGAAACTGAGATAGGGGAAGAAATGAAAATAGAAGAGTAGCAAGAAGATCAGTAGGAGGAGAAACACATGGACCAATAAGCATAGAATGAAATAGACTAGCATAAATGAAGAACCACAAGGCAAGGAGGATTAATAGGTTGCTCAGAGGATGAGCAACAATTTCAGTAGGGGGGTATGATGGGCCTCTAAATCAGACATAAATTGAGGTCCATATAACCTTTCTTAGGCACATAAAAGATATATTAAATCTCCCCTTCTACACTTAATAATATTTTTTATGCTTTAATATGTTCTTAGGAAGGTTTAGAGATAACTGCATATTTGTGCCTAATATTATTTATTTTTGAAGGATATTGTGAGAATATTGGGCAGATTATGAAGATTTGGAGAAGGAGATAATTTAGGGACTTTCTCCCTACTACTGGAGGATAAATATTGGAGAATTAATGAAAAAAATATCATCAAATAATTCAGAAAATCTGAAGGATTCTGGAACTCCGATGATTGAGAAAATCTAGGAATGTGTTCCCTGGAATTTATTGCAAACTCATAGTGTTGGGAACCAAATCCACTATTTGAGGGATTTTAGAGGGGAAAGCTTCCTCCTTTCAAGGAGAATACTTCCTCATCATTTTTTATGATTAAAAATTCGAATTGGCCTCTAGGGGCATGTATTTTTTAGTCGTATTGTGGATAAAACTTGTTGTTTAGCAGCTCCACTTTCTTTTCTTGCAGGGATGTAGTTAGACTGATTCAATAATGAATATTGGTGTCATTTTAGCTTCTAAGGCTTGGTTTATTCCACAGGAATTTGATTCCTCCTTGGGATTGGCCATCCCAGGAGCCTCAGAGCCCTCTGACACCATTTATCTATGTTATTTTCACTTCTTATTCACATGCATCTCATTTCTGTTTTGCATATTTCTATTGTTTCGTTTCTTGCGGTAGGATTGAGTTAAATGATTGAAGTGAGTTATTTTGAAGGTTTTTTATATGTTAAAAATCATTATTCATCTTTATAATAACTTTGGAAGGTTATCTTAATCATTAGGCTATTTGGATTTTGTTACTAGTTCACGAATATCAGATTTCTGGAAATGCCTTGTAGCGAAATAGTAGTAAATTTCTGTTATTTTTTAGAATGGGTTAATGAGCTTCATTTGACTTGATTCCACTTGGATTAGGTCATAATAATGTTAAAGTTAATAAAAAAATTTACCACATTGCATTTTCACTTTATTAGGTTAGGCATTTGATATATTAACTAGCTCACTAGTTCTTGAATTTCAAAATTTTAGAGTAGTAATGTTTAGTTATTTTTTAGCACGTGTGAACAGGGTTACCTTGGAGTGATTCCACTTGGAATGGAGACCTAAGACATCATACTTAATAAAAAAATTTCTCCCATCCCATTTTAATTTGATTTACTTAGTCATTCAGTGATTTATCTCCAATTCTGAGTTTCCTGTAGCAAAAACCGAGTTTCCTGTAGCACTCTTGTAGCATGTGTAAACTCGACCAAATTTTCTCCCAAAGGTTGGTTTTTGTCTCTTAGGATTGAATCATGACCCCTAGGACCTAAATACATGATTGAGGAAGAATAAAAACCACTTAGGACATTCATTTTTGCAAATTAGATTAGGTATTTTTATTTGAATTCACGCTCTTAGGATTTCAATTACAAATTGTTTTTCTTTCCTAGGATTAATTTATTTTCAAAAAAACACTTCCATTTCTGTAATTAATTTAGGCTTTGATTTCATGACATTTCCTCCATTACATCAGATCAAAAAAAGGACACATTGTTTGCTACACATATAGTGCCGATACCTCTTACGTTTGTATGATCCTTGGGTTAATAATTAAAGTTGGTAGCCTTGGGAGTTGCAACATTCTTGTTGCAATACTGAGGTTCATCAATTAGGATAGGAGGTTCCTCAGTACATGTTGGTCCAACCTCTGGTAAATTCTAGACACCAAGCTCACCAAGTCCACATCTTTCCATCCCCAAACTGATGACCAAACATAGGTCATCAAGAGGATGATCTTACACATTCTACGCATGTACAACTCAAAGCATCCACGCACATGGGATGAGAGCCTCCCTTATGTAAAAAAAAACTATAACCATGCTCTCCACATATCAACCATCCACAACCCATTTCTGGTGGACTTGGGATTCCTTCCACTATGACCCATTGACGTAGCCATGCCATTTGCGGCTACTCAGGATGATTAAGCTCATGTCCAGTCTGAAGCTGACAAGGCAAACAACTTCATTGGGTGAATTCAATACATCCACCAATAGGTTCATGACATATTGGATAGAGCCAATGCAGATTACAAGCAATGACATGATACACATCAGGTGCCACACAAATTTCCGGTGGGCGACTAAGTGTGGCTACATTTGCAGAAGGAGCGCCTCGTAAGAACCCATAGAAATCTTTTCCCGCTCCTATATGGGTCATACACCATAAACAAGGCTGTAGGGGAAAATTCCTTCGAGCTCAGTATTCCACCATTCCTTGGTTTGCACCCAATGTTCAATGTATACCTCCTTCGGCCCTACTTTCCACCTCTACTGGACACCTCTGACATTGCAGAACAACTCACATCAATAGAGTTAAACTTAGAATGCATGGAACATGCCATCACAGATCATATCATGGACACAAAAATAAAAAACACTCGCCAACAGAAGATCCAACTGTATCGAGTTGTCAAAGCTAGCCAACTCCTGCACCAAGTCAAGTGGCTCACCAGGTACCAAGGTCAACAGAAGTTTCCTCATCTCATGGAGGAACTCAATGCAATGGGGACCATTGCTTCCTAAGGGGGGAGGAATGATCCAGGTGGATATTGGTGGCCACCCACCTATTCCACTTGGTGCCCCATCGTTGTTTATTTCAGTTTCCTTAATTGTAACGCAATTTACTATTTTTAGCATTTTTTCGGGTCTTGAACTTCTGGAGTTGTTTTGAGGCCCTAAATGATTTTTTTTTTGTTGGGAAAATTAGGATCAACATCAATATTTAATCAAATTTTCTCACTAAAAATTTTTAGTCCCTGGATAGATCTTTCTAATGAGGTATTGTGCGCATCAAACGGAGATCGTATGCCAAAGTTATGTCCCCAGGAAGTTGATGTACCAATTTACCCAAACGGGGCCCATAATTTTGGCACTTTATCTCCTAGGGTTAGGTTTTCGGATGTTTAGACTTTTCCATTGTTTCTCAATAATAAATAGGCCTTCAAGCTTCATTGTAACATAGTTTAGAGGCTTGTATCTACCACATTTCTTCTGAGAGATAAGCTACTAGCACCCTAGCTAGTTTATTTCCATTCTATCTGTAAGCATATTTTAGTTATGTGATATTAATGAAATGAAGTCTTATTTCTATTACATCTCTGCATTTATGGGTATTTATGTATTTTATTGCATTCTTTCATAAGTCCGGATCAAGGCTATTAGAGCAGTCTTCTCTTTGTCAATCCTTCTTTGCATGTCCCCAATGAGGTCGAGGTATAAGGAGTTAGGGCTCGATTTGGTTGAACCTTTGCAAGATCAGCCTCACAAACCCCGACGACCACCCATGGGGGATGAAAAAAAAGACGAGGAAGTAGGAGATCCTATCAAAATATTGATTGAGGATGCCCTTGAGAAACAAAGGAATGTGATGATGGATAAATTTGCCCAGATCCTTCAACGACTTCTCACCGACGGCACATCTGCATCCAACAACCACTCTAGAGGCGCAACTCCTTTTAGGGTACAAGTAAACATTGACATTCCCATATTTGAGGGCCAAATAGATGCAGACGTCGTAGATAGATGGTTGAATATATTAGAAGGGTATTTGTCGGTTCATGACTTTTCCAATCGGGAAAAGATTACTTTTGCACTCCTCAAAGATGCCCCCCATGTCAAGGACTGGTGGGAAACCTATTGTGATAAAAAGGACAAGTGGGAACCCTCTCTATTTTCGGTCGCATCCATTTGGAAGTATTTGCATACTTCCACCAGGGATCAAAGCACATTTTTCATGTGCATCTTAGGTGTCCCATTCTGAAGAAATTTCCATCATTCCATTAGGTCATGAATAAAATTGTTCCACTAGTGCTTGTCCTTGTTAATAAGATTCATTCTCCCTCAGAAGATCATATTGGATGACTCATTCTCATGTCTCCTTGAGCATAACAACACCTATGGAAATGCTTTGTTCACTTGGAAGTCTTTTAAGTCAAAAGCTTATTTATGAAAGTCATGTCAAAAGCATTCCCATTAGGTCATTAGGTTTTTACATTTCTCAAGGTCACTCCTTCATTTTAGATGAGGTCAGCACACATATGAGAGGGACTAAATAATATCATGATGATGTAATTTTCATATTTTTAGAGTTTTTATTTTAATATAAAATTCATTATGTAATTTATTTTTGTTTTGCCAAATGTAATTTTATGTTCTCATATGTAATAAATTCAATCCCAAGCTGTCAAATGCAATCATCCGGCCTAAGTGGAGCAAATAAAGCCAAACTCCATGTCTGATCAGCCTGCAATGTCAAAAAGTCAGAAAATTAAAGAGTATCAGTGCCAAAGGAAAAAGTGAACATTAGAAAAGTGGGTGATTCAAAATTAAATTTAAAATCCACTATGCTACAAAGCCTTTCAAAACACCTCAAAGCAAGTCATTATTTCCTTTCAGCCATTAGGGGTTTCCAGGAAAGGAGAAATTTCGAATTTTCTGAGCATTTTGAGTCAAATTTCAAGGCGCTGCACATTTTCCTTGGTGCTACACGTTTACCTAGCAGCGTTGCGTGTTTGACTGAGAACTCCTGACCAAAATACATTGGCACTGCGCGTTTTCCTAGCAGCGCTACGCATTTGTCTTGGCACTGTGCGTTTGTCCAAAGTGTTGTGCGTTTGCTCAAGGAGGGTTTTTAAGAGTTGCACCACCTCCAACAATCTCAAATCTCATCACAAACTTCTCCAAGGAGCTTTAAATCAGTAAGTGGACCCTAAATCACCTCCCTTATCATATATTTTGTGTTCCATAAAGATTTGAAATGCTTGTTGCTATGAAACCCTAGTTTTTTTTTCCTTCCCATTTTCATGCACTAAATCCATGATCATATCCCTAAAACACATATCAGTCGCAAATATTTTCAAATCCTAGGGTTTTCCTAGACCTAAGTTTTCATTTTCACTCATTCCCTCCATTTGCCTAAGCTAGTCATCTCATCTCTCACTCCCTTCATCTCATTCCATTTACCCTAGGGTTTCCAAAGCCTTCAAATTAAAAATGTCTGAAGAGAAGGACAGAGGTGCCAGTGAGGAACAAACACCAAATAGAAGTGACCACAAAGGAGGGAAAATCAATAGATATGAACCAATAACCATAAAGGAGCTCATGGCTTCTCCTCTCATGGTGTCATGTTTTAAGCATGTTGGTTGTTTTAAGTTTTGTGAGAAAGTGCAGCAGATTCAGTATCACCCTATGATGACAAGGTTTTTCATCACAAGTCTCCATGATAGGAAGGTCACTCTTGCTGGGGTCACTTCTACCATGTCCACTAATGCCATTTCAGCTGCTACAAGAATCCATAATGTGGGAGAGAAATGGTTTAAACAAGGAAACCTTGATCTGAGCTATTATGAACCATATCTGAGCTATTATGAACCATATCTCAAAACTAGATACAAGGATGACAATAAGTCCATTTTCCCTTTCTCTCATTTCCTTGACTGGTATGTCCCTATGATGAAATAATCATGAATTAATTCACCTGTGAGGGGAGGTTTTCTCGACTCTATTCATATCATATCTGACTCCTCATGAATTTCACTAGAGTCAGAATGCTTTACATACCTTACTATCTCTCCCGCAACATTGACAATATGGAATACATTGTAAAAAAGAGGGATTATAATCATAAAATGGAAAGTCTTTTTCACGATTCCCTCATCAAGATGATATTCATACATCAACTTGAGCAAAAGAACATTTCATGGGACACATTCATTGCAAATGAAGTCTTCACTACCTCACCTAATCGGCATGAGTAGAGTATCCCTTCACCATCTCATCCTCCCATATCCACCTCTCCATCTTAGCCTGTTTCTCATACATCATCACCTAGTCAAATTCATTCACCTCATATTGATCCTACTTCTTCACCTTTCCATAACCTTTCACCATCATCACATCATGATACTGAGGCATCAAGTAGTGAGAAGGACATTGAGGTAACTTGGGCTAATGCTACTGATGTTGAGCCATTTCCCAAGACCTATCAGAGAGGCCATAGTCATGTGTTTTCTTCACTTAGAGTGAAAGGGGCCATGCCTTCTTCATTAACAAAACAAGTAGACAAGGGCAAGGAAAAGGATAAAGAGCCAATCATTGATGAGTAGGAGGATAAACATGAAACAGAGAAGGAGTTTTAGCTGATTTACCTTGATGAGGAGGATGAGGACAGAATCACCAGTGTAGTAATCAGAGGCAAAGAAGAAAATATTAATGAACTTCAAGCTAATCTTGACAGAGCACAATATGTGATTGATTTTCTTGAGCAAGAAAATCAACAGCTGAAAACCAAGAAAATCATTGATGAGGTCAGGACCATCAAAGCACAAAGAAAGGTAGAAAATGCCAAGGACTTGTTGGAGGAGACCTCGGATAGATTTGGTGAGATTGATGATGTGGAGGATCAGTCTCCAAGACAGAAACCAGAGACTAGAGGGTTGAAAAGAGCTCTAGCCCTTGAGAGACAGAAATAAGATGAGTTGGTAGAGCAGCTAGTTACTTGCCCTAGAGATTAGCAGGGATAGAGAGTCATGGCTTGATAGAGCCAATTTTAATTTATATAGGTTGCTATAGAATGCGAAAAGGGAAAATAATATTCAGAGGAAAATGGAAAATCACTATGCCATGAGGAACAAAATAGCAAGGGCCAAGCTCAAAAGAGCCCATGCAAAAATTCAAGCTTTGACCGAGAAAAAGGAGGAGAGGTTATACATACTTTCTAAAGTGTCTCTTCATGCCTCAAGCCCTTGATCAACAAGTAACCTTACAATTTTGGCAAGTTTTTGGCACATTTTGCACTTTAGTACATTTTTGGTTTTTTGAGCAATTTTGGCATACAGAAATGCACTGCGCTCTTTTTTTGGGCATCCAAATGACAAATGGCCACCACCATCGTGTTCAAAATGATTAATACATCAACCCTAGCAAGTTTCATAGAATTTGGAGGAGAAATGGTCCCTGAAAAGTGTAAAAAACTACCAAATTTTCATGTTTCTGCCTCTTTTTCGACCTTGGCACTGTGCTTTTATCAGTCTTGGTAGATTCAATTTTTGACAGAGAAAATGAGCATAATTTTGGAAACTAGAGGAATATTTGGAAACTAGACTCAGAGAGATTTCCAGTGATCTATCTTGGAGCTGATTTGGACACCGGGAAGGCCTCCAAGATTTTCTTGCAAAAGAGGCTATTTTTCCTATCATGGCACTGCGTGTTTGCCAGGAAAATTGCAATTTTCACAGTCTTCAACAATTTTTTGCTTTTCACTCCAGTTTGAATTTTTATCTTGGGAAATGAATAATTATTGATGTAAAAGGTCAAGATAAATGTAAATGTCATGTTTTTATTGTTATCTACCGTAGATACATTAGATAAGTCCTCTAGAGGTCAAATGAATCAGTTTCCTCTCTTTTAGAGGCAAATTGTTGGGTCTTCCTAGTCTTCAGTTTCTTGTTTGGGAGTAGGTGAAACTGATCACTATATCATGGATTCAACTCCCTGAGGCTAGGGAGAGTGGTTTTGAGGTCTATGTGATGTATTTCCTCAGGCATTGTAATGGTTGGATTCACTTGGATTTTTGGCATTTGAAGAGACATACTTTTGTATCAGTTTTTGTTGAGATTGCAAAAAGATGATGAGCTTAGTGGAAAGAAGTCGCCTTCACTAAGTGGACCCGCAGGCTATTTTTGGCGCAAAGTCTATTTTTAGACATGTCAATCATATTCTATGAGTTGCAGGATGCTATTTGTGGATGGTTGATCAAGTTGGAAAAATAGATGGACTTCTATTTTTAGACATATTGGGTGGAATCTATTTTTAGATTGCCAGTCTAAAAATAGATATGTCGAATATTATTAGCTCTTAATAATATTTGGACTCTAAACATTATCTTATTCTTTTGGAGCACTTCAGTTAAGTGCACAGATGTGGCACAGGAGCTGACGGAAGGAATTACGCTATTCCTAAGGGTCAAGTGGAGCTATTGCATGGAGACTTCAATTAGAACTCATGTGAGAGAGTTTGGTGGAGTTGATTGAGGAAGTTAATGGAGTTGTGTTTAGTTTAACTGAGTTTAACATAGTTGAGCTAGTTGTATCTAGTCTAACTGATTGATACACTAGTGAGAGTGGTGTGAATTAATTATTAGTTAATTCAATAATTATAAACTCATTAATCAACTAAAGAATACATCAGTTAACTTTAGTGCATGGACAGTTTCAGTGGAGACCAGTGAAGAGGTAGGTGAAAGAGCAGTGTGACTATCAGTTGTGACTATACTGGTGCATGAGTTTGCACCACACATTGATGGAGATTCCAATGAGTATTGTGCAGTACAATATAGGTGGTTCGAAGTTAATTATGAGCCATTCTTTAGTAGGGATTACGCAGTAGAGGCAGGCTATCAGGTGGTAGAGATTGGAGCATGTGATTTTCTAGATTGGGCTTGATTAGTGTGTAGCAATTGGAGATTATACTGAGAGCTTGTGAGGAGCTTTGTATGATGATTGTTACATGATCTCTATGACATATAATATACATATAGTTGGGGGTTTTCAGCTTTAAGCTTTCCCATAAAATACTGTGTTCATATGTGTGATTGTTTATGGTTTTAATGTGCACATGTGATTGTTTTTATTTCTGCAATTAATGATCAATGGTAGAAGAGGTTTTGTATTGTGCATGAAGTTAAAATAGTGTGTGATCAGGAGAATATCAGTGTATAAAATATCAGTTATCAAATTTCTACATGGTATCAGAGCGATATTGATCATTGGAGCAATTGCAAAACATTGAAGCGGTTGAGTTTTGACCTGGTGGAATTTGAATTTGCAGCAATGTTTTCTTGGTGTCGAAGTTGAGATGTCTTTCAACGGATTGCAATTGGAGTATGCCCTTGAGGGCAGCTCGATTTATATTGCATGGAAGGATAGTATAGAGGCGGTGCTGGATGACAATAGGTTGAAGGAGTTCATAGATGCAGAAATTCCAAAACCTGCTTCTAGCGATGCTGCCGTACTTGACGCATGGGAAAAGAAGAGAGAAAAGTGTCGAAGGATTCTGTTGGAAGGTGTGAAGGATCACATAGTGTTCAACCTTCATGGTAAAGCTTCTCCATTCTTGATGTGGAAAGCGTTGACAGACTTATTCCAAAGCAATAGCAACCAGAGGAAGTTGGAACTCAAGGATAAACTCAAGAACATACAAATGGAGAAAGGCGACAGTATGCCCAAGTACCTCACGAAGTTCATCCAATGCAGGGATGAGCTGGGAAGTGTGGGGGTTACTGTTGATGATGAGGACTTGGTGATCTTGGATCTCCTTGGGCTTCCGAAGATTTGGCATTCCTATCAGGACTCTGTCAATGGTCGGGAGAAATTGCCAGGATGGGAGCGGCTTTGGTCGGATCTTGTGCAAGAGGAGATAAGGCGAAGTACCAGGGACAGATCTTCATCAAAGAACTCAGATGAAGAAAATTGCACTTTGGCTGCCAAAGCAAGGAAGGGGAAGAGCAAGAAGAATTCTTCTCAATCCGGTGTGCAAAAGGCAAGAAGCAGGACATGTCCAAGGTGAAGTGCTTTCACTGTCACCAACACGGACATTATGCCACTAATTGTCCACAGAAGAAGAAAAATAAGCAGGCTGCTGGATCTGCAGCTAGAGAGGCCTTACCCTTGCAGTTTGAGCTGGATTTTCGTTGATCGCATGCTTGGTCTCAAGTATGATGGGTTCAGTGTGGTTTCTTGACAGTGGTGCGTGTTTTCATATGATCGGAGACAAAGATTTGTTTACTGATATGGATGAGAAAGATATTGGAGTGCACATTGAGATGGGAAATGATGGTAGATACAGTGCGACCGGTATCGGTACCATTTCCTTTGAGAGGGAGGAAGTGTTGCATGTTCCAGGATTGAAGAAGAATCTGATCTCGGTGGCCATGTTAGAAGACAAGGGATATGATGTTGTCTTTAGCGAGGGAAAGGCTTTCCTGCGCAGTAAGGCAACTAGTGAAACCCGGAGGATAGGGGTTCGAGTTAAGAACCTTTATCAGTTGTAGGTAGATGGCTGTGCAGCAATGGCAAGCAAGGCAGAAGGAGTGGTGAGCCGGGATGATGGCGAGCTGTGGCACAGGAGATTGGGCCACCTTCACCATGGAGCTTTGAAAATTTTGCAGCAAATTTCTACCGGGCTTCCCAAAGGTACACTTGCGTCATCAGATCAGTGCAAGGGATGTACTTTGGGAAAATTTGTTAAAGCCACTTTTCACGAGAAGGATAGTCGCGCCACGACGATCCCTGAGAGAATTCACACAGACGTGTGTGGACCTTTCTCAGTAGCTTCGACAGCAAAGCATAGGTACTATGTGATATTTGTTGATGATTTTTCTCGTGAGTGCTGGATCTTCTTCATGCAGAAGAAGAGTGAGACACACTCAAAGTTTTGTGAGTTCAAAGCACTAGTTGAGAAAGAATCAGGGAAGCAGGTGAAGGCTCTTAGGAGCGACAATGGTGGTGAATTCATCTCTGGCAAATTCAAGGAATTTTGCAGTGTAGAAGGAATTCGAAGAGAGCTCATAGCACCTCATAACCCACTGCAGAATGGGGTTGTTGAGAAAAAGAACAGAACGATCGTGGGTGTTGCACGGGTGATGTTGCATGATCAGGGCTCCCATACACTTGTGGGTTGAGGCATGCAATACTGCAGTTTATGTGCAAAACCGTTGTCCTCATAGGATACTTGGCATGAGTACACCCGAGGAGGCGTTTTCTGGTAAGAAGCCTAATATTTCCCATTTGAGGATTTTTGGTTCACCTGTTTACATTAATGTGACGAAGGATGCCAGGAAGAAGCTAGAGCTGACTGCAGAGGTTGGGATATTTGTGGGGTATACTGATATGCCCCACAACTATCGTGTGTATTTGTCAGACAGTCACAAGACTGTTGTGCGACGGGATATCAAATTTCATGAGGAGAAAGCCATGAAGTGTTTGCTTGAGAGGGAGCCACACTTGCATGCAGATGAGGAGCTATTAGTTCCTAAGGATGAGCCTCAGGATGCGGATTAGCCACAAGAGGAGGTTCATGGAGTGGAAGAGACCACTCATGAAGCGCCAACCATCAGAGGGCGGAAGCGCACTACAGAAGCTGAGCGACTAGCTCAAGATGCAGAGAGGATTGTAGGAGCACCTACATCACAGTGCAGACAGAGACAATCACCTGATCGGTATACTGGATACATGGCTCTTATGAGCAAGTGTATTGTGACAGAGCCATCCTCTTTCGAGGAAGCTGTGGAGGATCTCGCAAGGGTAGATGCCATGGTGGAAGAGTATGATTCGATTGTCAGAAACAGTGCATGGGAGATTGTCCCAAGGCCGGAAGGGAAATCAGTGGTAGGTTCGAGATGGATCTACAAAGTGAAGCAAGCAGTTGACGGGAGTGTAGAGAAGTACAAGGAAATATTTTTTTCCCGAGGCTTCTCACAGATTGAGGGGATCGATTATGAGGAAACCTTTGCACCTGTCACAAGGTATTCTTCCATACAGATGATTCTTGCTCTCTCAGCGCAGATGGGGTGGCACATTCATCAGATGGATGTGAAGACTGCGTTCCTCAATGGAGTGATTGAGGAGGAGGTGTACATAAAGTAGCCCGAAGGTTTTGAGATCTTCAGCAGTGAGTCACATGTGTGCAGGCTCAAGAGAGCGTTGTATGGGTTGAAACAAGCACCTCGTGCTTGGTACACATGGATAGACAGTTATTTCACCGGACTTGGATTCTCCAAGAGTGAGGCGGATCTGAACCTATACCAGATTGTGGTGGAGGGTAAGTTGCTGATCATTGTACTTTATGTAGATGATTTGATTTTGACGGGTGATGAATTGTTGATACACTCATGCAAGGCTGATATTGCAAAGGAGTTTGAGATGAAGGACTTGGGCCTCCTTCATTATTTCCTGGGATTGGAAATTTGGCAGCGCAGTGATGGACTGTTTGTTTCTCAAGGCAAGTATGCCCGGGAGATATTGGAGAAGTTCAACATGCATGGTTGCAAGCCTGTTGATACTCATCTTCCTGGTGGTTGGAGGAAGGAGGATGCTACATCGGCAGATGTAGTGGATGCCATTGTTTATCGACAGTTGGTGAGGTCGCTTATGTATCTGGTCAATACACGACCCGACATATGCTATGCTGTTAACCAACTTTCACATATGCTATGCTGTTAACCAGCTTTCACATATGCTATGATGTTAACCATCTATGCTATGCTATGCCGTTAATTTAGAAAATGAAATAGCTAAATTGAAAGTGTCCATTCCTTTGACAGAGTTAGTAAAGAATAGTCATTACAAACATCAGGTGTATAAAATGTTGCTAGTTCATCCTTTGTCCGATATGGTTAATGTTGAAGATGACCACCCTGAGCTTATTTTTGGTATAGCTATAGATGGTCAATTAGAAGAGAGTGAAGTTCCCCCTTTTTATTTAAGCCTTAGAATACATGAGTACATAATTCATAATGCTATGCTTGATTTCGGGGCTTCTCACAATTTAACGCCTAAGGCTATTATGGAAAATATGGGCATGGATATCACCTAACCGTATCATGATTTGTATTCATTTGATTATGGTAGAGTTTGCTGCATTGGTCTCATTAAAGATTTAGTGGTTTCCTTAGACCAAATCCTAGCCAAGAATGTTTTGATGGATGTGGATGTGATTGATATAACACCTCGGTTCAGCATGTTGTTGTCTAGATCATGGGGAGCCAAACTCAAATGTACTTTACAACTTGACTTATCTTATGATACTATTCCTGTTTTCGGGAAATTGAGGAAATTGTATCGGGAAAAGAAAATGAAGTATATGATAACTAGTAAGGGGAAGCCCATAAATCATCCAATACAGGTTGTACATACAGATATAGAATCTTTTATTTTGTATAAATGATGATAGTTTGAATGATGTAAATAATTAGCTAGTAATGGTAGAGGATGTACCAGAAGTATCCAAGAATTTTAGAGCAATTATTGATAAGGAAAAATAAATGGTGACTTCTTTCGAACAACCTTTAGAAGAACAAAAAACCAGCGTAGATCAGGAAAACGAGGTGACTGTCCAAATTAAATCAAAACCAATGGTTAAGTTTTAGCATCTAGAAGACAAAGATGGACTTTGGAGTATGGATTTCGACGGTGCTTTGGGTAAGGAAGGTGCAGGTATTGGTATTTGGATCCGAAGTCCTGGGTAAGTCAGGTGGAATTCCAAGAAATTTTAGAGAATGCTCTTATAAATTAGCTTTTGACTGTTCTAACAATGAAGCAGAGTATGAATCATTGATCATAGGTCCCAAAATTTTGAAGAAACTTGGTGCAAAAATAATTTCTATTTATGGTGATTCTAAGCTTGTCATAAAGCAGGTGAAAGGAGAATATCAAGAAAAACATCCGTGAATGAGAGCCTATAGGAATGCAGTCTTGGATATCTTAAAAATGTTTCCTGAATACACATTAACAGTGGTACCAAGAATTCAAAATATCATTGCAAATTTTCTTGCTACAGTAACTAGTAATCTCAAAATTCTAATGAACTCCAGTAATAAATTTGAAATTCATGTCAAACATAGACCTAGTGTTCCTGATAATTTAAGACACTGAAAAGTTTTTTGGGATGAGAAAGAAATTAATAGCTTTTTGCAGAATGAATGGAAATTCAAAGATGCTTTTATTGATGATGTTTGTGATTCTGATGATCAAAACATAGAAGCCAATCAGATGAATATTTTACAGCTGAAAGATAATATTATTCCTAGAGGACTCATACCTTTAGAAGAAATTTTTGATCAAGATGATGTGGCAAGGAAACAAACATTGACTCCTATAGAAAAGGGTGTGGAAGACGTGAACATCGGAACAGCAGATAAGCCCAAGATGGTTAAGCTATCTAAGACAATATCTGACGAGGCAAAAGATAACTACATCAAATTGTTATCTGAATTTTTGTTATTTTCGCATGGGATTATGTAGATTTGAAGGTCTATGACAAGAATATCATTCAACACACTATTCCCATCAAGCCAGATCAAAAACCCTTTAGACAGAAGTTGAGAAGGATAAATCCAAGATTGTTTGCATCCATCGAGAAAGAGGTAAATCGATTGTAAAAATATGGTATCATTGTTCCAATTAGGTTTTCTGATTGTATTTCAAATTTGGTTCTGGTAAGGAAAAAGAATGGAGAGATAAGGTTGTGCATTGATTTTCGAAATTTGAATAAAAACAATGTTGCCGATGAAATAGGTAACCGCACTGTTACCTACTTTTTCTTGGTAGCATAAAAAGCACCCGATTTTGAAAAGTGGTGATGCAGAATTACCTTTTTTTTTGGGAGCACATTTTCGACACACTAATATTTTTATTTATGAAGTATGAATATTTGTTTTAAAATGTTAGTGATTTTCATGCTAATTTTGAAACGTATTGATGTAGCATCAATTTTTTTTTAGAGCGGTGATTTTCATGCTAATTTTGAAACGTATTGATGCAGCATCAACCCTTTTTTTTTAGAGTGGTGATTTTCATGTTGGTAATAAAACACAAAACTTAGATAAAAAAATATATATATATAAAAACAATAAAAAAAACCAATAAAAATGTAAAAAAAAACAAAATTAACTCGTAAAAATAAAAAATTTAAACAAAAATAAATTTAAAAAAAAACAAAAAAAAAACAAAAATATTCGAAAATTATATCAAAAGAAATGACAAAATTTGAAAAAAAAAACTCATAATTTAAAGAAAAAAACAAAAATTAACCAAAAAAATTAAAAAAAAACATCAAAAACATTTTTTTTCTAAGTTATTTAAAAAAACCATATAATTAAAAAAAAAAAATTTAAATAGAAAATTTAAAAATAATTTAAATTACAAAATTAAAATTTAGATAAAAAAAATAAAATACAAAAAAGAAAAAATTAAATTTAAAAATTTAAATTAAAATAATAATAATAAGAAGAAAAAAAAAACAAATTTTAAAATTAACAAAAAAAAACAAATTAAAAATAAACAAAATTTAAAATTGAAAAAGAAAATTAAAATAAAAGAATTAAAATAAAAAAAACTATCATTAAAAAAATAAAAAATAAAAAAACTACGTGCAAATAATTAAAAAACAAATATCCATAAATTTATTGTTTTTTTTTTAAATGAAACAATTTATAAAATTTAAAAATAAAAAACTAAATAAACTAAAAGATTAAAAAAATAAATAAATTAAATTAAAATTTAATAAATTTAATAAATAATTTTTTAATTTTAAAAAATAATTAATCTAAAATATTAAATTTAAAAACAAAATTTAAAACAAAAAAATGAAAACAATTTAAATTTAAAATAAAAAATTTGAATTAAAAACAAATAATTTTAAATTTTTTGAATTTTAAAAAAAATATTAAAAAAAAAAAAAAAAGAATTTTTTGATCGTGGTGGCGCCGCCAATCGGCCTCTCGCCTAGGTGGCGGCGGAGGCCGGCCGCTGGGCGGGAGGCCGATTTCGACAATTGCCCACCCGCTGCGGGAGGCCGATTCCGGGAATTGCCCTGCCGCGGCACGGGAGGCCGATTCCGGGAATCGCCCTCCCGCGGCGGGAGGCCGATTTTGGGAATCGCCCTGAGGCCGATTCTGGGAATCGCCCTGCCGCGGCACGGGAGGCCGATTCCGGGAATCGCCCTCCTGCGGCGAGATGCCGATTCCCGGAATCGCCCTCTCGCCATGGGAAGGCGATTCCCAGAATCGGCCTCCCGCCGCGGGAGGGCGATTCCTGGAATCAACCTCCCGCCGCGGGAGGGCGATTCTCGAAATCGGCCTCCCGCCCAGTGCCTGGCCTCCGCCACCACCTGGGCGGGAGGCCGATTGGCGGCGCCACCATGATCAAAAAATTCTTTTTAAAATTTTTAAAATTTGATTTTTTTATTTTTTATTTTTTTTTAAATTTATTTTACTTTTTTTGAAATTTAATTTGTTTTATTTTTTATTTTTTTATTTATTTTTTAATTTTATTCATTTTTTTTGTTTTTAATTTTTTTTTTCTAAATTTTGTTAAAATTTTTTATTTTTATTTTTATTTAATTGATTTTTTAATTTTTAATTTTTTCATATATATATTTTAATTATTAAGTTTTATGTTTATTTTTTTCATTTAATTTTTTAAAATTTAGTAAATTTTGTATTTTTTTTTAATTTATTTGAATTTAATATTTTTTTTATAAATTTTATAAATTTTTATTATAAATTTTTTAATTACATAAAATTTTTATATATATATATATTTTTAAATTTCAATTAAAATTGTGTATTTAAAATTATATATATGTATTTTTAATTAAACTTAATATTTTCAAATTAATTTGTTTTTTATTTTATTTTTTATTTAATATATTTATTTTTTTATTTATTTTTATCAATTTTTCAATTTTTCAATTTTAACTTTTTATTTTAACAATGGTTTTTTTTTTTTTTCTTTTATATTTAAAATTTATTTGTTTATTCATTTATTTATTAAAATTTAATATTTGTTTTTTTTTAAATTTAATTTGTTATTTTAATATTAACATTTTTTTTTTAAATTTAATAAAATCTAATATATATATTTTTAATTTAAGTTCATATATATATATATATATATATATATATATTATTTTTTATAATTTAAATTTAATTTATTTTTTAAAATCTGTTTGTCTGTTTAATATATATTTTTTAAAATTTAATATTTTTATTGTATTGTATTTTTCATTTTTTTTATTTTTAATTAATTTTTCATTTTTTTACTTTTAATTTCAATAATGTTTTTTTTTTTTTAAATTTTATTTTAAAGTTTTAAATTTATTAAAATTTAATATATTTCTTTAAATTTAATTAATTAATTAATTTATTTCTAATTTAATAAACATTTTCTTTTTCTTTTTTAAATTTAATTTTTAAATTTAATTTTTTATAATTTCTTTCCTTTTTTAACTTTTTTTTTTTCTATATATTTTGAAATTTTTATCTTTAATTTTTTGTTTTTTTTTTCTTAAATTTTAGGTTTTTTTAAATGTTTGAATTAAAATTTTTATTTTTATTTTTTTATTCCTATATATTTTTAAATTTTAAGCTTTAAAATGTTTTTATTTTTTAAATTTATTTTTTTTTCTTAAATTTTAGGTTTTTTTTAATGTTTGAATTTAAAAAATTAAAAAATGTTATTTCTATTTTTAAAAATGTCAAAAATATGACAATTTTTTTTTTGTTATTCCAGCATCAACTGGTTTTGTTTTGAGGGTGTTTTTTCAATCTTTTTTTCAAGAAACAATTTTGTTTTTAGCATAATTTTATAAAATGTTGAAATTTGACCTTCAAAAAAAACCAAGTTCGTTCTGGAATACACTTTTTTTGTTTTTGGGGTGTTTTTTCATGTTTTTTGAGTCTTTTTGGCTTAAAGTTCCTGTTTTGAGGTCAGGTTACCTATTTCATTGGTAACAATGTTTAAAGTGTCTTTAAAGGATAATTACCCCTTCCTAAGATGGACCATGTTCTGCAAAGGGTAGTTGGAGCATCACAAATGTCACTGCTTGACGTATATTCAGGTTATAATTAGATTTTGGTACATGAAGAAGACCAAGGTAAAACTGCTTTCACAACACCATGGGGGACCTTTCAGTATGTCAAAATACCATTTGGACTCAAGGATGCAGGGGCTACTTTTCAGTGGGTGATGGATATAGCCTTTGCTAATGAGAAAGATGTTTTCTTAGTGGTGTATTTAGATGATTTGACAATGTTTTCTGGTTCTGATGATCAACATTTATATCATTTGAGAATTTTTTTTCAGAAATGTAGGGAGTTCGGAATTTCTCTGAATCTGAAGTAGAGTCTTTTTGCCATGGAAGAAGGCAAACTTCTCGGTCACATAATTTCCAAGGATGGCAGTCGTATTGATCCTTCCAGAGTAAAAGCAATTCAGCAAATAGATTTCCATGTAATAAAAAGGAGATACAAGATTTCAATGGTAAGATGAACTTCTTATGCCGATTTGTTCCTAATTTAGCTAAGCATTTATGTGAAATGACTAATATGTTGAAAAAGGACAACAATGTAAAATGGACTACTGATTCTATGAAGTCTTTCAACTTGGTAATGCTTGCTTTAACCACAACCCCTGTTTTGGTTAGTCCAGATTATACTAGTGATTTTATAATATTTTCATTTGCATCTGAGCACACCTTGGCTGCGGTTTTGATGCAAAAGAAGGATCAGGTTGAATAACCCATTGCTTTCTTCAGTCGAGCCATTAGATATGCTGCTCTTTGCTATAATATTATTGATAAACAAGCTTTAGCCTTGATCCAAGCATTGAAGGATTTCTGGATCTATATTCTACATTCACACACTGTAGCTTATGTTCCAAATGCAATGGTAAAAGAAGTTCTCACACAGATTGATCCTGAAGGTCGGAGAGGTAAGTGGATAGCAGCAATGCTAGAGTATGATGTCGAGATCAGGACCACTAAGCTAATCAAGGGATAGGCGTTAGCCAAACTCATGGCTGAATCCAAGTTGCATGCTCTAGACATAAACCTCATTGCAGCAATGTCAGATGTTGAAGAAGATGGCGTTTTAATACAGGTATTAGAAATGTTTCTCACCTCACCATGGTATTCAGATATAGTGTATGTTCTCCAACACTTATGTCCTCCTCCTGGAATGTCAAAAAGTAAGGGTACGTCTTTAAAATTAAAATCTACTAAATACTGCATTCTAGATAGTGCCCTTTATTGGAAAGATCCAAGAGGTGTTTTTTGAATTGCCTGGTTGAAGATGAAGCTAAGAAGGTGATGGATGACTTCCATAGGGGAGATTGTGGAGGCCACTTGTTTTGGAAAACAACAACTAACAAAGTGTTGAGAGCAGGGTATTATTGGCCGACTCTATTTTTAGATTTGTACAAAATTGTCACAAACTATCATGAATGTCAAGTTTTTCGAGGAAAAAGGAAACTCCTTACGCTTCCACTAAAGCCTATTGTAGTAAATGCTCCTTTCCAATAGTGGGGACTTGATTTTATTGGGGAAATTCATCCCACATCATCAGCACAACACAAATGGATTCTAACAGCCACCAACTACTTCACCAAGTGGATCAAGGCTATTCCTACAAGGCAAGCTACAAACACGATAATTATTTAGTTTTTAGAGTCCAATATTTTGTCTCATTTTGGTTGTCCTCACAAGATTATTACAGATAATGCTGCAGTGTTCAAGTCAAAGAATATGATTGAGTTTTGTCACAAGTATAATATTAGGTTGGGCCATTCCACTGCATATTATCCACAAGGCAATGGATTAGCTGAGTCCTCTAATAAATACTTGGTTAATATCATTAAGAAAATGTTAGAGGAGAATAAGAAAAATTGGCATAGAAAGCTTACCAATGCTTTGTGAGCAGACCGTGTGAGCACCAAGAAGTCTATAGGTATGTCACCTTTTGAACTGGTTTATGGTACAGATACAGTGTTTCCTACATCACTTGCAGTCCCAATTATGAGATTATTGCAGGAAGCAGGTAGTGAGGAAGATGATATTCAACGTTGAATCAATCAGATGATTCACCTTCAGTAAACAAGGGAGGAAGTTTATCAGACTACCTCTAAACTTCAGGAGAAAATAAAAAATATTTATGATCACAAAACTAAGGCAGATAAGTTTCAGCTGGAGGATGTAGTGCTGTGGTGGGATGCAAGAAATGAAGATAAAGGAAAGCACGGGAAGTTTGAAAATATTTGGAAATGACCCTATAAGATCTTAGCTTATCAAGGAAAAAATGCCTATTTGTTGAAAGAGATGAATGGAAAAGAATGTTTAGGAGGACCGGTCAATGGTAGGCTCTTGAAACATTATTATTTATGATGCAACTTTTGAGAGAATGTTTCACTATCATTGTAAATACCAGTTAATATTTTCTGCAAGGTTTGGAGCAAAAAATGATCTAGGCTTGGGGCCCGAAGTGAAGGCTATAAAGCTTGTTGATTTTCTGTTGTTTGCAAATTTTTTGTGTCAGTTCCCAGTCACTTTGAATGGTTTTTGAGTTAGTATTATAGTCTGCAGTCTTTTGAATTGTTTGACTATATTTGCCCAATGGTTAGGCACTTGGTCTACAGTGTTCTTGACACCTCCAAGGAGTTGCCATCCCCAATAAGGCCAATGTTAGTGTAAGTATTTTCATACTTCCACCAGGGATCAAAACACATTTTGCATGTGCATCTTAGGCGTCCCATTTTGAAGAAATTTTCCATCATTCCATTAGGTCATGATATAAAATTGTTCCACTAGTGGTTGTCCTTGTCAATAAGCTTCATTCTCCCTCAGAATATCATATTGGTTGACTCATTCTCATGTCTCCTTGAGCATAACAAAACCTGTGGAAATTCTCTGTTCACTTGGAAATATTTTAAGTCAAAATCTCATTTATGAAAGTCAGGTCAAAAGCAGTCCCATTAGGTCATTAGGATTTTACATTTGGTCACTTCTTCATTTCAGATGAGGTCAGCACATATATGAGAGGGACAAAATAAGATCATCATGATGTAATTTTCATATTTTCAGAGTCGTTATTTTTGAGTTTAATAATTTTTATATAAAAATTTCATTTTGATATAAAATTCAATATGTAATTTATTTTTGTTTTTCCAAATGTAATTTTATGTTCTCATATGTAATAAATTCAATCCCAAGCTGTCAAATGCAGTCATCCAACCTAAGTGGAGAAAAGAAAGCCAATCTCCATGTTTGATAAGCCTGTAATGCCAAAAAGTTAGAAAATTAAAGAGTATCAGTGCCAAAGAAAAAAGTGAACATTAGAAAAGTGGGTGTTTCAAAATTAAATTTCAAATCCACTATGTTATAAAGCCTTTCAAAACACCTCAAAGCAAGTCATTGTTTCCATTCAGCCATCAGGATTTTCCAGCAAAGGATAAATTTTGAAATTTCTGAGCATTTTGGGTCAAATTTCAAGGCGCCGCGCGTTTAACCAGTGACACTGTGCATTTGCCCGTGAACTCTTAACCAAAATACATTGGTGCTGCACGTTTGTCCAGAGTATTGTGCGTTTGCTCAGGGAGGGTTTTAAAGAGTTGCACCACCTCCAACAAGCTCAAATCTCCTCACAAACTTCTCCAAGGAGATTTTAATAAGTAAGTGGACCCTAAATCACCTCTCTTCTCATATATTTGGTGCTCCATAAAGATTTGAAATGCTTGTTGCTATGAAACCCTAGTTTCCTTTTCCTTCCCATTTTCATGCACTAAATCCATGATCATGTCCCTAAAACACATATCAGTCATAAATATTGTCAAATAATAGGGTTTTCCTAGACCTAAGTATTCATTTACTCTCATTCCCTCCATTTTCCTAAGCTAGTCATCTCATCTCTCACTCCCTTCATCTCATTCCATTTACCCTAGGGTTTCCAAAGCCTTCAAATTCAAAATGTATGAGGAGGAGGACATAGGTGTCAGTGAGGAACAAACACCAAAGAGAAGTGACCACTAAGGAGGGAAAATCAACAGATATGAACCAATAACCACAAAGGAGCTAATGGCTTCTCCTCTCACTATGTCATGTTTTAAGTATGTTGGTTGTTTTGAGTTTTGTGAGAAAGTGCTACAGATTCAGTATCACCCTGTGTTGACAAGGTTTTTCATCACAAATCTCCATGATAGGCAGGTCACTCTTGTTGGGGTCATTTTTACCATGTCCACTAATGCCATTTCAGCTACTACAGGAATCTCTAATGTGGAAGATAATTTTTTTAAACAAGGAAACCTTGATCTGAGCTATTATGAACCATATCTCAAACCTAGATACAAGGATGACGAGAAGTCCATTTTCCCTTTCTCTCATCTCCTTTATCGGTATGTCCCTATGATGAAAATAATCATGAAGTACTTCACTTGTGAGGGAGGTTTTCTCGACTCTATTCATATCATATCCGACTCCTCATGCATTTCACTAGAGTCAGAATGCTTCACATACCTTACTATCTCTCCCACAAAATTGACAAGATGGCGTACATTGTACAAAAGAGGGATTATAATCATAAAATGAAAAGTATTTTTCACCATTCCCTCATCAAGATGATAGTCATACATCAACTTGAGAAAAATAAAATTTCATGGGACACATTCATTGCAAATGAAGTCTTCACTACCCCACCTAGTTAGCATGAACATAGTATCCCTTCATCATCTCATCCTCCCATATCCACTTCTCCATCTCAGCTTGCTGCTCATACATCATCACCTAGTCAAATGCATTAACCTCATATTGATCCTACTTCTTCACCTTTCCATAACCTTTCACCATCATCACATCATGATACTGAGGCATCAAGCAACGAGAAGAACATTGAGGCAACTTGGGTTAATGTGACTGATGTTGAGCCATTTCCAAATACCTATCAGAGAGGCCACAGGCATGTATTTGATTCACTTAGAGTGAAAGGGGCCATGCCTTCTTCATCAGAAAATTAGGTAGACAAGGGTAAGGAAAAGGCTAAAGAGCCAATCATTGATGAGCAGGAGGATAAACATGAATCAGAGCAGGAGTTTCAGCTGATTAACCTTGATGAGGAGGATGAGGACAGAATCACTAGTGCAGTAATCAGAGGAAAAGAAGAAAATATTAGTGAAGTTCAAGCTAATCTTGATAGAGCACAATATGTGATTGATTTTCTTGAGCAAGAAAATAAATAGCTGAAAATCAAGAAAATCATTGATGAGGTCAGGACCATCAAAGCACAAAGAGAGGTAGAAAAGGCCAGGGCCTTATTGGAGGAGACCTTGGACAGATTTGGTGAGATTGATGATGAGGAGGATCATCCTCCAAGATGGAAACCAAATACTAGAGGGCTGAAAAGAGCTCTAGCCCTTGAGTGACAGAAATAAGATGAGTTGGCAGAGAAGCTCACTCCAAGTGAGCTGCTTGCCCTAGAGATTAGCATGGATAGAGAGTCATGGCTTGATAGATCCAAATTGAATTTAGAGAGGTTTCTAGAGAAGGCCAAAAAGGATAATGATATTCATAGGAAAATGGAAAAGCACTATGCCATGAGGAACAAAATTGCAAGGGCCAAGCTCAAAAGAGCCCATGCAAAAATTCAAGCTTTGACCAAGAAAAAGGAGAAGGAGAGGTTAGAAATACTTGTTGAGGTGTATATTCATGCGTCAAGCCCTTGCTTAGCAAGTAACCTTACAATTTTGGCAAGTTTTTGGCACATTTGGCACTTTAGTGCATTTTTGTTTTTTTGAGCAATTTTGGCACACAGAAATTCTGCCAAACGCGCAACGCCCTTAGCGCTATGCTCTTTTTTGGGGCATACAAATGACAAATGGCCACCACCATCATGTTCATAATTATTAAGACATCAACCTTAGCAAGTTTCAAAAAATTTGGAGGAGAAATGTTCCCTCAAAAGTGCAAAAAATTACCAAATTTTCATGTTTCTGCCTCTTTTTGACCTTGGCGCTGCGCGTTTACCAGTCTTGGGAGATTCACTTTTTGACAGAGAAAATGAGGATATTTTTGGAAACTGAAAGCATATTTGGAAACTAGACATAGAGAGATTTCCAATGAGCTATATTGGAGCTGATTTGGACACTGGGAAGGCCTTCAAAATTTGCTTGCAAAAGAGGTTATTTTTCCTGTCATGGCGCTGTGTGTTTGCTAGGAAAATTGCAATTTTCACAGTCTTCAACAATATTTTGATTTTCACTCCAGTTTGACTTTTTATCTTGGGAAATGAGAAACTACTGATGTAAAAGGTTAATATAAATTTAAATGTCATGTTTTTATTGTTATATAGGGTAGATACATTAGATAAGTCCTCTAGAGGTCAAATGCATCAGTTTCCTCTCTTTTAGAGGCAAATTGTTGGGTCTTCCTAGTCTTCAGTTTCTTGTTTGGGAGTAGGTGAAACTGATCCCTATATCATGGATTCGACTCCCTGAGGCTAGGAAGAGTGGTTTTTAGGTATATATGATGTATTTACTCAGTCATTGTAATGGTTGGATTCACTTGGAGTTTTGGCATCTGAAGAGACATACTTTTGTATCAGTTTTGGCCTGGACATTAATAAAATTTGCATCTATTTTTATGGGATACATGTGGTATTGTGTTTAGTTTCAGTTTTTATTATGTGCTCATATGCTAGAATGTTTTGTGTATTTCATTCATCATTTCATTTATATTGAATGAATGTTTTCAAGTTAGATGAACATAATCCATAATTTCTATGCATTGTTTTGGGTAAGCATTCATAATTTGTAATTTCTTCAATTTAGAAAGAAACCATGAATTCATCATGCTCTTTCTAGCTCCTCACCTGTCTAAATCATCTCACCATCAAAACCCTAAAGTGCTACACATTGTACCTACCTTGCCCCATAGAACACCCTGCAAATTTTTACCTAATTTACTTGCCCTAGCTGTTTGACTCCTCTTGATCTAACAAAACCCTAAAAAATCAAAATAAAAAACCCTGAGCTACTATACCTATCCTAATATCTTCTTTACTTAGTCATTTTGGCTGTGATTTATACAGAGAGAGTGCTCTCCTAGCCTAGTAGGGTTAGCTACTTGGCTAAGCGTGGTTTGAGGTTACCTCGGAATTGCCTTTCTCAGTCCGAGGTTCAATCCGAGTGATAAAACATACAATGGACTACGTTGCGACAGAAAATGGATCCATACCCTGCGCACAAAATTGGGTATCAAAGATGCACAGAAACATTTGGTGCTGAAGTACCGTAGTTGTCTGCACAAATACATTTAGGAGGAAATGGATTTCCTCGACATATCCTCACTAGGCGCAACATATCAGTATGCTTCCAAGATTAAGCAGAAGTTCAAACAGAAGAAGCGAGACTTTGGATCTGTGAATCAGAAGCAAGGGAAAGGTGCCCGCAAACCGTAGAACAAAGGAAAAAGGCAAGGTGGGGCAGCCCAGGATAACCCGCCAAATCCACAAGAAAATAACAACATAACGAAGCCAAATAAGGACACGAGAAAGTGGTGTGAGTTCCATAAGAGCTTCACTCACAACACAAGTGATTGTCAGGCCACGCAATCACTGGTGGTCAAGTTGAAGGCTTCTGAATCAGATGCATGATCCGACTCTTAATTAGAACTCAATAAGGGGAATGATAAAGGGAAGTATATTATCGATGCGAAACCCAATGCCACTGCTTCCACCACTAAGATCTAGAAGTAGGAACCAGAAGATCCAGAGGAGGGGGAGCACCTCTTCCATTCCAAGATGTGGGTAAAGCAGTTGGGCTTGTTGACCACAACACACCCACAGTCGTACACCATCGGGTGGCTTCACCAAGGACGAGATCTCCGCGTCAGCCAACAATGTCGTCTTCCCTATAACATCAAGCCCTTCACGGATGAGGTATTATGTGAAATTGCTCCTCTTGATGTTTCTGATGTATTTTTAGGCCAACCATACTTGTGGAAGAAACATGATGTGTATGAGTCCCGTCCTCACGCTGTTATTGTTACTTTCTAAAATAAGTCGTACAGGATAATGGAGGTAGCATTGCCTGCCGCCATCTCTTTGGTTATGACAAAACAATGCAGTAAGCTCATTTCCAAAACTGGGAAATTTGGTTTCCTAATAATCTGCCCTCAGGGAAAGAATAATATTGTGGCCACGACCTCCTGAAAAAGCTCCTTTGCACGACAAAAACATATGGACAAGACCATGGAGGAGTACGGGGAAATATTCACCTCACCCGCAGGGGTGCCTCTGCACTGTCAAGTCAAGCACCCCATCGATCTGACTCCAGGTGTGCCACTTCCCAATGGACCAATCTATGGGTGCTCTGTTATGGAGAAAGATGAAATCAAGAGGCAGATTTAGGAGTTGTTGCAGAAAGGTCACATCCTGCCAAGTTCATCGCCCTGTGGGAGCCTGATCGTTTTGGTGAAAAATAAGGATGGGACTTGGAGACTCTGTATTGACTATTGGGTGCTGAAAAATATCAATGTCTAGAATAGATACGTGATCCCATGGATTGATGAGCTTCTGGACAAAATCAAGGGGGGAAAATATTTTTGTAAGATAGATTTGAAGTCCAGGTATCACTAGGTACCAATCGAACCCTCCGATGCGTGGAAGACTACCTTAAAATCGAGGGAGGGTCTTTTCGAATGGTTGTTCATGCATTTTAGTTTGACGAATGCTCCAAAAACCTTCATGAGGCCGATGGATGACATCTTGCAACCATTCACCAACTCATTTTTAGTAGTGTACTTGAATGATATCCCAACATTCAGCCAGACTTGGGAAGAGCACTACCACCACATCTAACAGGTCCTCTAAAGACTACGACAACACAAGTTGTGTGCCAATTTGAAGAAGTGCACTTTTTGCATGACCCAGGTTCAGTATCTGAGATAAATTATTGATGAGGGGGAGGGGTGCATGTGGATCCAACCAAGATCCAAGTCATTCGGGATTGGCTAGTCCCAACCACTCTAATAGAGCTCCATAAATTTCTAGGTCTTGCCAATTTCTATCGTAGGTTTGTGTTGGAATTATCTCATATCAATTTTCCCTTGAGCCAAGTCACCAAGGGAGGAGCAAAAGAAAAATAATTTTGGTATGAATCTCAACAGAACGCGTTTGTCAAGTTGAAACATCAACTCTGCTCTGCCCCAGTGCTCGCAATACCAGAATTGCAACAACCATTTTGAATCGAGACATATGTCTCAGACTATGCTATTGGGGCAGTTCTTAGTCAACCAGGGAATCCAATGGCATATCACAGTGAGACACTATCCGACACAGTCTAGAAGTATCCCAGTTATGAAAAAGAGATGTATTCCATTAGGCAAGCTTGCCGATAATGGAAGCATTACATTTTGCAGAAGGAAATAGTCATCCACACAGACCACTGACCCCTGTAGTTCCTGCAGATACAAGGGATGTTGTAGAGTGATCACCATAAGAAGTGGTCCACATATCTGCAACAATTTTATTTGAACATCAAGTACAAGAAGGGAAACACCAATAATTTTGTAGAATGACTCATCCAACTGCTGATCGTGAATCTAACCACCATGCTCAACTCTTGTGGGAATGAGACTTCTGATTGGCCACTTCTCTTCAAGAGGGATTGAGAATTTGGCCACACATACAAGACGCTCTTGGAGGGTAAGAAAGTTCCAAATTTTCACCTCCAGGATGCACTGCTATGTCACCTAGGACACCTTTTTGTTCCTTCAAGCGAGTGTGCCAAGGTGATTTGGAAAGTGCACTACAGTCGGGTTTTTGGGCATTTCTGGTTCGAGAAAATAATGGCAGTATTGTAGAAGTATTTTTATTGGCTGAACCTTCAATTGGATGTTAGGAAGTACATCAGATCTGGCACTTCTTACACCATTTCCAAACCGACCATCAAGAAGCAAGGCCTCTATATGCCGCTTCCTACCCTTAGTCAACATTGGGAATCCATCTCCATGGATTACATGTCGGGCCTTCCTTCTACTAAGCATGGAAATGACTATGTTTTCATGTTCGCCGATAGATTCTCGAAGATGGCCATTATGGCGGCCTGCAAGAAGAATATCACAAAAAAAAAAACTGCTAAATTCTTCTTTGAATGAGTGTGGGTACACTTTAGGATCCCATAGTCTATCATCTCAGATCGAGACAACAGGTTCATCAATATATTTTGGTCCAACCTCTGGTCAATGCTGGACACTAAGCTCACCAAGTCCACAACTTTCCAACCCCAAACTGATGGCCAAATAGAGGTTGTCAATGGGATGATTGTACACATTCTACACATGTAAAAATCAAGGCATCCACACACATGGGATGATATCCTCCCCTATGTACATCACAGCTATAACCGGGCTCTCCATAGTTCAACTAACCACAAAACATTTCAGGTGGGCTTGGGATTCTAGCCACTATTTCCCTATGATGTAGTGATGCCATTTGCGGCTACTCAGCCCGATTCGGCTCATGTCCAGTATGAAGCTGACAAGGAGAAAAAAATCATTGAGTGCATTCAGCACATCCGCCAAAAGGTTCTTAAAATATTGGATAGAGCCAATTCCAAGTACAAGCAGCGACATGATCAACATCGGGTGCCACACAACTTCTAGGTGGGTGACAAAGTGTGGCTACATTTGCAGAAGGAGCGCCTCGTTGGACCCCACTATAAGCTTATCCCACTCCAATATGGGTCATACACCATCACCGATGCTGTAGGGGAAAATTCCTTCGAGCTCATTATTCCACCATTCCTTGGTCTGTACCTAGTGTTTAATATGGACCGCCTTCAGCCCTACTTTCTAGCTCTACTGGAAACCTCTGACATTGCAGAACAACTCACACCAAAAGAGTTAAACCCATAATGCATGGAAAAATCCACCATATATCATATCATGGACACACAAATGAAGAACACACAACAACAAAAGATCCAACTGTATTGGGCTATCAAAGCTGGCCAACTTCTGCACCAAGGCAAGTGGCTCACTAGGGACCAAGTTTAGTAGAAGTTTCCTCATCTCATGGAGGAAGTTAGCGTAATGGGGACCATTGCTTCCTAAGGGGTGAGGAATGATCTAGGTGGATATTGGTGGCCACCAGTCTATTCCACTTGGAGCCCCACCATTGCTTATGTTGTAACATATTCTCCTCTGCCTGTGAATTTTTCCCCGCTGTCCCATTCAAATCCATTTCTAACCTCTGCCGTGGCCTAAAATCTCATGACTCCTACTAGATATTACTACCTCCGCCCGAAAATCTGCCTTACAATAGTTCAAAACCCAAATTTAAATAATCAGGCCGAGTCCCTAAAGAGTTTGACGCCCTCCCGCTTCGGCTTCCATATGACCCGAGTCTGAAAGCCATAATTCAAAGCAAGAAGGGGCCTATTGTCTTAACGATCGGACGCAATGCTGGCCGTCCGATCTGGCTCAAATTAACGGTGCGACAATCAACTTATATGAAGGACCCGTGCACAGCAGATCGTCAGTATTTCATGGCCCACCATTTTATTGTCCCCCGATGCAAGCGCAGCCGTTGATCTTGTTCCGAGATCGAACGGTCCTGGGTCAATCACAGTCCTGCCCTCAATCGCAATCGGAACTTAAAGAATGTGCCACTCCCGGTCTGTCCGCTCTACCTTCCGATTGCGATTTCCGATTGGGGTCCCGCCTCCTGTGGTCGTGTCATCCTAATTCGCAAGTGTATGACGTGTTCCTCCTCCACCATTCATATATTTTGGTTACGTGTCATATTTTGTGAATCTTTGCCCCGTTCGTTCATTATCGCTCCATTGTATTCTGCATTGTCACCCTCTATTTTTCCATTATTTTCATGCGTTTCCTGTCACCCTACATCGTCTCAACATTTCGCCTAGCCCGTATCACTGATTCCATGGCCGCTGTCGTGTCCACACTCCATGTCACCGAGTCAATTTTTTCTAATGTTTTGCGGGTTTTGCAGGTCTTTGAAACGACTCAGTGGGTGCTTTAACTTGCCGCCTCTGTTGTTGAGATCTGAAGGACATATTTTAGCTGGCGAAATTAAAGAAAGAAGCCGAGGGTAGGTAGGAGAGATGACCGCCATTAAAGAAGACATAGATATGGATTCTTAGAACTCTCCAGATAAATTCGCCCCGCATTAAAGACCCGGGATTCAAATCTGAAGCCAGGGGTCAAGAGTACAGTACAGCAATACAGATTGTTTCAAATCTCTTACGGTAGCAGATTTTCCTCAGTCGTGGGCAGCATATTGTATATATTTTATTATTTCTGTCTTGTATATAAAGAGATTTTTATCTCCCAGCATTTATTTCTTTAGACAGACTGTTAGTTATATGCATTTATAGTCAGTCATTCATAAGAGAAGGCGCGAATGTTTTCCGCCATGTCGGTTCAAACTGAGTCATTAATTGTGCCTCGTCTCCCTCCTCCTCTAGAAGTTTCTGTCTTCTCTATAAATACTCAAAAATAAGATTTTTGAAGGGTTCCAGATTTCTGTCAGGAAACTGTGCAGCGAGAAGGCTTCTGTATACATTTTGTAACATTTCTGTATGAAGTTTCAGAGCCCGTAGGGTCTCAGTGAGGAGGGGTTATAACTGTATTGAGGATTCTGGTCTTTGGTATCTCACAGTATGTAATCTCTCTTATGTGTTAATACATTATCCCATTTCATGCAAATTGTCTTCTTGTATCATGTTCTAGAATGCGAGTGGCTCACTAGTTTGCAGTAAGGATTCATCTTAAGTGGTGCCCTTTCTGGAATTAGTCAAGCGCTTTAAATAGGCCTAGTCATGATATACTGTTTCATATTTACTCTTTCCATATTTTCTGCTATATTAGTCGCTTGAGGAGGGTACTTTTAAAATGCCATTATCATATAAGGATTCGTAAATTGGTGCGCCCTTATATGGTTCTGTTGTGTATTTGGGTATTCGTCTCATGTCAGCTAATATCTTCTCATGTTTCCTCACTGCACTCACTTCTCAATATTTGATTTCTGTGATGTATTATTTGAATCGGCCCTCTTTACAGTAAGCGGTCTCTTAACTGTCTGATGCTTTCATGCTGAAGTTTTACATGATGTTCCTACATTATTCTTATCTTTGTGTCAGCTTCTGAGAGAGATTGGTCCCATTCAAAATTAATTTCCTTGTTCAGAACAAGAGATAGTAAGTGTGTTCTTGGAATGACAACCCAAACTAAATGAACTCCTTGCTATATTAAGATGTCCTAGGCACTGTTCTATGGCAACTCTAGGCTGTCTCTAGGAGGGTGATAAAATCATCCACAACATCTTTCTGGCGCCGTTGCCGGGGAACGAATTCAAGAATATCTATTTCCCTGGGTCCGACATCTCATATTCACTCTCTAATCAGGTGAGCACAGAGAGTTGAAGAGTTGCGTATCTCTCACCTTGGCGACTCCACTGGTATTTATTTGATAAATTTTGTTGGAAGTACTGGCTTCTCGGAAGCCCCATTTGAGATCGGATACTTCCCAGCCGAAAACACCCGTGTCTGACCCGGAGAAGATCATTCATAAAAGAGGTTGGAAAGAGAAGAAGTCAGTTCATTCTGAAAACTCTGAAAATTCCGTTGAAGATCATCCGCCCTCTTCTTCTCAAGAAGTTAGAACAGAAAAACCCGAATTTTACTCAGAGACTCCACGTAAAGGAATTACCTGGATTGAAGGAGAATATCATCCTGCTTTCGAGGCTGAAAAAATTAAAGAGGTCACAGAAGTAGCTGCTGTTAACCATGAGTTATTCCCATCTACACCTCAGGCTTCTATGCAATATATTCCCATTGTTATTCACACTCCGCTTCCTCCCACCCCTCTACCTTCATCTGTATCTCAAATTGTTGTGCAACCCCCGCCTCCCCCAATGGCCAATATTCCTGCTTTTCTGTTAAATAAATATGCTCCTTTGGCCTTGCCCCAAGTGCTAAATGATATGCCGCAGGATTACTTGAAGATTCTGCCAAGATTCAATGGTGAGAATGAAGTTGATGCTCAGAAGCACCTCGAGACCTTCTGCTCTTTTGCAGAGAACTTAAACGTTGAACATCTGGATGTGGTCTCGAGGTTATTCGTGCAATCCTTAGAAGGTGAAGCCCGAAAGTGGTTCAAGACATTGGCAAACCATTCAATCACCACCTGGGACTAGATGGAGAATGCTTTTCTCAGGAAGTGGGGAGAAAAGAAAGACCAAGGGCAGTGCCTCGTTGAATTCAATACGGTAAAGAAGAAACACAATGAGGGAGTGGCAGAATTTATCAAGAGGTTTAATAAATTATATCTGAACCTTCCTGCCGATATGAAACCTCAACAAGCTACTGCCAAAGTTGTTTTCATAGCAGCTTTTGATTCTGATTTCGGTTTCTCTCTGCGGGAAAGAATGCCTGTCACCCTGGATGATGCTCAGACAGATGCTCTAGAGTTGGAGGCAAATTTTGTTGCCACTGGGAAGTTAAAAGGAAAAATAGAACAGGAAACTAGAAGAAAAGGCAAAGAAGAGGTTTCTACCTCTAATCAAGAAAAGGATTCGGATAAAATGGATGAGATAAACAAGATGATAAAGAAGATGGTCAAGCTAGAACTGGAAGCTAAGAATGCAGCTCCCAAGAACTATTATAATGCTCCAAACAGAGGATATAATCCTCAGTACAGAAATCCTCCATTGCAAATATTGCCAAGGGAAGCGAAAGAACAGCAAGATCGGGTGCCTCATCCCTTGTACCTTGAAGGACCAGCAGATGACCCCACTGGAGATACAGCTTATGGATTAGAAGATTCAAATCTAGCTTTTTCAAATAATGATGATATGGAGTGCCCCCTGCAAGAAGAAGATGAAGAAGCAGAGATTGACCATTACTGCAAGCAATTTGCTGATTTCATGGAAGCACAATTCAACGTCAAATATGATCTCAGATCCTCGAGGAAGAGGACCAGAACTCAGGAGAAAGAAGAAGAACCACCTCAGAAAGAAGCATCTGCTCAGAAGGAATCAACAGCAAAGAGATGTATAGAAAAAGGTAAGAATTTTCTAAATACCCCCTTGCAGTCCAATGATCAGATTCCCTCCTCTTCTAAACTAGTCGGTCCTCCTAATGCTGAGCCAGTGTCAAAAGAAATTAAATCTTCAGTTGAGAATAAGGAGTCAAAAGAAGTAGTGATAGAAAAGCCCACATCTGCTTTCAATTTGCAAAAAGAACTTGAGAAGATTAAGATTCCTGTCCCTCTGACTGAGTTGTTAAAACAGCCTGCATATCAGTCTCAAGTTACCTATTTCATTCTTCCTCCTGAGCTACCAATTGCACCTGATAGTTTAAATCTTCAAGAAGAAAGACCCATGGTAGTCTTTGGCCCACATGTCGAGGAGATAGACCCTTCTACTCCTCCTTTTTATGTATCCCTAGTCATTCATGACCTACTGTTACATAACTGCATGTTAGACTCTGGGGCTTCCCATAATCTTATGCCTTTGTCTGTCATGGAGCAACTAGGACTGCAAATTACAAGACCTTACAAAGATTTATATTCATTTGATTCTAAAAGAGTAAAATGCTTGGGAATGATTAAAGATTTAGTGGTCAATTTGGCTCAAATCCTGGCAAAAAGTGTGGTCATGGACATTGTGGTTGCTGATATCCCAGCTCGCTTTGGCATGCTGCTGTCAAGGTCCTGGGGTACAAAGATTGGGGGGTCAATTAAATTGGATTTAACATATGCTACTGTCCTAGTCTTTGGAGGTCAAGAAAGGAGGTTGTACAGAGAAACTCGATTTGTTAAAATGGTAACCAAGGTTGACTGCTCAGATAATTCCCCAGTTTATAACAAAGAGGGAGACTTTTCATGTTTTATGTTAGAAGAAAATCATAGTTACGCTCATGAGCCCCTTTTTGGTCAAATTCAGGCTGAGCAGCCTAAAGAAGATCAGGAATCAGAAATTTGGACTTTGCATTTTGACGGAGCTAATTCAAAAGAAGGCAATGGAGCTGGGGTCTTGTTGATTTCTCCCACAGGGAGATGGGTGCCACTGTCCTTTAAACTGGAGTATGAGGCTACAAACAATGTAGCTGAATATGAAGCACTATTATTGGGGCTCCAGACAGCCAAGAATATGGGCATCCAGTGTCTAAAAGTGTTTGGAGACTCTGAGCTGGTCGTAAGGCAGATTAAAAATGAATGTCAAACTAAGAATCCCCGGCTCAAAGCATATAGAAATGAAGTATGGGACATGATAGAAAATTTCTTCTCAGCATTTAACATACAGTTCATGCCCCGGGAGCAAAACAGAATAGCAGACTCTCTCGCTGTAGCTGCCAGTACTTTCCGTCCTCCTCAGAACCCGCTTCTAAGATATGAAGTGGAGGTACGGTACAGACCATCCATTCCAAATAATATAAAGCATTGGCAGGTATTCGAAGATGATGAACAAATGAAAAGATTTATGGAGACTGTGGGAGAATTCTCCAATATGGAGATTGATGATAACGAGGAGGAAGAAGCTGAAAATATTGCTGAAAACAAATGGGAAGAAAGAATAGCAGGTAATAAAGTGCTGCAACTGAAAGGTAATGTAATACCTAGAGGATTGGTACCTCTAGAAAGGTTGTTCAATAAAGATGATGTTCCCATGCAGCCAAATAAAGTAGTAGAAGAAGATCAAGTGGGAGATTTGAATCTGGGTACTCCCACTGACCCCAAAATTGTTAAATTATCCAAAAGAGTCCCAGAAGAATACAAAGAAAAGTATTTGAAGTTATTTCAATCTTACAAAGATGTATTTTCTTGGTCCTATGAGGACCTAAAAACTTTTGATATAAATATTATACAACATAAAATTCCACTGAGGGAAGATGCAAAGCCATACAAGCAGAAGCTCAGGAAAATAAATCCTTTACTTCTTCCTTCTATTGAAAAAGAAATTAAAAAATTGTTGACGGCCAAAATAATTGTGCCTTTAAGGTACTCAGAATGGATAGCGAATCTTGTTCCTGTTAGAAAGAAGAACGGAGAAATAAGGCTATGTGTAGACTTCAGGAATTTGAACAGAGCATCTCTCAAAGATAACTATCCACTGCCTAAGATGGATCACATCCTACAGAAAGTAGTGGGTGCATCCAGAATGTCAATGATGGATGGATTTTCGGGCTACAATCAAGTAACTGTGTTCCCAGAAGACCAGAAGAAAACCGCATTCACTACACCATGGGGAACCTTTATGTACGCCAGGATGCCATTTGGATTAATTAACGCAGGAGCTACTTTCCAGAGGGCAATGGACATAGCCTTTGTCGGAGAACAGGACAAGTTCTTGGTGGTGTATCTTGATGATATCACAGTGTTCTCAAAGAATGATGATGAGCATATTGAGCATTTAAGAAGAACTTTTGAAAAATGTAGAAGGTATGGCCTTTCTCTTAACCCCTAAAAATCTTTGTTTGCATTAGATGAGGGAAGAATCTTAGGGCATATCATGACTAAAGATGGTGTAAAAATTGATCCTAAGAGAGTTGAAGTGATAAACAACATTCCTTTGCCAAGAAATAAGAGAGAAGTACAGGTGTTTTTAGGCCGAATTAATTTTTTGAGAAGATTTATTCCTAACTATGCAGAGATAGTTAGGCACATAACCAATATGTTGAAAAAGGAAAATGAAGTAAAATGGTCCCAGGAGTCTAGAGATGCATTCACAAGGATAAAACGGGCATTCGCTGAAGCTCCTGTGCTAGTAGGGCCCGATTACAAAAAACCATTTATGATTTTCTCATTTGCTTCACCTCATACCATTGCTGGAGTGTTATTGTAGAAAAATGAAGAGGGATATGAACAGCCCATAGCTTTCTTCAGTCAAGTGCTTTATGATGCTGAATTGAAATATAATATACTGGAGAAGCAGGCGTATGCCCTGGTAAAGTCCCTTAAAGCTTTCAGAGTCTATGTTTTGCAATCTCACATCACAGCTTATGTCCCTACCGCGGCAGTCAAAGACATTCTGGTTCAAGGAGACAGCGAAGGTAGAAGGGGAAGATGGATTGCAAAAATCCAAGAGTATGATTTGGATATAAGGCCTACTAAATTGGTGAAAGGACAGGGACTCGCCAAGATGTTATCTGAATCAAATCATCAAGATTTGGGCATTAATCTGTCCTTGATAGCAAATGAAGAATCAGAAAAAGAAGAAGAGCAGCATGGACTAGAGATGGCTACTCAAAAGATACATGTGAAATATCTAACTAGTCCTTGGTATAAAGAAATAGTTGAATATCTGTTAACACTCAGCTGTCCCCCTGGCTGTGACAAGGTGAAATAGAGAGCTGTAAGGATGAAATCTCAGAAATATGCAATTGCCAATGGGCAGCTCTATTGGAGAGACCCTCTAGGCATATTACTTTTATGCCTCACAGAAAATGAAGTGCAAAATGTAATGACAGAATTTCATGAAGGGATATGTGGAGGACATTACAGCTGGAGGGCTACCACTCATAAAATCTTGAAGGCTGGTTTTTACTGGCCAAAATTGTATTCAGATACTTTTGCTTGGGTTAGATCGTGCGACAAATGCCAAAGATTTGCAGAAAGGCATAAATTAGCAGCATTTCCCTTGATCCCTATTCATGTAAATGAACCATTTCAGAAATGGGGATTGGACTTTATAGGAGAGATTCATCCCCCATCAAGTGGTCAACATAAATGGATATTAACAGTCACAGACTATTTTACGAAATGGGTGGAAGCCATACCTACCAGAAATGCTACAGATGCTGTAATAATGAATTTTATAGAAGATAATATTATATCTAGGTTTGGCTGCCCAGCAAGAATTGTAACTGACAATGCACAGGCTTTCAAGTCCGCCAGGTTCGTGAAATTCTGCCAAAGATATAACATCATCCTGACTCATTCTACAGCGTACTATCCACAGGGAAATGGTCTAGCAGAGTCATCCAATAAAACCCTAGTGAGAGCCCTGAAGAAGACAATAGCTGAAAATCAGAAAAACTGGGACTCTCAATTAAAGTTTGCTCTATGGGCAAATAGGATAACCAATAAAAGAGCAACAGGGAGGTCACCCTATGAGCTGGTGTATGGACGGACTGCAGTGTTTCCTTTGCAATTAGCATTGCCAGTGGCACGTTTCATGCAGGAGAACCAGGAAGAACCAGATGACATGATCCGAAGAATTAATCAGCTGGTAGAATTGGAGGAAACAAGGAACCAGGTAGATCAGAGATTGATAGAATACCAAGAAAAAATGAAGAATGTCTTCGATCAGCACGCAAAGGATAGGGATTTTCAAGTTGGAGACCTGGTTCTTAGATGGGATGTTCGCAAAGAAGAAAAGGGTAAGCATGCTAAATTTGATCCATTATGGTTCGTGCCATTCAAAATAGTGAAGCTGGGAAGGAACAACACCTTTTCTTTAGAAAATATACAGGGTGATTTGTTAGATGCACCCGTGAATGGCCAGTTCCTCAAGCCTTATTTTCAATTATGACCCGGGCCGGGAATGCCTGATTGTATATATTGTATATAGTTTGCTTTGGCTTTTATTTTTATAAGGGAAAAGAATGCTGATAATTACTTGAAGTGAGAAGCGCAGGACAATTGACAAATAAGATGAAATATTTAATGGTCTGCGTGTTCTTGACATGCCCGAATATGAACATGTCGTCCCCAGATGGAGCCGATGTTGTACATATTCTCCTCTGCCTGTGAATTTTGCCCCGCTGTCCCATTCAAATCCATTTCTAACCTCTGTCGTGGCCTAAAATCTCATGACTCCTGCTAGATATTACTACCTCCGCCCGAAAATCTACCTTACAATAGTTCAAAACCCAAATTTAAATAATCGGGCCGAGTCCCTAAAGAGTTTGACGCCCTCCCGCTTCGGCTTCCATATGACCCGAGTCTGAAAGCCATAATTCAAAGCAAGAAGGGGCCTATTGTCTTAACGATCGGACGCAATGCTGGCCGTCTGATCTGGCTCAAATTAACGGTGCGGCAATCAACTTATATGAAGGGCCCGCGCACAGCAGATCGTCAGTATTTCATGGCCCACCATTTTATTGTCCCCCGATGCAAGCGCAACCGTTGATCTCGTTCCGAGATCGAACGGTCCTGGGTCAATCGTAGTCCTGCCCTCAATCGCAATCAGAACTTAAAGAATGTGCCACTCTCGGTCTATCCGCTCCACCTTCCGATTGCGATTTCCGATTGGGGTCCCGCCTCCTGTGGTCATGTCATCCTAATTCGCAAGTGTATGACGTGTTCCTCCTCCACCATTCATATATTTTGGTTACGTGTCATATTTTGTGAATCTTTGCCCCGTTCGTTCATTATCGCTCCATTGTATTCTGCATTGTCACCCTCTATTTTTCCATTATTTTCATGCGTTTCCTGTCACCCTACATCGTCTCAACATTTCGCCTAGCCCGTATCACCGATTCCATGGCCGCTGTCGTGTCCACACTCCATGTCACCGAGTCAATTTTTTCTAATGTTTTGCGGGTTTTGCAGGTCTTTGAAACGACTCAGTGGGCGCTTTAACTTGCCGCCTCCGTTGTTGAGATCTGAAGGACATATTTTAGCTGGCGAAATTAAAGAAAGAAGCCGAGGGTAGGTAGGAGAGATGACCGCCATTAAAGAATACATAGATATGGATTCTCAGAACTCTCCAGATAAATTCGCCCCGCATTAAAGACCCGGGATTCAAATCTGAAGCCAGGGGTCGAGAGTACAATATAGCAATACAGATTGTTTCAAATCTCTTACGGTAGCAGATTTTCCTCAGCCGTGGGCAGCATATTGTATATATTTTATTATTTCTGTCTTGTATATAAAGAGATTTTTATCTCCCAGCATTTATTTCTTTAGACAGACTGTTAGTTATATGCATTTATAGTCAGTCATTCATAAGAGAAGGCGCGAATGTTTTCCGCCATGTCGGTTCAAACTGAGTCATTAATTGTGCCTCGTCTCCCTCCTCCTCTAGAAGTTTCTGTCTTCTCTATAAATACTCAAAAATAAGATTTTTGAAGGGTTCCAGATTTCTGTCAGGAAACTGTGCAGCGAGAAGGCTTCTGTATACATTTTGTAACATTTCTGTATGAAGTTTCAGAGCCCGTAGGGTCTCAGTGAGGAGGGGTTATAACTGTATTGAGGATTCTGGTCTTTGGTATCTCACAGTATGTAATCTCTCTTATGTGTTAATACATTATCCCATTTCATGCAAATTGTCTTCTTGTATCATGTTCTAGAATGCGAGTGGCTCACTAGTTTGCAGTAAGGATTCATCTTAAGTGGTGCCCTTTCTGGAATTAGTCAAGCGCTTTAAATAGGCCTAGTCATGATATACTGTTTCATATTTACTCTTTCCATATTTTCTGCTATATTAGTCGCTTGAGGAGGGTACTTTTAAAACACCATTATCATATAAGGATTCGTAAATTGGTGCGCCCTTATATGGTTCTGTTGTGTATCTGGGTATTCGTCTCATGTTAGCTAATATCTTCTCATGTTTCCTCACTGCACTCACTTCTCAATATTTGATTTCTGTGATGTATTATTTGAATCGGCCCTCTTTACAGTAAGCGGTCTCTTAACTGTCTGATGCTTTCATGCTGAAGTTTTACATGATGTTCCTACATTATTCTTATCTTTGTGTCAGCTTCTGAGAGAGATTGGTCCCATTCAAAATTAATTTCCTTGTTCAGAACAAGAGATAGTAAGTGTGTTCTTGGACTGAAAACCCAAACTAAATGAACTCCTTGCTATATTAAGATGTCCTAGGCACTGGTCTATGGCAACTCTAGGCTGTCTCTAGGAGGGTGATAAAATCATCCACAACAGCTTCTTTCAATTTCCTTAATTGTATTACAATTTACTATTTTTAGTAGTTTTTCAGGTCCTCAACTTCTAGAGTCGTTTTGAGGCCCTAAACGAAGTTTTTTGGGAAAAACAGGAGCAACATGGGCATTTAATCAATATTTCTCACTGAAAATTTGTGGTCCTCTGATAGATATTTCTAACGAGGTATTGTGCGCGTCAAACAAAGATCGTATGCCAAAGTCACGTCCCCATGAAGTTGATGTACCAATTTACCCAAACAGGGTCCATAATTTTGGCGCTTCATCTCCTAGGGTCAGGTTTTTGGATGTTTATGGTTTTCCATTGTTTCTCAATAATAAATAGGCCTTTGAGCCTCATTGTAACGTAGTTTAGAGGCTTGTAGCCGCCACATCTCTTCTCATAGATAAGCTACCAACGCCCTAGCTAGTTTATTTCCATTCTGACTATAATCATATTTCAGTTATGTGATATTAAATAAATGAAGTCTTATTTCTACAACATCTCTGCATTTATTGGTATTTATGTATTTTATTGCGTTCCTACATAAGTCCGGATCATGCACAGTGAAATAGGTCAAAAATACTAAAAATATATGGGCTTGGCACTTTTGGGGATAAGGGAAATGAAGGTGACATTGATATCCCTTGAAACCAATCCCTTAATTTTGGGTTCTTAAAAAACCCAAATGATGTCACCCTCCATAAGATTGAAAAATGCAAGGAAAAGTTCCACAATCCATCCATCTAGACCAGGGGTTTTTTTCCTTTGCAAAGGATTTAAGAAGACATTTCAACTCATGCAGAGTAACCATGCAGCCTAACTGTTTAGAATCCGTGTATGAGAAGGAAAAAGGAAAGTGTTGAATTACCTTGAGCTGATCATGAATATTGTGGCTACCATGATCCTTGAAGAAGTTGTAAAAATTAACCACAACTTCCAACTTCCAACTGTTTCTGAGAGAAAAAAATATTTCCATAGTTGTCCTGGATTTACAAAATAGAGTTCTTAATCCTTTGATGATTGGCAACATTATGAAAGAACTTTGAATTACTATCCCCTTATTTTATCTATAAGGCCCTTCTTTTTACTCTCCAATGATCTTCTTCAACTTTAAGGATTTGGGCTTTCCTTTTAGTCAAGAAAATAAGTTGTTGCTTGATAGGGTCCATAAAACATGAGTATATGAAGAGATCATGGAAAATTTTAATAGACCTATCAATGTCAGAAAATTCACATCTTTTCTCAAGTATATAATATTTAACCCACTGCTTAACCCGCAATTTAAGAATAGACATTTTATGCACCCAAGACTCCATAGCAGACATCAAATTATCACCCTGCATACTATGCCAGATAGAGTGTACCAAAGAGACGAAAAAACCTTCCTTGAACCAACAGTGGTTGAATTTAAAAGGGAACCTTGAAGGGAAATCCTAAAAATATAATTGGAAAATGATAGTAGAATTTTTGGAGATGGTATAAAAAAATATTCAATATCTTTATTTATACTTCAAGTTGTTAGGTCCTTTACGATGTAAAAGCGATAAAGACATTTTACGATCCCATGTTCACCAGATCTTCCATTGTTCCAAGTGGAAACCATAGGTATAGGATAGATATATATGAGCTTGGAGTCCTGTACAATATGTGAAATGATAACAAAAAAAGGGTCCGATCAGACATTTAAACCCCATACTTCAATGGTAGAGATAATGAAATTTAGGTCACTAGCTAAGAGGAGAGAACGTTCACTAGGAATATCACTATGATGGAGTCGATCCCAGAAAGCTTCTTTGTTAATATAGAGTCCATAATAGTTGAGTAGGATAGTAGGAAAGTCGAAACCCCTAAGTAGTCCTTCCATAATAATCCCAATGCTTGAGCGAAAAGGCCTGAGATCAACCTCCTGAGGATTCCACATGACTATAAGATCCCCAAAGTGGCCCAGGGCATCCAAGGAGAAGAGAAGCTAATCAATAAGGATTTTGTGTAATACCTCCCTGGCTTTATCCCCAGGGACCATAGTCTCTTTTGGCAAAGAATGGAGGGGTGATGACCATCAATCAAGCTATGGAGGGCATGGCATTTTGGAGGCCCTCCTTATCTCCTGAGGTTCAGAGATAAAATTTTCATGGTAAACCCTTGGAAGAGGGATGATCTGCTCTAAGGGCCTTGGAAGATAAATATGAGATTGAGGTTTCTTGAAACATGTCACCCTGACCGAATCCCTCTCTACCCAAGCCTTCTTGGTTCTATTTTTTCTTATGAGTAGTAACATTTTGAAGGGAGAAGGAGGGATCCATAATAGGTTTTTCATAGAGGCATGAGGAGGGGAAAGAGGGGTTGGGATAAAATAGGAGAGAATCCTTTTATGAGGAGTTGAGGCAAGGAGGAAAGTAACTAGAAGAAACCCTAGCCAAGGCTTTTGAAACAAGACACAACCTAAAAAAGAGGGAAGGGTTGAAGGACAAAAATGAGTACAAAGAGGTAGGAGAATCCAACTAGATATGGAAACCACTCAAGAAGAGAGAGGGTTTGGGTAAACCCCCAGACTTAAGAGGAGGGTTGAGAAAGGAGGGGCCTGAAGGAGGTGGTTTGGAAGGAGGGTAATGTGAGTTGATGAGAGGGGGAAAATGAAGTAGGAAGTTAGCAAGAGGTTCGGAAATATTAGACATGATGTCTTCACTATTACATGTATTATGATTATTTGCAATAATATTGTGGAGTAATAAAATATATTTTATAGTAAGGGGTTGTATATGCTTACTTGATATTGTTTCTAATGAAGAGGAGGAGACACTAGAAAAATATGAGGGACAAGATGCACTAACCATTGTCGTCAAAGACTGATATGTCGAACCCTACTCAGGTTTCACACACTTGGTACCATGTGGAGTCGACGGCAAGCCTACCCCAACATAGCCCCTTTCTGGCATGGAGATGAAAATGGAAGTTTAGTCCATTTCCGCCGAGGAAACCAACCTCAAAAATTTATTCTAAAAAGAAATATCTATCAAACTACCATGCACTAGGATAGGAGCCACGTCATTTGAGCAGCTCAAAGGGGAAAGGGAATGACCTGGGAGATTCGTATGGTTAATTCCAGTGCTAAAAAACTTGAAGAGACACAATGGAATTAAATCATTGTTTCTGGGGGAGAATGATACCTTTTCTAGTAGAACGAGTTATTGCAGACCCCAAACCCACATAAGATTCACAATTCTCTTTTAGGTGGCAGGGATGGTGACATAAGGCACACCTAAAGGGGACTTTCCAAAAGTCTAGACACTAGCATAAAGAGAGACCACCATGACAGATCATCAACTTAGTGGGTAAGCCCAGAGAAATGTGTATTTCCACCAACACCCATTTAATTATTTTATTAAAGACCACCAATGACTTTTCATCGAAAAATATGAATTTACCAATGTTGTTGGTGACTTACACAACGATATGGAATGTGAATAAATCTAGTGGAAAGGCCACCAAATTTACCCATATATAATGTGACTTTACTTATATATAACATGAATTGGGTTTTTGTGAAACAGGGTTAAAAACCACATGCCATCTCTGAATCTAGAAATAGTCGCCACCCAGAATCCAAAATTTATACATAATACAAAAAAAGATACCCCTCATCTAAGAAGTGGAAATGGTACCAACTGTTCATAATGAGGTTGATGGTCATGGTATAACCCAACAAAGGCTTCCAATTATGAGAAACCCATGACTGTACCTATGACTGATTTAGAGAAACATACCAAAAATTCCCCATCAGAGCATGGGACAAAAGACTTGTGACCTTGCTCAAGTCTGAATCACCTTCCAAAGATAATGAAGAGTTTACCAGATTTTATTCAAAACTTTCGAAACCTTGTTTGCAAGTTGCGAATAAAGTTGAGATGAGGGGAGGTTAGAAGAGGGCATATCCCTATTTGGGAAATTTCTACCACGTGACATCACCTGGCCACTCAGAGCTCGACCTGGTACCTGATTCGACAGAATTGAGGCCATGTATGTGATTTCATCCTGATAAATCTACCCCGAAAAAAACTCAAAGTTGGAACCCTTGCACAACAGTGACAGGATGAGGAAGGCAGTAATCGAGGATGTCAGTCCCTTATGATCAAACTTAATGTTAATCAAGTTTGAGCATATTAAAATAAGTATATTCTGTAAGTTTCAAAATTTTCATAATATGATAGATCACATTCCCAACTTTTTTAATTAGGGCATTTTGAAATAAATATGTTTGGAAGTTGTCCTGGGGGGCATCTCAATTGGTTAATTCAAATTTTATGAAATCTTGGAAATAAGGCAACTGAGGTTCATATCCCTCCCACAACGAGCTCAATTTATGGAAAGGAGGATAGGTCGTAAGCCCCCAGAGGTTTACTAGCAGTTACGTGTTAGGCGGGTTGTTGGGTTCTTCTGGGATATCTATATATATATATATATATATATATATATATATATTATTTTTCCACGGGAAAAATCGTAGCTTTTATTAAAGAAAATAAAAGTTACATGTTGTATATGCTAGGTGCATATGTAGATAAAAAATGAAGCTGTCATATAGATAGTTGTGTGTAGAAAAATAAATACATTCGTTATGTGCCACATAAATACATACTATAGAACAACATAAATCCTCCAAAACAGTAGTCTGAAAATATATATACAATAGTAACTATAAGCAGAAAATAAAATAAATAGCTGCAGTCTCTAATGGGGGTCGTCCCCCCTCCAATGATCAGGTACAAATAGTCGGTGGAAATACTGATAGTATGCATGTTCATTCTGTTCCTGTATCTCCATATGAGCAGTCAATAAGTGCGTCGCCTCCTTGGAAAGGAAATTGGAAATTGTGTTCCTCTCCCTGTAAATGTGCCGACATGAAATAGGATCAAAATGAGTTTTGAGCTGTAGAACTTCATCCAATATATTCTGCAGTGTGCGTATGTGACAGGTTGATTGAAGGTTAAACCAGTCAATGACAATTTTGGAATCACCAAATATCTATAGAGCATGAAATTTTTAGTGATCGCAAATTGTAGAAGATATAAAAGACAGGAGAGTTCTGCAAAATTATTGGTGCCTTGTCCAATTCCAGCCTTGAATTTATAAAAATGGTATGATGAATGATGAAGGATGAAGCCACCACTATAGCCATGTGTCTGAGAAGATCCATCAAAATAGGCCCAAGGGATAGTGCAGTCAATAATCTCAGGGGAGATAATTTGGGGTGGTGGAGGGGGAGGATCATCTGGAATAAAGTGGTAAATGGAGATAATGTGGGCAGTAGATGAGGGCCAATGATGAGGAATGTTGTGGAAGATGGTCTGATTGCGAGCCATATAGATGCACCAACAGATTAAAATAGATAACAACAGAAACCCACCAATGCTCACATACATCAGTAAGGGTATTCCCCTCCCAACGAAGATTATGATGGATGGAGGAGTGAATAATAGTCTAGAGTTCAAGAGTAGCATGAAAATGAAGGAAGAGGTGAGAGGTATCTTCAGTAGCCTCATTGTAGAGTGGACATCTATGAGGACCAATGAGTGTTATTTTATGTAGATTAGCTCCCGTTGGAATTTTATCAGTAATAATACACCACATAAGGAGCCTAGCTTTTGCGGGTCCCTTTAATTTCCAAAGATTGTGCCACCATGGGAGCAGGTTTTTAGGTCTTTGAGCGCGATAAATGTGAGTGTACCCCTCTTTGGGCATATATAATCCATCTTTATAAACGGTCCAAATAAGTTCATCCTCCCAATTAAGTATTCTAACTCAGGTATCTCTTAAAGCATCCAGAAAAGTAGACCAGGTCTCAATCCACTGCAGCTGTATCTGCAGTTCCTAATGTCCAAGCCAGCCTTGAGAAAATAGAGTGGATCGGTTCCTGTCTGCAATATGATTGAGCGTCAAAAATCCTGCATGACTGAGGGAGTCAATGAGAGCATTTAGGAGGAGGTGGGCATTGCCACATCCCACCCAAGAATCACATCCAATACAAATCCTGGATCCATTACCAATTTTCAAAGCCAAATCATCAATGATGTGTCGAATCAAGGAAGGACAGTGTGCCAAATCGTTGAATAGCAGGGGTAGTGCATTGGAGGAAGATGAAGCCATTCAATAGGATTAAGTGGATGGATGTATTTTTGAATGATCACTTTGGTCCATAAATTGTTACCAATGAGAATTTGCCATCCAATTTTAGCAGCCAGTGCCAAAGCGAAGGTCGATAAATCCTTGATACCCCAACCACCCTAACGTTTAGGTAAAGCAATACAGGTCCATTTGGTCCATGCAAATGTGTGACCTTATATAGTGCCAAGCCATAAAAATTTCCTACAGATCCACTGTATCTTTTGAATTATTCCTTTAGGAATCCAGGCCAGAGACATCCAATATACCGGAATGGTCTCTAACACAGATTTGGTCAGTATCAGCCAACGAGCCCTGGAAAGCGGGATCAATTCTTGCGGTGAAAGAAGATGGCGAGCGGCGGAAAGATAGAGATCAAGAAATTTAATGGTCAGATCTTTGAGTTATGGAAGCTCAAGATGGAGGATCTACTGGTGGATAAAGATCAGTGGATCACGGTAGATTCAGGTACTAAACCAACGACAATGTCAGATGAAGACTGGAAGAAACTGGATTGGAAGGCTAAGAGCACAATACGATTGTGTGTCTTAGATTCAGTATTGTTGAATGTATCTGGGGAAGCTCCGATGAAGAATTTGTGGGAAAAACTTGGGACTTTGTACCAATCTAAGTCTCTGGTGAATAAGTTGTTCCTGCAAAAAAAGCTGTATAACCTGAGGATGAAGGATGGAGACTCGGTGACAGAGCATCTGAACGCCTTCAATACTGTGGTAAGTCAGCTGTCATCTGTTGATATTAAAATATCAGATGAAGATAAGTGCATCATTTTGTTGTGTTCTCTCCCAGATTCGTGGGACAGTCTGGTTATTGCAATAGGTAGCAATACAACTACCTTGAAATTTGATGACATTGTCTCAGCCTTGCTGTCAGAGGAAATGAGACGGAGAAATATGGAGGGCCAGAATGGAGATGCCTTATTTGTACGAGGAAGGTCTCAAAACAAAAACAAGAATAAGGTTTCGAGTGGGAGATCTAAATCTAGAGGGAGATCTAAATCTCCTGGAAAGTTTGTAAAGCTGTGCTGGAAATGCGGAAAGGAAGGACACTACAAAAAGGAATGCAGATCTAAAGCTCCTGAGAAAGGAAAGGGATCTGATGATGCTCCTTTTGCAGAGGCAAAAACCACCTCGGATGAAGGTGGGTATGTGTATTTGGCTTCTTCTTCAAATACACATGTAGATCATGAGTCATGGTTGATTGACTCAGGTGCATCCTTTCACTTCACTCCCCATAGGGAGTGGTTCTGCGAGTATGAGAAATATGTTGGTGATGTCTTCCTAGGGGATGATAGGAAGGCCAGAATCGTCAGACGTGCAAAGGTCAAGTTGAAGCTACAAGGTGGAAGGATTAGAACACTTTCTGGTGTTCTACATATTCCTGCATTGGCCAGAAATATGATTTCTGTAAGCAAGATGGATGATGCAAGTGTAAAAACAGTGTTCGAGAAAGATGCCTACAAGATGGTTCGGGGAGCACTGGTATTAATGCGGGGAGTTCGGACTGGAACTCTGTACAAGCTACAAGGTAGCACTGTTATTGATGGGTGTAACAGTTCTATGGTTCCTGAAAGTGGAGCGGAAAGCCTAGCTATCTCTGGAGAAAAGACCATGCTATGGCATCAAAGGCTTGGACATATTGGAGAGAAGGGCCTTCGGATACTACATAGAGATGGTATGGTAGAAGGTATGTCTAATTTTTCTCTAGATTTCGATTTCTGTGAACATTGTGTATATGGGAAGCAGAATCGGGTGAGTTTTCCTTCTGGTGCTAAGAGGGCAAACAAGATATTAGAACTTGTGCACAGTGATGTGTTTGGGCCTGTGTCAGTTCCATCACTGGGAAAATCTGTGTACTATGTTTCATTCATAGATGACTTCTCAAGGAATACATGGATATATTTCTTGAGGAATAAATCTGAAGTCTTTGACAAATTTAAAGAATTTAAGGCTCTGGTGGAAAACCAAACAGAGAAGAAGATAAAGGCACTGAGGAAAGATAATGGTGGGGAGTTCTGCAAGAAATAATTTGAAGAGTTCTGTAAGAAGTGTGGTATAGCACGACAGAAGACTACTCCATATAGACCTCAGCAAAACAGAGTTTCAGAAAGAATGAACAGAACTCAGTGGTACCACGTTAGGACAAGAATTCTGGGCAGAGGCAGTGGAGACTACATGTTACTTAGTTAACATATCACCTTCATCAGCGTTGGAAGATAAGACTCCACATGAGGTATGGACTGGTAAGAAACCCTCTCTTTCACATCTAAGGGTATTTGGATGTGATGCATATGTACATGTTCCAAAGGAGAAAAGGACCAAGTTGGATAATAAATCTGAAAGGTGCATCTTTATTGGGTATAAGGATGGTTGAAAGGGTTACAAGCTTTGGAACCCAGAAACAAGGAAGGTTGTGTACAACCGAGATGTGGTGTTTAGAGAGGTGAAAGATTTTGTTACACATGAATTCCTACCAAAGGAACCTAAGAAGATAGAGTTTGAGTTAAAGGAGGATGAATCAGACTCTACAACAGAAGAAGACTCAGAAGAGGAAGAGCCACAAACTCCAGCTGTGAGAAGATCAACTCAGGAAAGAAGGCAACCAAAAAGGTATAGTCCATCTTCTTTTTGTTTAGGTTTTTCCTTAACTATAACTGATGATGATCCCAGAACTGTCAGGGAGGCAGTAGATTCAGAGGATGGAAAACTATGGAAGGAGGCCATGGTTGATGAAATGGCATCCTTGCACAAAAATGAGGCATGGGATTTGGTGGAGTTGCTGGCTGGAAGGAAGCCCATCGGGAGAAAATGGGTGTTTAAAAGGAAGATGAATGTAGAAGGCAAGGTGGAGAATTACAAAGCTCGGTTGGTAGCAAAAGGTTATTCCCAGGTGCCGGGAATTGATTTTGGTGATATTTTTTCTCCTGTTGCCAAGGTTACTTCTATTAGATTACTTTTATCTGTTGCTGCTGCATTTGATTTTGAGATAGAACAGATGGATGTGAAGACAAAATTTCTTCACGGGGATCTAGAAGAGGATATCTACATGAAGCAACCTGAAGGCTTTATGGTGAAGGGTAAGAAAGAACTAGTATGCAGGTTGAAGAAGTCGTTGTATGGGTTAAAACAATCACCAAGGATGTGGTATCAGAAATTTGATACCTATATACGGGGACTTGGCTTCACTAGAAGCAAGGAGGATCACTGTTTTTATTTTAAATTAATTAGTGACTGTGTTATTTATTTGGTCTTGTATGTGGATGATATGTTGTTGATTGGAAATGACAAAGAAATTATCCAAGATTTGAAGACCCAACTGTTCTCCAAATTCGACATGAAGGATCTTGGTGCTGCAAACTATATTTTGGGCATGGAAAGTAAGAGAGATCGGGCAAAGAGGAAGCTCTGGTTAAACCAGAGGAAGTATGTCGAGACTATATTGCAGAGGTTCAATATGCAGGATAGTAAACCGATGAGTGTTCCTATTCCTGTAGGTGCAAAGCTTTCTGCTGAACAGTGTCCCAAGACACAAGAAGAAGAGGAGGATATGTCCCATGTTCCATATGCAAGTGCAGTGGGTAGCCTGATGTATGCAATGGTCTGTACTAGACCAGACATTTCACATGCAGTGGGAGTATTGAGCAGGTTTATGTCAAACCCAGGGAAGGAGCATTGGACAACAGTGAAGCGGGTTTTCAGATATTTACGTGGCACTAGTGATTATGGCTTGTGCTACCAAGGAAGACCGGGATTAGAAATAATGTTGGACATTCGTGGTTTTGTTGATGCAGACTGGGCTGGAGATCTGGACCAAAGAAGATCTACAAGTGGGTATGTGTTTAGCCTATTTGGAGGTGCAGTCAGTTGGATGAGTAAAAGACAGTCTGTAGTGGCGCTTTCAACTATAGAGGCATAATACATAGCAGCCACTCATGCAAGCAAGGACGCAGTTTGGTTGCAGAGATTGTGTTCAAGTATGGGGTTGGTACAACAAGCTATAAGGATATACTGTGATAGCCAAAGTGAAATTTTCTTGGCTAATAACCCTGCTTATCATTCAAAGACAAAGCACATTGATGTTCAATATCACTTTGTTGGAGATATGGTTGAGGATAAAAGAGCATTGCTAGTAAAGGTGGACACTTTGAAGAATGTTGCAGATGCATTGACAAAGTCTGTAAGCACTTAGAAGTTCTCTTGGTGTAGAGAAACAATGGGTGTTGAAGAATTGGCCAAATGAAAAAGCTCTCCTGTGGCCCCCTGTGGAAAGAAAAAAACAAGTGGGAGAATGTTGGGTGTGTGTTATATTCTATCCACGACTAGCCCCACGCGCTGTACGTTGCGGTCCCACTCATAGGTGGACCCATGAGTTTGCACATGGTTTTTTGGGGTACGATGGTTTTCGACCCCTGGTATTTTGTAGATCCGGTCAAGGGAACTATGGTTATGTTCTAATCCAGGGTTAATGGATTGGGGTTTATGTATGCTTCGGCATGTATATATATGTGTTGTAATACTAAAAGGAATATAATGAAAAATCAAGCTGGTTGTCCCGATTTGGGATCCAGGGGAAAATCTCTGTGTTTATCTGTTTTATGTTTTATGCTCTCGCTATTTTTTATTTTCTGTTATAAGATTCGTGTGTAGATAATTTCTGTTCAGGGTTAAAACCTACATATAGTGCCAAGCCATAAAAATTTCCTACAGATCCACTGTATCTTGTGAATTATTCCTTTAGGAAATCTAGGCCAGAGACATCCAATATATCGGAATGGCCTCTAGGACAGATTTGATCAGTATCAGCCGACGAGCCCTGGAAAGCCAACGATGACACCAATTGTTTAATCGTCTTTCAATCTTGGTAATAAGACAATTCCAATCAACTGTTTTATAATTCACGGGTTTGAGGAAAAATCCTAGGTACTTCAAGCCATCCTCGAATTTGGTGAGGGTGAATGGGAATCTTTGTTGAGAAAAATGGATTTCATGTGGTGTGCAGCTATGACAAGTCAAAGTTGATTTGCTGTTATTACATTGCATTCCCATGGTAGTACAAAATAATAGCAGGATCGTTCTAACCACAAACGAGTCACCAAGAGTACCATTGAGAAAGAGTATGATGTCATCCAAAAATAACAGGTGTGTGAGGACACAATTTGTCATTATGCAGATACCTTTCATTCTGCCACGGGCAGTTTCTTTAATAATACATTTGCTAAGGCCCTCCATAACAAGAAGAAATAAGAGGGGGGGATAATGGGCACCCCTATCGAAGACCATTCTCAGCATGAAAGAAATTGGTTGCAGCCCCATTTATAAGAATGCTAAAAGAAACAAAGGTGATGCAGTACATAATCCAATTAATAATCTGTAAGGGGAATCCCGAGTGTGTAAGAAGCATGTGGATATAGAGCCAACTCACTTGATCAAATTATTTTTCCAAATAAATCTTGAGAATCATACCTTTGATCTTCTTAGTGTGCATAGAATGTAAACCTTCTTGTGCAATGCCTATTACATCATGGATCTGTCTATTTTCAAGAAATGTGAACTGTCCAGGTGAAATAAAGTTGGATAATATGGTTTTCAACATGTTAGCAAGGATCTTGGCCATAATCTTGTAGATGTAGTTTCATAAAGAAATCAGGTGAAAATCTTTGAAAGAAGTGGGATGATCAGATTTAGGAATAAGAGCAATGAATGTAGCATTGAAAGCCTCATATATGCGCCCATATTGTCGAGTCTCTTCCACCACCTCCAGGAGATCATGACCGAGAAGATCAAAGAAATCCAGATAAAATTCCACTAACCATTCATAAGGACTAGGGCTTTTGTCCTTTTTGAACCATTTAAGAGCAAATTCTAATTCTTCCATCGTAACTGGTGAAAGGAGATCTTCTTCTGCTGCAGGATCCACAACTCTAGGAAAAGAGGAGGCCACCTTAATGATTTCAGCCAAAGAGGGTTGCAGTGGTGCCTTATATATCTCATGAAAATGATTGATACCCTTATAAGCTACTTGAGTAAAGGTAGATGATGTAGAACCATCCTCATTATCAAGTTCCCAAATGGTGTTTATGGTCTTTCTGCCCTTAGAAAATTGATGGAAGAATTTGGATTTTTCATCACCTGCTTTGATCCAAGTGGCACAGCTTTTAAGTCTCCAAACTTCATCCCTCACTTGAAGGATGTTTAAGCAAGAAGATTCTAGGGAAATAGGCTATAACTTCTTATCTTTCGAAACAAACCCCCTCCCAATAGAGCTTTCCAACCTATGGATATTCTATTCAATACTGTGAGCTATAGGTCCTCCATTATTTTCTTATTCCTAACCCAAGTAATGGATGCCTTCTTAATAGAGAGTAATTTATGAGCAAAAATGGAGGATGGTGATTGAAGGTATGGTGGTGGAGGGAGTCTCCACTAAGTTGATATAGCCGGTGTCTTGTAACCACACAAAGAAAAATTTGAAGGGAGAAGCCAACTTCTTAAAAGTCCCAGTGATCTCCAAATAAATTGGAGAGTGGTCAGAGATGTCACCAGAACCAATCCACTGCCTGAATGATAAGAAATTTTGTAATAGACCTTCCTTGATAAGGAAGCGATCGAGCCTGTGGGAAACCAAATCAATCCCAGTGCGCCTGTTGCACCAGGTGGGAGAGGGAGTGGTTATGAGGGGATCCACCAGATGATGCAAAGAGAGTAAGTGTCTAAAAAAATCAGAGAGTGTATCTGCATGTGAGTTTGGGCCCCACGACTCAGAGATCCCAAGAGAGAAGTTCAAGTTACCAGCCAATATGATGTTGTCAGAACGAAACATAGATGAATTCATAAGTGAGGTCCAAAAATTTTGCATGTTGGTGCAGGGTCCATATGCATTAATAATATAGAAATGAAGGCCAAGGGATTCTGAGAAGAAATCCATCCCCAGTATGCATTCCCTACCCCAAACATTAAGAATTTTGACATGTCAAGGGTTGATACAAAGGGCCAAACCACCTGAATGACCATTAGCATCAATATCATGCATGGTCCAAGTAGGGAGGAGGAGGGAAAGTGCTTGAATAACAATATCAAATGATCCATGAGTTTCCTAGAGAAGAATGACATCAGCCGAGGAAGAAGTAAAAATGCATCTAAGAGTGAGATGCTTCACAGGGCTGTCCAGCCCACAACAATTAAAGGAAAGACAAATAATTGAGAAACCAAGAGGGGGGATTGTCTTGCTATAAGGATCCCATCTATGGAGAGTTGTGTACCGGAAGCAACTTCAATACTGGCTTGTAGTATGGCCTTCGAAATATGCAAGTGATGACCACGGGAGGGCTTGTGCAGAGAGTAAGAGGACCTAGTAAGTGAACTAAGACTAGTAGGGGTGTATAAGTGGGGGCACAAATTGTAGGAGTGATTTGATGAGGTTTTGAAGGATTCAATAGTGTGGGATGGAAAGGGATCAGTGGGGGAGTGTGAGAGAGGAGTGGTAATGAGATCAGTAGGTGAAAGTGAGGGGGTGAGAGGAGACGATACAAACATATTAGGTATGGTAGGGGGCGGAGGGATAAAGGAGAGGGGAGGAGGACGGGGGGAAAATAATTGAAGGGGAGGAGAATCCAGCCAGAGGAGGCTACGAGCACTGAATAGATGCTGCAGATAAAAAATAAAAAAAAGTAAAAGGAGGAGAAGAGGGTGTACCATCATCCGTAAGGAGTCCAGTAGATGTAGTAGCAGCCATAGATCGAGTGACCTGAGGTGGGGTATACATAACTGTCTGTGAGTAATCCGCTTGTGAGGAGTTATCTAGTGTCGAGAGGAAACCGATGAGTTGTGCCTGTCGCTGCAGCGAGACCGATATAGGAGCCATAGGATGCATACCACTGTGAGTACGAGGTGTCGGTGCCTGTCCATTAAGTGGACAATATTTATGAACATGTTCAACTTTGTGGCAATGATGGCAGCAAAATGGAAGTCCGTCATAATCTAGAAGCTGCGCCTTGGTGGTGTTGCACCATTGTATATTGATGGCTTCCTCGAGACCTTCCCTCATGTCCAGATGTACCAGAATGCGGGAAAATTCCATCTTGCTAGAATCAATGTAGGAGCGGTCATGGTCCAAATATGTGCCCAGAAGGTTACCAATATCCTTGAAGATCTGATCATTCCATAAATGAAGCGGTAGCCCAGGCAACCGAACCCAAATAGGTCCCGCTCCCCACAATTCATGATCAGGGTCGAATAAGGGGTTCCACCGCTTTAGTAACATAGGCGCCATCTCAATATGTCATAATTGTGATAATACAAGATTAGTGGGTTCCCTAGATGTGAAGCAGAGGGTGAACCATCCCTTAGTGAGAATATGTATGGTGGGAAGCTCCTGTAATAGGTCACCCCAGATCTCTTGTACCCACTATTTCAATCTTTTGACCCGATAGTTCCGTCCATGAACACGACCAACCACCACTCTGTCCATGGTGCCCATGATATCGGCCATCTATACGCTGACGCCAAGAGTGAGGAGACTAGCATGCTTGCAAGCCCACACACATTTCATGTGAAGGGGTGCATGAGGGGGGAGATTAGGAGGTAAAGAAGCTGAAGCAGTAAGCAGAGAGGCGAAGTAGAGGCAGGAGGGTGGGGGGATGGTGAAATTGCCTGATGGACGATGGACCGGGGATGCAGTAGATCTGCGTGAGGTGCTGGGAGGGAGTGTGCGAGGGGAGGAATGCGATGGAGGGGAGGTGGTGTGCGGGGGAGAAGAGGTAGCAGGGAGCGGAGGTGCTGGGTCAAGAGAGCAGGGTTGGGTGAATGAGGGAGCCAACGGGGGGTAAGAGAGGGTCTGTGAGAGGAAAGCCAAGGATGCAGGGGACATGGGATAGAGATCTAGAGAGGAGATGAGATCCAGGTCAGCAACCGAGAGAATAGAAAGGGAGGAGGGTGAGAGGTCTGGTACCAGGAAAGAATCTAGATCAGGGAAGGAAGTGGAGAGGATGTAGAAGCGATGGAGCTAGGTAAAGCAAGACAAGTGAAAAGTGAAGAAGCAGGGTCAGAAACATGCATACTAGAGGATAAACGATGCGCAAGGGTCCAAATTTCCACATGGGCATATGGGTCCTCCGAATAATCCACAAGATGTTCATCCTGGGCCCCTGCCATTGATAACCCCAATAAGAAATCATTATTGCAAAGTTGAACTGCCGATCAGAGAGTATCGATCATGGGGAGCTGGAAAATCGGAAGAGGGCATCGAGAAGGTCACCAGCAATAAAAAATTCGAGGGCACAAGTGGACAGTGCCCAGACAGTGGCAGCGTTCCAAAGAAAACCGGTCGAGAACACCGTTGAGTGTTGAGATTCAACAAGATGATGAGCTTAGTGAAAATTAAGCACCTTCACTAAGTGGGGCCCGCAGGCTATTTTTAGGTGTATGTCTATTTTTAGAATGGTGAGAATATTCTAAAATTAGTAGGATGTTGATTCTAGATGGTTGAGCAAATTCTATCTTTGGATGAATTTCTGTTTTTAAAATATTGGGCGAAGTCTATCTATAGATCACTAATCTAAAAATAGATGCATGTTGATTATTATTAGCCCTTAATAATAATCAGATAATAAACTATAACTTATTCTCTTGGAGCACTTTATTTCAGTGAACGGATGTGGCACATCAGTGGGCTGAAGGAATTATGCAATTCCTAGGGTGGTTGGTGACTCATGCCTGGAGGAATCATTTATAACTGATAGTGGCAAGTTGTGACAGAGTTGGAAGAGTAGTTATGCGAGTTGTTATTTATTTTAACTCAGTTAAGTGAGTTAAACTCAATTGTGCTAGTTGCATCTAGTTGTAGCTAAAGATACATTAGTGAGAGTTCAGTGAATTAATTATTTAATTAATTCACAACTAGAGACTCACTTGCAACTGAACAAATACAACAGTTAACTACTTGCATGTCAGTTCCAGTGGAGACCCAGTGGAGAAATAGGTGAAAGGGTGAGATGGAATATCTGTTGTGACTATAGTGATGCATTCAATGCATCTACAAAGACATTGGAGTTGCCAATGAGGATTGCGTAGTCAAGGCAAGGCAAGATTGAATTCATTTAGGGATCTTCTTCAGCAAGGATTGCGCAGTGGAGGCAGGCTGTCAGGAGGCAAGAAATTGGTGCATAGATATGCAAATTTCTGCATGACAATGTGTGACGATTGCTGATTTTACTGAGAGCTCTATGCTATGAGATTTGTATGAGATTTTTTCATGTTCCATTGATATACATAATATATGATAGTTGGGGTTTTTAGCTTTAAGCTTTCCTGGTAAAAAATTCTTGTTATGTGCGATTGGTTTGCTTCATATGTGTTTTGCAATTGGCGATTTAATTTCCGCAAATAATTAAGTGGAAGGATTCTGTCTTTAACATAAGATTAAGTTTTTAGATCAGGAGAGTCCGGTAATATACATGCATATTGTATAATTTCTACATGGTATCAGAGTAGTGTTGATAACTAGAGATTTCAATATTGAAGCAGTGTTGAGTTTTGTGCTGGTGGACTATTAGAATTTGCTGCAATAATTTCTTCGTGGGATAGTTGAGTAAACATTGAAATGGATTTCAATGGGTTGTGGTTGGAGTATGCACTCAAGGGCAGCTCCAACTACATAGCCTGGAAGGACAGGATGGAGGCGGTGCTTGAAGATAATGGTCTGAAGGAGTTCATCGATAGCGATGTTCCTAAGCCCACTTCGACGGATGCTGCATTACTTGGCGCTTGTTAAAAGAAAGTAGTGAAGACAAGAAGAATTCTGTTGGAATGTGTGAAAGACCATATTGTGTCAAGAATTCACGAGAAAGCCACTCCATTTGAAATGTGGAAGGCTTTGACATATCTTTTCCAAAGCAGCAGCGACCATAGGAAGTTGGCACTGAAAGATAAGCTCAAAAAAATCAAAATGGAGAAGGGCGACAACATTCCAAAATAACTCACGAAGTTTGTCTAATGTAGGGATGAGCTGGGTAGTGTGGTAATTAGAGTTGTGGATGGTGATTTGGTGAGCTTGGATCTCCTTGGGCTACCTAAGAGTTGGCACATTTATCAAGATTCTGTCAATGGATGGGAGAAACTGTTGGATTGGGAGCAACTTTGGTCGGATCTAGTGCAGGAGGAGATAAGGCGGAGTACCAGGGATGGATCTTCATCAAAGAAGGATGATGAAGAGAATTTTTCTTTGGCTGCCAAAGCAAGGAAAGGGAAGGGGAAGAAATCCCATCCAAATTCTGAGGCTAAAGGAAAGAAGCTGGATTTGTCCAAGGTGAATTGTTTTCACTATCACGAACATGGGCATCTCGCCACTAAGTGCCCACAGAAAAAGAGGAACAAAAAGGTTGTCGGAGCTACAGCTGGTGAGGCCCTTGCTTCACAATTTGAACTTGATTTTTCCTTGATTGCATGCTTGGTTTCAAGTGCAATGGGATCAGTGTGGTATCTTGATAGTGGTGATTCCTTCCACATGACGGGAGACAAGGAGTTGTTTAGTGACTTGGAGGAGAAGGATCTCCAAATGCATATAGTGATGGGTGACGATGGTAGATACAGTGCGACTAGCATTGGAACCATTACCATTGAGAGGGAGTCAGGTAAAACATTTCTTTTGAAAGATGTTATGCATTTTCTAGGTCTAAAGAAGAACTTGGTCTCAGTCGCGATGTTGGAGGACAGAGGTTATGAAGTTGTTTTCAGCAAGGGAAAATATTTATTGCGACATAAAACAATGGGTCAAACCAAGAGGATAGGGATTCGAGTCAAGAATATCTACAAGCTAGAGGTAGATGGCTGCGCTGTAATGATGGGCAAAGCAGAAGAAGTGGTGAGCCGGGATGAGGGCGAATTATGGCACAGGAGATTGGGCCATCTTCACCATGGTGCCTTGAAGATTTTGCAGTAGATTTCTACTGGAATTCCCAATGGTACTCTTGCACAGTCAGATCAATGCAAGGGATGTACTATGGGTAAGTTTTTGAAGACCACCTTTCATGAGAAGGAGAACTGTGCTTCGGTGATCCTGGAGAGAATTCACATAGATGTGTGTGGACCTTTCTCAGTTGCTTCAACAACAAAACACAAGTAGTATGTTATATTTGTTGATGACTATTCTTGTAGATGTCGGATCTTCTTCATGCAGAAGAAGGATCAAACATTCTCAAAATTCTGTGATTTTAAAGCATTGGTGGAGAAGCAGTCAAGGAAGAATGTGAAGGCTCTTCGGAGCGATAATGGTGGTGAATATATCTCGAATGAATTCAAAGAATTCTGTGGCAAAGAAGGAATTCAAAGATAACTCATAGCGCCTCATAACCCATAGCAGAATGGGGTTGCGGAGAGGAAGAACAGAACGATTGCGGGTGCTGCATGAGCTATGTTGCATGACCAGGGCCTACCAATGCACTTGTGGGCGAAAGCATGCAACACTGCGGTTTACGTGCAAAACCATTGTCCTCATAGAGTACTTGGCATGAGTAAACCTGAAAAAGCTTTTACTGGTAAGAAGCCAGATATTTCTCATTTAAATATTTTTGGCTCATCTGCTTACATTCATGTGACCAAGGACGCCAGGAAGAAGTTGGAGCCGACTCTAGAAGTTGGGATATTTGTGGGGTACACAAAAACACCCCATAATTATCGTGTGTATTTTCCAAACATTTAGATGACTATGGTGCGACGAGATATAAAATTCAATGAGGAGAAAGCCATGAAGTTGTCGCTTGAGAGGGAGCTACACTTACATGCAGAGGAGAAACTCGTGGTTCCTAAAGATGAGCCTCAAGATGTGGATCAGCCACAGTAGGAGGATCATGGAGTGTGTTGTACCTTAAGAGACAATCCCTTGGATGTGGTAAGGAATCTGTGCTTAAGACATTTATATAAATGTGTCACATAAAGATTGGTCTTTGTTTAATCACCTTCATATGTTTATCATTAAACCCTCAAATTATCAAACATAATGAATATTCCACAATGCTATTATTTGTTGATATAAAATGAAATGGTTAGAAGAACATGAAGGAAAGAAGCCTAAATTGATATGCCGATGTACAAAATATATCACCTCAAACTTCAAAAGAATTATAAGACAGGAACATTTAAAATGAAGGAGCGCCTATTAAGGATTTTAACTCTTATTCACACAAGTAAAAAGAGACCTGCAACTTCATTACTTCATTATATTCAAAGACAGAAAACACATAATGTAAACTGGAAGACATATCGATATCAACAAATGTCAGAAACTTGATTTTCATTCATTAATCATTTGAAATCTGAGTACAAAAATTACAGTTTGAAGGTCCAAAACTCAGAACCCTTTCCTTTCTTTTTTTTCTCTTTAAATACAATAGAAAGCAGTTTGTAACTGCTGGAACTAATCCTAACTGCTTCAACTACTTAGGACTTCGTCAAATTCCTATTACATGTCATCAAAATGTCTTATTACAATTACATTCTCTTAAAAAAGTGGAAAATAACATAAAATATAAATCCTAATCTATTTGCTGAATGTGAATAGATGATGCTGTTGTTGCATTTCCTTGACTAGATGGTTTATCCTTCTTTGAAGTCGAGGGATCCTTTGGTACATTTTCCATCCAGGCTCTGCATTTCTTCCATATCTCAATATTATTCTTAGGTGAATGGCCCAGTTTATGATATTCCAATCTAAAAATAGTAATTCTGTTAAATTATGGCCTCTCTGCAAATAAAGTCTTCACTAACCACAACAACTGAAAATGTCTTTGAAGGAAATTGATCATTGTTGCTCCTTTAAGAACCTGAGTCTTTTCATGAGTACTGTATATTTTACTTTTTTCCAACACCAGTAAAGGTTCATAAGAATTCCATGATAAAAGACTACCTCCAAGACCCCAACATGATGGCAAACCTGCTCTTGCTATTTTATCAAATAAATTATCAAACTGGTTCACTGCTTCCTTAAGTTCAATCAACTTCTTTTCTGTAGACTTCCTGCAATCATTCTTGAAAATCATCTTATTAATTTCCACAACATATAAAATCCTGTCTTTAATTTCATTTTCTTCCAACTCTTGATCTGTTTTGGAATCAATGAAATCAATGAAATTTATTGCCCAAATGGCCCTATTAATTGTCTTTTTCTTGTCTTTCATGACTTGTTCTTCAAACTCTTTGATAATACTTTTTTCCTCTGCAACAACAGTCAGAAAACCCCATATTGTTTTCATTTCTGCAATGATATCATTCCAGATGATATCCTTAGCTTGTATTAAGGATATATTTCCCTTCAATTTTTCTTTGAGATTTTTAATCTCAGCATCAACGGTCTGGCAATCCATTCTATATTTACTGACTTCTCCCTTCATGGATTATATGAGCTTTGTTGTTGTTTCCAAATTAGCTTGTGCCTTTTTTCGATCTCTTTCTTCCATCTGCAATTCAGTGGTTAATTGAGATATTTGTGCTAATGGATATTCATTACCAGATGGAAAAAAAAAAGTACAAGTATGAGATTCAATGTGATTATGCAATGAAAATGAAATTTGATTTAGTTTGGTGATTTCTTCTTCCTTTTGCAAAAGCTGCTGAAGAGGTTTTTCTTTCTCATTTTCAACCTTTGCAACCTCTGTTGCCATGGAGTATTCTCATGTAGGCAACTTCAGCTTTTTTTTCAATGCTGAGATTTCTGATTCAGCACTTTGCAGAAGCTTTATTACAGTAGAATTGTCATTGGGATCTACCCCAATCTTTACAATAATCCTTTTGAGTTCTTCGTTCTGGATTGTTAAAGCTCTAGAATTTTCTTTCTCTAACTTCAATTGCTTGATCAAATTTCCAAGCATATTTTCAGTCTTGAGTGCCATTGCATTGGTTTTGGTTAGGTCATTTACAATCAGTTGACCTGTTTGCATATGTAGATTCACTTTTTCAAGCAATGGAATTTTCTTCACATCTACAATTAGATTCACAGTATTGAAATTATTAGATGAACCAATATACATATCAGAAGGATGGGAAAGAGCAATCTTAAATTGATCCTTTTCAAGATCCATTACAGTTAGAAGTCTTGTTTGATATAGGGTTATCTGATACTCAGCTTGAGCCTCCATGCTTGCCTTCATTCTCTGATTTCTTTCTGCAATGTGGGTAAACATTTGTTTAATTAAGGGCACTTGTTCTTGAGTGCTTTCATGTCTCCTTGGTGAAGCAGGGACATTTTTCTCATCTCCCTATTGTAATGAGAAACAAGGTTGAGCATCTACAAAATCCTCACTGATTTTTGTTCTCTTTTCAGTCCTCTGTTCTTCATCCTATGAATCAATCAATACTTCTTTACCCCTCTTATTTGACTTATTTAATATAATTGGAGTCTGTACATTTGAGCTCATTGAACTTTCAAAACCTTTACTTGCCATTTTTTCTATATCAGATCTTCTTTCATGAATGAATGTTGAATACCCATTTTCAATTCTCCTATTAGAAATCACACTGTGAGGGTCATAAGCCCACTTCTCTCCTAACAGTAGGTGCATTTCATCTAACATCTTAGAGGCTTCATCAATTGCTTGTCTCATATTAACTATAAAGGACCAACAGTCATTGGCAACTTAAACATATGACCTTTCTTCATAGGCACAAAATGTATTTGATCCATGTTTAAACTTTGCCTAATGAATTCCAAAGCAAATAATCTCATAGGCAAAAATAAAGGAAGCCTATAAGGTTCTACACCAGCTCCATAAAGCCTAATTTCAGAATAGTCTTAAAAAAAACCGATCACAAAAATTACAATTTGTACCCAACTGCAAGAACTCTTGAGCTTTTGGCAGAAAGTAGGGGGGAGTAATTCCATCCAAATCTTATATGTAGTAGACATGAAATGACTAGAAAAATCAAGCAAACCACCCTCATTCTGTTCTTTCCTCACTATGTTTGTCCAGAATACTACTGACTGCCTCTTATTATTCATATCCATTATATTTAACCCCAAATGCATGAATTCTTCAACATTTTGATATAAAAAGAGGTAAATAACAAGAGAAGGGAACCTGAATGAACTCGTCAGTGATAAGCTCATGAGCTGAGAGTTGACAACTTCTTGCCAATAAGATGGAATATCCAACACCACTCCTGGCTTCATCATCATGGTGAACATTCCCAGAACTAATTTGTCCACTGTACTGTCATCATCCTTTCCCAAAATCTTTGCAATGCACCTCAGCACTGGTCTGAATTCTATATCAAAAACCTCCATGGGGAATTATTTGTTATCTGGTGCAAACTGTTGTGTATCTGGCTTAAAAAAAAATATGATTTGGTTAAACTTCTGACCTGCAAGACTATCATAATATGCCATCAAGGAATCATTAGTGAATTGGACATACGACTCTGACTTAGGGTAACATAGAGCTTAACGAATTAATTGGGCTGATATTGTAGAACATTTTCCCTTTGAAAATTAATTACAAAACATTTTCCAGGGTACATAACAGACACTAGCCAATACATAAATTCAGGAAAAAGGTGAGCTCTTGGGATGCATGCAGACAATACACCAGTTTTAACCATAGTGGTGTAAATTGGAGAAGTTTTATCATTTAGGCAGACTTACTGATATAATGAAAGATGGTATAGAGCATAGACAATATCTTGGATGTCCCTCTCAGTGTCAATGAGAGGAATGTGACTGAAAGAACCTGAGAGGGATGGATTCTTAGCCATAGTTTTAGCTTGGGGTGGCAGTTAATTGACAAGGTGGCGGACAACAGAGAAAGACACAGCGCAGACACAACTTTCAAACACAAACTAACAACAATGACCTTAGAAAAAAGAGAATTCTTCTTAAATAGGTGGCACGGCTTAAGAATTAAATGCTAATGAGACATGCCAAAAGACCATTAAAAGTACTCCGACATGGATCACATCTGTCAACATCTCGTTGCATACGTCACTGCGGGAGGTCTCGAGGTACGGAGATTTCATCAGGTTCATGCCCCCGCAGTGAATCTCGTCCGTTGATCTGGATCGACCCTGCAGTCAATAGGGTCAATTGCGGAGGCACTATCCTCATTAACCCGCACGCTGAAAGTGCCCGCGGGTTGATGATTTTGTTCCCTGTCTGTCAAATTTTCGTATCCCGCTCCATAAGATGCTTACTTTTTAAGCTGTGCATTGGGACGTGCTTCGACAAAGCTTAAAGTATTAGCTTTAAATTTAAATGCAATAAATATTACATTTTAATGTCAAAGTATATGAACCTTTATACTTCAACATATATTTTGATAATTTTCTATTTTTTTTTGTATTTTGAAAATTAAAAATAATAGAAATTTCAAATGAGCCACAACAGAGTGGAGGAGTTCACTCACGTAGAGCTAAACATCAGAACTGGCAGAAGGTGTACCACAGAAGCTGAGAGGTTGAAGCTTGATGCGGCACAGAATGTAGGAGTCCCTACTTCACAGTGCAGACAAAGACAATCACCTGACCGATTCACTGGATACATGGCTCTCATGAGCAAGTGTATCGTGACAGAGCCATCTTCCTTTGAGGAAGCAGTGCAGGAGCCCACATGGGTAGATGCCATGGTGGAGGAGTATGACTCCATTATTAAAAACAGTGCTTGGGAGATTGTTCCAAGGCTGGTTGGTAAATCAATGGTAGTTTCAAGATGGATCTATAAGGTAAAGCAAGCTGCTGATGGGAGTGTCGAGAAGTCTAAGGAAAAATTTGTTTCCCAGGGCTTCTCACAGATTGAGGGGATTGATTATGAAGAAACATTTCGAAACTTGTCGCACGATATTCTTCCATAAGGTCCATCCTTTCTCTCTCAGCGCAGATGGGTTGGCACATGCATCAGATGGATGTGAAGATTGCATTCCTTAATGGGATCATTGAGGAAGAAGTGTACATTGAGAAACCTGAGGGATTTGAGATCTTCAGCAGTGAGTCGCATGTGTGCAGACTTAAAAGAGCATTATATGGGTTGAAGCAAGCACCCCGTGCTTGGTACACATGGATCGACAACTATTTCACTGGAATTGGCTTCACCAAGAGTGAGGCAGATGAAAACCTATACCAAATTGTGGTGGAGGCGAAGATTTTAATCATTGTTCTTTATGTTGATGATTTAATAATAACGGGTGATGAGCAGTTGATACACTCATGAAAGGAGGACCTTGCAAAGGAGTTTGAGATGAAGGATTTGGGCCTCCTTCATTATTTCCTTGGATTGGAAATATGGCAGCGAGAAGGTGAACTATTTGTGTCTTAAGGCAAGTATTCTTGGGAAATACTTGGTAAGTTCCACATGCAGGATTGCAAGCCCATGGATACTCCTCTTCCAAGAAATTGGAGGAAAGAGGATGCTACATTGGCAGAGGTAGTGGATGCTACTGTCTATCGACAGTTGGTGGGTTCACTCATGTATTTAGTTAATACAAGACTGGACATATGCTATGCGGTGAACTAGCTTAGTCAAGTGATGATTAAGCCTACCAAGCTCTTTTGGAAGGCGGGAAAGCATGTCCTGAGATATCTCAGGGGCACATATGAGCATGGCTTATGGTACAGATAAACAGATGAGGTGAAGTTTCATGGCTTCACAGATGTAGATTGGGCAGGTAGCCCAACAGACAGAAAGAGCACATCAAGAGGGGTTTTCAGTATCGGATCTACAACTTTTTCTTGGTACAACAAGAAACAGAGATCCGTGGCACTCAGTTCAGCGGAAGCAAAATACATGATAGAACGTCAAGCTACATGTGAGGCTATCTGGATGAGGAAGATCCTGGTCTGTTTGTTTGGTTCTCATTTAGATCCTAAAGTGATTCATTGTGATAATTAGAGTTGCATTAAACTCTCAATTAATCCTATGTTTCATGATAGATCTAAGCTTATAGATATCCGGTATCATCATATCAGAGATTATGTGCAGCGGAAGATCATGTTGCTTCAGTACATTCCTATGGAATATCAGGATGCCGATATCCTGACAAAGGCACTCACCAGGAGAAAATTCAAATACCATAGAGACAGGATCGGGGTGAAGGATAATCCCTATCTTGTTGAGAGGGAGTGTTGAGATTCAACAAGATGATGAGCTTAGTGAAAATTAAGCACCTTCACTAAGTGGGGCCCGCAGACTATTTTTAGGTGCATGTCTATTTTTAGAATGGTGAGCATATTCTAAAATTAGCAGGATCCTGATTCTAGATGGTTGAGAAAATGATATCTTTGGATGAATTTCTATTTTTAGAATATTGGGCGAAGTCTATTTATAAATCGCTAATCTAAAAATAGATGCACGTCAATTATTATTAGCCCTTAATAATAATCAGACAATAACATGTAACTTATTCTCTTGGAGCACTTTATTTCAGTGAACAGATGTGGCACATCAGTGAGCTGAAGGAATTACAAAATTCCTAGGGTGGTTGGTGACTCATGCATGGAGGACTCAGTTATAACTGATAGTGGCAAGTTGTGACAGAGTCAGAAGAGTAGTTATGTGAGTTGTTATTTAGTTTAACTCAGTTAAGTGAGTGAAACTTAGTTGTGCTAGTTGTAACTAAAGAAACACCAGTGAGAGTTTAGTGAACTAATTATTTAATTAATTCAAAGCTAGAGACTCACTTGCAACTGAACAAATACAACAGTTAACTACTTGCATGTCAGTTCCAATGGAGACCTAGTGGAGAGATATGTGAAAGGGTGAGATGGACTATCTGTTGTGATGACAGTGATGCATTCAATGCATCTACACAAACATTGGAGTTGGAAATGAGGATTGCATAGTCAAGGCAAGGCAAGATCAAATTCATTCAGGGATCTTCTTCAGCAGGGATTGCACAGTGGAGGCAAGCTGTCAGGAGGCAAGAAATTGGTGCATAGATATGCAAATTTCTGCATGACAGTGTGTGACGATTGTTGATTATATTGAGAGTTCTATGCTATGAGCTTTGTATGATATTTTTACATGTTCCATTGATATACATAATATATGATAGTTGGGGTTTTTAGCTTTAAGATTTCCTGGTAAAACATTCTTGTTATGTGCGATTGATTTGCTTCATATGTGTTTTTCAATTGGTGATTTAATTTCCGCAAAGAATTAAGTGGAAGGATTATGTATTTAACATAATATTAAGTTGTTAGATCAGGAGAGTTCGGTAATATACATGCATATTATATAATTTCTACATTGAGCACCGTCAGTGAATAAGGGCGCAAGTAGAGATGTCGTCAACCAATAAAAATGGAACCACGAAGAGTGCCATCATAGTATCCAAGTGTCCATGAACCATGCCAGGTCCATGAAACCCGCAACGTGCTTCCATAGGTGCATTCAGGTGGGTTATCAGGTGGTAGCAGCCAAAGGGGTCAGAAACCCTAGTTCCACCATTTCTCTCAGGAAATGCAAGGCCAGAATGTTAAACCCTCGGTGTATATATATATATATATATATATATATATATATATATATATATATATATATAGTAGTTTATTATTACTAAATAGTATTATATATATTACTTACAATGTATATGTAAATTATGTAATATAGTATTTAAAAAATATATTTTATTTTATTAAAATTTAGAATTTTTTTAACATTTATTGATTGGGGTGTTGGAATATGTGCCAACGGAGGAGCGAAGGGAGCTCACCACCCTGCTGCATCCTATAGCATTTAAGAAGGGGGATGGTATGGCTATCCCTCCCCATGCATTCATACATGTTAAATTTAATATATCCCTTCGCATTAAATGGTAGCCTGCATTCCTTCTACGAGCTCTCGGCCCGTCTATCGCAACTCCGTGTTATTTTGTAGTTCATATGGCATTCTCCCATCGTAGGTGGGATATTTTTCCCATGGAACTAGTTGTGTGGAAACTATGTCTGTCTATCATGGCTATGTATTATTCTACAACATATTTGAAAAACTCTCACCATAGATGGGATATCTCCCCCATGGCGCTAGCTCTATGGAAAATATATCACCTTAAGGTTTCAGTCCCCTAGAGATCGAATTTCACTACAATCACCGTAGGTTTATCTTTCGTGCGTGGAGAAAGGTGATTAAAATTGAGGAAATGAATCCTAGGACATCAGAAGAGGCCACAACAAGAGACAACACCATAATGGGAATGGGTTGGCGAGGATTTGGGCTTCATCCACAAAAACTCCATGTCCAATGGGAAAACAATTGGGCGACAATTTTTTCTACGTACAATTATTTCCTTCTTAGTATGTTAGCATTTGCATAATGGAATCTGATCTATGGCATACAAGTCATATCAGTGGTGTGGATTCTTATTGGTGTGCCAGAGATTTTATAGCTGTTGGACCCTACCCAAAGCTACTCTCTCTATGCTTATCCTCTATCACTAATTGTTAATATAATTCCTAGGCCCCTTTAGAAACCAAGTGTTAAATTCCTTCTAATATTTTCCTTGCTTGTCAAATTATTCAACTAGTTTTCGCTTCTACTAGGGATCGTATTTACATGGGCCTCTCTCCTCATTGAGTACTATGCCCCCTAGTGAATGAGATATCATCAGGGATATGGATGTCGAGGTCCTTAAGACCGAACTTGGGCCTAGCCCCAAGCTCAGAAAACTGCAATGATATTCCACTCTGCCACCCCTCCAAATATCCAAGAGGAAATTTTCCTGCTGGAAGCCTTGACTACTAATGACTGTCAAGCCTACTCTGATTGTGAAATCCAAAAATAAGTTGCTAGTTAGGTTCTTGACCTTGGTCATACTAGAGGATGAAAGAGCCAATATCTCAATTCCATCACCCTCCATTGGCAAAAAAATATGCTCTTGGGCAGGGTCCTTAAGGAAAATCATGAAGACCACAATGATATGATCACTTGCTTTCATGAGATTCAACGACTCCAACACCACCAACGTTTTTATCTCATCAGCCTAGATGCTCATTTTTCTCACATAGAGGGTCATCTCCAATGTAGCTTCAAGCTCCCAGCTCTAGTAGGCACAAGCACCTAGAATTCTACCCTAGTCACTTTCTTGAACAATTGATGCTTCTTTCAACCTCTTGGTAATTTTTTTTCACTTTCAATAGAATAGTTTACTTATGAAATTGTGTAACTTGTAGTAACTAGGACATGAATTTTTGTATATCTATCCTAGGTTATATTAGAAACTTGAACTGCAAGCCAATTTATTTTAGGAAGTTTTTGACTGATAAAAAGTAAACCACTATTAGCAATTCCAATTTCCTTGTGACGAATTGCAACAGTGCTAAGATTAAATAGCGATCTTTGATTTTTTATGGATGTTATTTTAAATTAATAGAAAACCAAAAAATAATATTAAGATATATATACTAAACATTTTTTATAGACATATATCAAATGGTTAAATGAATTCAAGGGTTTCATAGGAGGCATTTTCTTGTCACTAGCACAATGAAAGTAATAAATGATGGAATGTTGGCTTTATCTAAAGAGATCTTTAATGCCATAATGTGATGCAAATGACTAAAACCTTTATAGGATTATTGCTCTTAATTTTCTTTAATAATTTTGCGAGGATTTTAGATTTAATAATAGTGGCGTGCTAAGTATGTTATTATCATTTTTTAAGGTTTTTTTTTTTTTTTTTTTTTAGTGGGATCTTTATAGGCATACTTTCCACACACAATGGATAATAATATAGTAGGATGTTGTTATCATAGTTTTCTAGGGAGTGTTTTAAGTTTTAATGTGGGATTTTATAGGCATAGTTTTCACACACCATGGATGATAATGTTATTATCATGTGGTAAGATATTATCATTATGGATTTTAAAGAGATCCTTTTAGGTTTTAAACATGGAAAATTTTAGGGACTAATATTCGCAGGTGGGATAATTTTTCATGATTTTTAGAGAAAATAGATTCGCCAATTTCCATTTTTTATAAAAATAATTCGCCCAAATTTTACAATATAAAATTATTTTACGTTAAAAATTGCCAACATTATAGAGAGAGTATATATAAAATCATTATAAATTTTAATAATTTTACAAATACATCAATAAACATTTTATAGTTTGCATATTAAGGACTAGTGAGATTTGCCAATATTTTATACTTCAAGATAATTTTCCATCCTTAAAATTTTCCCTGGTTTTAAAGGATCTTTTAAAAATTTTTTTTTTTTAATGTTAGTTGGGTATTTATAATTATATTTTCCAAACCTTGTGAATAATAGTTTTCATTACATGGTTTTTTGTTTTTATAATATTATTAATTTTATGTTTAATACTTTAATAATATTTAATTAAATGATAAATATAAGTGTTTTAGGAGGAAACTCAATTGGTGATCAAAGTAATGTGAGTTTTGATAAAATTGAGAGATCTAAGGTTCAAATCCCTCCGGTTGTGACTTAGTTTACAAAGAGGATAAGTTGTAGAACCCCAGAGGTTTACTAATAGCTACATGTCAAGTGGGTTGTTGGGTTCATAGAGAGATAAAGAGAGAGAGAGAGTTAATGATATTTCAACCTAATACTATGTTACAATGTTTTTAGACTAGTAATTTTTTTTTTGTAATCTTAAAATAAATTTGATTTTGTTCTTAAACAAAATTATCTAGTCACTTCATAATCTAATATGTTTTGTATTTGTTAAAAAAAATACTATATATATTTTTAGTATATGTCTAGAATTCTTATAACCTAGAAAAACATAATAATTGTTCGGGGTCTTGCTTCTCAACTGTTATGTCTTCATTAAGCTAGTGCACCATTTCATCTTTCTTTGAGTGTTGTTGAGTAGATTTGATTGAGAGTATTTGATTAGAGGCCCCATATTGACTTCCCTTTCTCAAATTTGAGTTCATATTTCTTAAAGATTGCATTCTACTTCTAGTACCACCAATTGCCAATTCCATTAGAGACCCCATAATTTCTACTATGACTTAGCATTCTATCTCATGGAGTTTTGATGTGACATTAAGAATTGAGGTTCTATTGTAATGGATATGATATTCATGGCTTCTAAGGACTTTGTGAATTTCCTTGGGTTCTTTGAAATCCATCTCACACCTAATTTGACTTTTACCACCTCTTTTTGAATGCATTGCCTTGCTAATATACCCGTCTTATGCCACATTTCCCACTCCATAAATGAGTAAAAAATAATTATATTTAGAAGATGAGAATGCTTCAAAATAAGGGAATTAAAGGATTATATATTTTCAAAATGAAACACCAAGGAGAATTGTTATTATTTAGTATTAAAACAAGTGAAAAATTGACAGCATCCATATCCTTTTCCAAGGGTAACTCTTCAAGGGGGAGGCTCCCTTGAGAAAATACAACAAGTGAATAAAAAGACAAACAATAAACATGATATAATGATGTGGTTTCTAACTAAACCTTTGTTAATCCTTAGATAAACACCATGTTAACCCAAAAACCAATTATCAATCCTTGGGTATTGAATTATTACATTTCAATTGTTATATTATTATGTAGGCTAGAAATTTTCATCGTACCCTTTCAATATAATTATAACCCTCGTCTCTCATATATATACCAAAGAAATCTAGTTTTGGGATTAGCATATCTTGTCTCATACATTGTATTCATTGTAAAAGGGGAAATACATTGTATTCATTGTAAAGGGAGGTTCCCTCCTTGAAGTGAACTCTAATTATCGGTTTCTTATCATTTTTTAGGTGCATGGTTCATAACATTTGGTCTTAAAGCATAAGAACCTAGGGTTTTGTTGTTTCAAATGAGTCATCATGGAATTTTGACTATAATTTTTTTTGGGTGACGATTTAGACCATTAAATTTTGAGAGGAATGAGGAGAGATCTCAAAGTAGATATATCCAAAATTTTAGATTCTAGTTCACCATACTTTCATATCTGCATCCTATGGAAACTAGGGTTTGTGAATGGTTCTTAAATCAATTTCAAACGAGCGATGTTAGAATTTTTGCTAAAAAAAGTTATCGGGCATCTTGACTGTGAAATTTTTAAGACATTGATTAGATATCTTGGAGTACATCTAATCAAAATATTATATTCTAGTTCATCAAATTTTTGGAGATATAATTTATGGACGTTAAGGTTTGTAAATAGTTTTGAAATCAATTTCAAATGAGTGGTCTTGGAATTTTTACTGTAATTTTCTACCATAACAGTTTCAAATTTTGAATTTCTTAGGGATCTAAGGAGACATACCAAGGCACCTCAGTTAAAATTTTTAGATATGTATTTAAAAATTGGACACATGGCCCACAATACAAGTTTTCTTTTTGGAAGAGCCTAAAAATAAACAAGTTTTAGTAAAGTTACCATAAATTTCACTTAGTATACCAAATTTTGGTTAGACCTATTGAATTGTAGAGAAGATATATTAGATTCCTATAAGATGAAATTTAAAATTTAGAATGGCTCAAATTTCAAAGATATATTAAGACAAAGGTTAACCATCTAGATGGTTTACAAATTAGGGTTTTGAAAGGTACATAACTTACAATTGACATAACTTTTGGTTAAAAAATCTAGTTTTGGTGATAATAAAATTACCAACTTAATGGGAACCGTACCAAGTTCTCAATTTTTTAGAGATTGCAAAAAATCATATGATTTTGAAAAGTGTTGATTTAGAATACACATTTTTTTTTTGGAGTGTATAATTTTCTTATGTATTAAGTATGCACATTTTTTTTTAAATGTTAGTGTTTTTCATGCCAATTTTGAAAAGTGTTGATGCAACATCAATCACTATTTTTTGAGCTTATTTTTGACACATTAAATTTTATGATATATTAAGTATGGATTCATTTTATAAATGTTGGTCATGCTCATGAAAAATTTGAAAAACATTAATGCAACATTAATTTTTCTTTTTTTTCACGAACATATTTTTGACACTTCAATTATTTTTATGTCTTAAGTATGGACATTTTTTTAAATGTTGGTTATTTAATTATTTTTCAAGTTGACTTCTCCTTCTTCTTGTTTTTTTTATGAGATGTAATTTTAAAGTATTTTCTAAGTTTGTGTTTTTTGTTTCTATTTGCAATGTTTTTCTGTAATGAAATTTTCCATTTTTTTGCAAAGTTATAAAAAATTAATAATATTAATTTTTTGAAGTTAGGATTTTTTATAGACTTATGTATCGTTAATTGATACTTCAATTCACATAAAATAATTGTCATTAAAAAAACAATAATTTTAACAATTGACAAAAAATACACATTTTTCATATAGATATAATTAAAAAAAATGTATTTTGGGACTTTTTCACTAAAAATATCATGTCAAATAAATGATTTTTATGAAAATTTTGAGAAGAAAAAAATGAAAAAATAACAAATTTTATGAATTTATGTCAAAAAATGATAATATTTAACTTTTTTTTTCCAAATATAATGATCCATAGAAAATTTTAAGAAAATAACAAAAAAAACGTTTAAAAAAATAAAAAATTTCTTTAACAAAAAACGAGTCAAAATAACAAAACAAAAATATTTTTTTAAAATAAAAATAAATTGAAAGCACAAATTTAAAAGAAACCATTTCAAAACAATAAACTAACTAATAAATAAATAAAACAATATAACTCTAATTAAAAAACGAAACAAATAAAAAATAATAAATAATTTAGGAAAACACCCACACACACACACTACAAATTAAAAAATAACAAATAAAATTATATATATATATATATATATATATATATATATATATATATATATATATATATAACATAAAAAATTTAAAAAAACATTAAAAATTATATATTAAAAAAATAAAATAAAATAAATTTTTTTTTTAACATAAAAAAAATTACAAAAAATAAATAAATAGGGTCCTTGCCCTGGTCACACCGCCAAAGGGCCTCAGTGACTGAGCGGGGGGGGAGGTTGATTCCCGGAATCGAACCCCCACCATGATCCAATAATGTTGCATAGGGGGGTGGGGGGAGGTCGATTCCATGAATCAAAACCCCCTCTGTCAGGCCTCTGAGTCGACATCGCCCAACATGGGTGAGTCAGGTGCCCAACATGGGCGCACATGAGGAAGCATGGATGGGTGTGCCCCAAAAGTGAGATGGCGACATGGTGGGCGGACACGCTCCAAGATGTGCGACATATGAGTCATAGTGGTGGGCGCGCTCGGGCGACTCGCATACCGGGCGCCCAGGTGAGTGCGCGCCTGAGTCAACATGGTTGAACGCACTTGGAAAACATGGGCAAGGCGTAATGGGAAACACACTAAGCGGACGAGCGTATGGGTGAAAAGTGAAATTTAGGATAAGTGTTGGAGAGGCACAACGTATTAAAATAAAGGGGTGCCGTGTATGTTGGAGGTGGGTCGGCCAAGGGTTGAAGCCCCAAATAAGTGACATGTTCATGGGGAGGCCACCATATATATTAATGGTGAAACATGCAGGAAGGAGCATCGAACACTCGGTGGAAGACACAATTAAAACTGCAGAGTAGTCTTGGGTGAACTCAGGTGAACCGACAATGTGCCCGAAGTGCGGGCAGAGTCAGGCGAAGTTCAGCGGAGTAGTCGGGCGGAGTCAGGTTCGGCAGGTCACAGCGGGTAGCGCGAGCGGAGTCAGGTGCGGCAGGTCAGTCATGTGCAGGGTATAGCACCCTCGGGCAGAGTCGGGTGCGGGTGACTTGAGTGCGTTCAGTAGCTCGGGCAGACCCGACCGCATGGAGAAAAGGTTGCTTCGGGTAGGAAACACATCCAATAGGTCACTGCATGCACAGTTCATCTTGTAATTTGGCAAAGACGGGTTTTCAACGAAATTATGCCCGGATGTTTACAAAAATAAAAATTTATATGTTATTATAAATTTTTCTGCTTGTTTATGGATGATCTCTGGCATAATCTGTTACTGTAGCTGTTATGTTATTTCTGCATGCATAATGTTTTCATGAAGAAAAGAGCAAGTAATAATATTTGGAGGCTTAGTTTGGAAAACATGACGAAAAAAACTAAGTATAGATATTTAGCCGGTGCCGCACGACCCGCCAATGAGGGGAACATACTTGGGGGCGTGACACCATCCCTCCCTCAGGGCGATGCCAAAGGACCACCCCTCCAGCTGGCCTAACGAGGACTCTTTGGTGTCGCATCGGGGTGAGGGTTTGATTCCTAGAATTGACCCCCACCCCCGTCGCGCCACCAAATGGCTAGGGAAACCCTTTGGCAGCGCGCCCCGGGCAAGGACTCGTTTATTTTTTAAATATTTTTTGTTTATTATATATATATATATATATAAAAACTTTAATGTGTTTTTTATATTTTGTGTGTGTGTGTGTTTTTTTTTTAAATTTTGTAATATATTTATATGATTTATGCTTTTTTTTTTTTAAGTTTTATATCTATATGTTTTTGGTGATTTATATTATAATAAAATTTATTTTATTTAGTATTTTTTAATTTGTTTAATATATACATTATTTTTCATATTTATTTATTTATTTAAATTTAAAAAAAATATGTTTTATGGGTTATTTTATTATTTTTGGTTTTCTCTTTTAAATTATATTTATATGTTTTTTCATATATAATATATATGTATATGATTTATTTTTGTCATTTTTAATTTCAAATTTATCTTTTTTTAATGTTTTTTTTTTTTTTTTTTGTAAGCTTGGGAAGACTACATCTTCATCATGTCCAATATATCACCTCGATCAGGGCGAGGAATTGAATTGATGACTTCACATCAAGGAGTGCCTTAACAGAGCACCTGATCATCACCTATCCAAGACCCTGTGTACTCTTGTTTTAATTTAATTTAATTTAATTTTTAAATTATAATAATTATTATTTTTGTTATGATTCATTTTTTTTAATACATATTTTGTTTTTTTTTTTAAATTTATTTTTGTTGTTGTAGGGACTGTGTCGATGTTCAACTAGCAACCCAACCTCTATATGTCTCAATTTGATAGTTGATTTTTCAGTTTTCATTATAATGAATCAAGTTCACCTCGATTATGTGTTAATTTGATGGTTGATTTAAAGTTTTAATTGCAATGGGTCAAGCATGCCCCCATTATGTGTCAATTTGATGGTTGGTTTTTAAGTTTTAGTTGCAATGTGTCAAGTTGGCTTAGGCTAAGATTTTAAAAGAAATATATTTTTAGCATTTGGTATAATGACTTTTTAATTCAGGTATTTATTTTTAAGGCTTAATTAATTCATGATATTTGATCTCAAATTATGTTGAAAATCCAAGATTTATTATAGTCATAATATTTGTTTTAAATTCCATGATTGAAAATTGTTGAAATTTTAAGGATTTTTTGGAGTTGTGATATTTTATCTAAAATGTCTTGGTCGTAAAATATCAGAATTTTAATGTTTTTCAAAGCTGTGATATTTATATTTAATTCCATGGTTGAAAATTGTTGGAATTTTTAGGTTTTTTGGAGTCATGATATTTTATCTCCAACGTATTGCTGAAAACTATTGGAATTTTAATGATTCTTGGAGTTATGATATATTTTTTTATTGGTCAAAAACATATTTATATTATAAGTTCAAAATTTACATCACATAAAAACATTCTATGTTACATCTAAGCAACCCAAGCATAAAAAAGAGCTACACTAGTCTTGGGTGCAAGCCAAGGTAGACGATGCCATTGGTTATTTCCGACAAAAAACTGACAAACAACAAGAAAATAAAAAGTTTCATGGAGGAGGATTATGAGGGGTTGGTGGTGGCCCTGCAAAGAAACTTGCATGGTTATGCACATGGTAGTCAATGTGTTCAATCTTGATTTCTAGTGCTCGAAGGTGGTCGTGGGAATGCCTTAGTTGGCGTCGTAGACTCTCCAAAGAATCTAGAGTTTTGTTTTGCATGTCTTGTATGTCATTAATGTATGCAATTAACTCATTGCATTCTTCATAGCTTTGTTCTCGCATATTGTCCAAATTAAGCTAAATATGTTGTGGTTGGGATGAAATCGCATCCAGGGTGACCGAGGCGTCGACTTGGCCTGGAGACTAGGATGGAGAGACTGCCATCGCTACCACAGAGTGTTGGATTTCCATGAAATCCGAATTAGAAATCGGGTCCCCATTTGGCCTTCTTTCCTCCATTTTGTGCCCGAGACCACCTTTGTGTGCACGTCCTTGTTGCCATGGCATATACCTACTCTTCACTCTCCATGCTCCTACTAGACGGGAATTTTGGTCTTCTGCATAGGATGCCGCCCCCTTGGTTGAATTTCTAGTGCGCAGACCAGCCCTGCTCGTACAACCACTAGAAATATCTCGCTCGTAGGATAATACCACCGTCCCAACCACCAGATCCCCGCTCCTTCTTATAATAGATAAGAACCAACACCGATGCATGCACCAGGCCATCATTAAACCAAAGTGCCACTTGATCCCACACCAACACCACTCCCCTGCCTCCTCCACGACCTCCACATGCCACTTCACTGCACTAGACCGAATGCTGCGTAACAGGCGCGCTAATTGGGATTCTTTCTCACCTCCAGCCGAGCAGAGCTCACCTCCACCGCAACGCACTGCACTTCAGACACCAGGCTACAAAAATCCCATAGACGCATTCATCACCAACCCCAGTTCTTTGCCTCCCTCTGCTACCACTACACACTTTGAGCTTGAGGCTCAAGCCATAGCTTGAGAGAAAACACCACAACACAGGGTGGTATCTCTTGACTTACATTCACCATCACTTCGATGCTGCAAAATGCATTCTTCTTGCCCAACATTCATGTTATTCCACTACACCCGGTGCAACACCATTTCTCCTTCCAATGCACCATAACCCCATTCGTGTGAGAGCCTTCAATGCACTTCATTGGCGCGTGGCAATAGGCCAGTCCTTCCTTCGCTCTCCGCCACCAAATGGCACTGTGATAAGACACCCCCATCGAAGGATTGGAGTCATGATATTTTATTTATAATGTCATTGCTAAAAAATATGCTGGAATTTTAGCTAAAAAAGATGATGATGCTAGCATCACTACCTTTTTTTTTTGGGGTATTTTTTACTATAATTTTAAAAAAATGTTGAAAAATTACCGTGTAAAGAAAAAAACATTGTTCCAACATCAAAAAATTTCTTTTTAGGGTTTTTTTTAATGTTTTTTTGGGGTTTTTTTGGCCAAAGTTCTTGTTTTGAGGTTACAATTCTCATTAAGTTGGTAGCTTTGTTTGATTCAAAATTTGTGATAAAGGGGAAAAAAGAGAGCATTATTATTTATTCACATGGCTCCTAATGGTACTTCAAAAGTTATCTCACCACTTAAACCTCCAAAAATCTTGTCCACAACTTGTGAAGAAAGATAATATGTCCATTTTTGGGCATCCTAGTTAAAAGGTTAGTTGTCACATATGGAACAATCAATGAACAAAAAAAAGGAAGAAATGCAACATGTAAAGGAAAAAATATGAAATTCCATCAATGAATAAATACAAAAATCCATAAATAAAAATAATCAAGAAATAAGAAAAGTACAAACCATTCTATGAAAGGATCTCCCTAAAAGGGATACAAAGATCCAGGGAAATCATGAACTTAAGGAGAAACATGGCATTGGGACTCGATCACATACAAGGATTATTTTATCACAATTGGAAAGCACAAATATTGATTCAAAGAACCATAATCATTATTTTTCAATCTAATATCTACATCATTAGGGCCTCGAGTCAGCGACAAGGCACTGCTTCATTATGAACATCGAGCAATACCTTGATCTACACCAAGTGACAACCTTAGAAAAGAAAAATATGGCATCCATGTATTTATAACAAGATCAATTTTTATGGTATTAATTAATTTGTGAAAGAAAAATGGATTTTATTGTATCTTTGTCCATTTTTATGGAGGAATTGATAACACGTTATAGGGATATTAAAAGCAATACACTCTTTATTCAATTGGTAAATGTTCACCAAAAAATTCCAATTACTGAACACATTCAATTATTCCAAATTTAAATCTCAAGGTAAAGAACATTTCAGAGGATAATTTGTGAGACCTTTTTATGGAAATTTAAAAGGAAACGTCCAACGTGAGGTGCATCTCTTTGAACCTAAATCTCTAGAGCACACTTTCAATCTAGAAAGGAAAATTGAATGTAAAAAAATGACTACTAGAAAAATTATCATTGACCATTATATAGAACATCATGCTTCCTCTCCTAAAGTTAAAAGGTTGAAACCTCAACAAATGGATGAAATAAGAGTGAATGCCTATGTTTCAATTGTAACAACAAGTATAGTAATGGGAATAAATGTGATGAGAAGAAATTATTTTGCATAGTTTGTGAAGATGAAGAAGTTAAAGAATTGGAACAATCATAAGATCTAAAGCTATATGAGACTTCTCCAACAATATCTTGCATGCATTGGTTTGAATTAGTATGTGACAAACTCTCAAGATAGAAGGATATATCAAAAAGAAAAATGTAACAATTTTGATTAATTTAGGTAGTACCCATAACTTCATAATATGCAAGTTGGAAAAACTTCTTAATTGCTTTGTAATTCTAGCACTAGATTTCAAGTAATGATTGCATAGGTACCATGAATTTTTTAGGGAAGTACCATAGTATAATCTAAATATGGGGGATTATTGATTGGATTGTCTCATAATTATATTCCAAATGGGTGGTGATGATTTTGTATTAAGGGTCTAGTGGTTACAATAATTGGGAACAATGGCCATTAATTTTCAAGATATTTTCATGTAAATTTTCTTAGAAGGCAAGGAAATTGAACTCAGAGGTATCCAAGGGAAATCCTCTAAAGTGATAAGTTTTAATAGCATGAAAAAATTACTCAAAAAGAGAAACAATGATTTAATTGCACAATTGTGTTAATTAGATGTTCAAGCATCTATACCCTTTGCTACAGTTTATTTCCAAAAAGTCATCAACAATCATTCCAAGGTATTTCACTTGCTCAGGATCATGGCCATGGTATTCATTTGCAACTTGGAAGTGTATTGTTAGGTTAGTTTAAGTACATAAACTAATACATGGTATTTGTATATATTCAATGTTCGTAAACTTGGAAGCACAATATAATTTGTATTGAGTTAGGATAGATTGGTTGTGACTTCTAGGTTAAAGTGTTAAAATTTTCTAATTGAAATAAAAAATAAAAATTCTAATCAAAATTCAAGGAAAAATGAAACACAAATTTAAACTAAATACACTTGATGGAAATGTAAATCATGCCCAAATGCTTATAAATTAATGAAATTGAAACACTAATAAAGGAGATTTTGGTTTAATAGATTGGTATTTCACTAAGGCATCTCTTGTTGATAGAAGTGAGTGGACACTTATTTAGTCCTTTATTCAATTTGATAGACTTCCAACCAATACCAACTAAAAAGATGATAATTCACTATGGCCTTCTCCATTTATGAGAGTGAAAATGGATGGAACTCAAGTAGTTTTCTACTCATCCTCTTAATTATTATGTACCCAAATCATTGATATAGTTTTAAAAAGTAATAAATCACTGAAAGAAATGAACTATGGTTCTAATTAATATAATGTTAAGTGAAAAAGTTTTCAAAAAGGTCAAGGCATTTTCCACCAAGAAAGGTGGTGGATGACACTCCTAGTGCTTTTCTCAACCTTGTCAATTAGATTATATTCATAAGCAAAAACTACCCCATGATAAATAAAGCTCATAAAATCACATGCATTCATTAATATAAACAACTATATAAGAAAATTACAAACAAAATCCTGGTAGTGGATATACTAGTGAGATCACACAAGCATAAACAACTAATATAATCAAGGAAAATAGAGATGTACAAGAAAAATGATATGACCATAAAATAGCATATACACACAAGTCATACCGACATATACAAAATCAATGAATAACACATGGAAAGTAGTGAACAAGCTTTGTTTTTTCGGGGCCCTCCATGCCTCAACAAACACACTAAATTATCTACTAGTAGTTGAAAATCATAACAACATCATATATTAAGTGAAATAAGATTTGAGAAAGCTTCAAAAGACTAAATTATATGCTACAAATATATTTATCAAAGTATTCTAATTACAAATTTCTTATTCATTGTTTTGCAAGCATTGTTTGCTTGCTTTTATAAGAAAAATATAACAAACTACCCAAATTTTATTTTATTTTTACTTTTTATTTATTTATTTATTATTATTATTATTATTTTTAATTTTATTTATATATTGCGACCTATTATAAGGATGTATTTATATAAAATTGACTCTCTTTAGCACTCAAATCATGGATAAAATCAAGAAAAGCTAGATCTAAGCAAAATCCCCAAACCGATGTACATTTTCCCTATTGAACTGATCACATTGACTGGGCATTCCGGGATCAATTTTCAAAGAGTGGATGGGTATTCATCCATATCTGGATATTGATCTTCAAACCCGTATCTCAAAATTCACCGAGATTTCCTGCAAGTATAAAAAAATGATGTTTTACAAGATGTTCTATCTCCTGTAAATTCGTGTTACAATGAATTTACTTCATAAATTTTGAAAATTAAAAATATGCAACAAAATACCTTAAGGAAAATGTTTATTAGGCCAAATGTTAGTAAACGTAATAGAAACCTCCCTTACATTACATAAATGAAAAATTCTTGGATGATACAAATGACAAGACCTCCTTTGTATATATAGGATTTTAAGGGGTCACAATATAACCAGAGCCTACATAAAAATAATAATGTAAGGGCATAACAATAACAATAGTGGGCTTCTATGGGGCATAAAATAATAATATGGGGGCTGCATGGGCACAACAGTAACGATAAGGGGGCTACACTAACAATAAAACTAAGGGGGTTGCACTAGTGTTATAGGGACCTAACATGCCCCACTCCTTCAAAAAAGTGTTGTCCTCAATGCTTGAGTAGTTCTGGATGCTTCTGTATTAAATTCTCATCCTCCCATGTGGAATCTTCAGTGGGTAAGTTCTCCCACTTAATTAGATACTCTGAAATTGATTGATTTTGTAGCTCTCGAGTTCTTGTTTTCGTGATTACTTTAGGCTCAAATATGATTTTCCTTCTTCGTTAAGTTTTGGCAACACTGTTTGAAATGGAAGCTTATCACCGATAGCCTTCTTTAAGCATGAAAGGTGGAAAACTGGGTGTACTCGAGAAGATGCATGAAACTCTAATTTGTATGCCATGGTACCAATAATTTGAAACACCTTATAAGGACCGTAGTACTTGGGTGATAATTTATTATCCTTCCTAGCTTGCTTGAGAGACATTTGTTTGTATGTTTGTAGCTATAAAAATACCTAGTCACCAACACCAAAACTTTTTTCACTGAGATGTTGATCTGTCTATTGTTTCATTCGATTTTGCGCTAGAGTGAGGTCATCCTTTAAGAGTTGGAGAACTTTTTTTTGATGCTCTATGTGATATTCCACTTCTTGAACCTTATAATTTTCACTTAAATATGATTTTATGGATGGTGGATGATATCCATAAAGTGCCATAAATGGGGTCATTTTTGCTACAGTATGGAAGGAAGTGTTATACCACCATTCAACTAGAGATAACAACTTGACCCATTATGTTTGTTTATTAGATACACAACAATGAAGTTATCCTTCCAAAAATTTGTTCACTAACTCAGATTTCCCATCAGATTGAGGATGATAAGATGAGCGACGAGCTAATTGAGTACCAAGACAAGAAAATAATTTCACCCAAAAAATTTCCACTAAAAATGGGGTCTCTGTCACTTACTATAATCTTTGGGTTTCCATAAAGCTTTTGAATTGTTTCCTTAAATGCAGTAGCAAATGTACTGGATTTAAAAGGATGAGATAATGCACAAAAGTGTGCATACTTGGTAAGTCTATCAACTACCACCACGATGATACTCTTTCCTTTAGAATTGGGTAAACCTATGATAAAATCCATTGAGACCTCCTCCCAATGCCGACTTGGAATGACTAAAGGTTGTAACAGAACCAGGGTCTTATTATCTCAACTTTATTTTGTCGGCAAAACAAACATTCTGCCACAAGCTTATGAATATCAGATTTGAGGCCATCCAAAAAAAAATTCTTCTCAACCCTATGGTAAGTTTTAAAATTTTTTGAGTCCCTCCTAAGGGAGAGGTGTGCAATTCCAAAATAATCTTTTGTTGGAGTTGGGAGTTCTTACAAAGATATAAGCGATCTTTGTACCATAATGAATAATTTTTCTAGCTAAATGTATAAGATGTACTAGGATCTTGTTGCAACTTTTGAATTAGTATCCACACCTCTTCATCATTCTTCCATTCATCCCTTGCTTTGATTATCCACTCAGGTTGGATAATAGAAATGGCACAAAGAAATGCTTCCACATCCTCATCCTTTCTTGAGAGTGCATTTGCAACAACATTTTGCTTCCCTTTTTGTAGATGATTTCAAATTCATAACCCAACATATTTTCCCCTCATTTTTGCTTCTCTTTTAAAGATAATATTTGTTCCAAAAAGTATTTAAGACTATCATGATATGTTTTTACCTTGGATTGTCTTCCCATTAGTTAAGGTCGCCACTTCTTTAGTGCATGCAATATTTCCAACATTTCCTTCTCATAAATAGGTTTTTTTGAATACTTTCCCTTGATTGGACGACTTTAAAAATAAATGGGTCTTCCTTCTTTCATTAAAACAACACCAATTCCATTTCCCGAGGCATCACATTCCACAATAAAGGTTTTTGTGAAGTCTGGCGTAGCTAAGACCAGTGCTTGGAACATTACCTCTTTAAGATGTTCAAAGGCCTTAGTTTCTTCTGGATTAAAAGAAAATTTGCATCTTTCTTCAATGATGATGTTAGAGGTATCGCTATTCTCCTATAATTCTTAACAAACTTGCGATAATACCCTGTCAACCCAATAATCCTCGAAGATGAATTATGGGTGTGGGGATTTTCCATTCCTTAATAGATTATATTTTGTTAGATTATACCTTAACACCCTCCTGAGATACAATATGACCCAAATATTCCACCTCTTGTACTCCAAAGAAACATTTGGAGGTTTTTTCATTTAATTTTTTCTCCTCCAATAGTTTTAGCATCATGTCAACATGTTGAACATGAGGCTTCCAATACTTGATGTAGATTAGTATATCATAAAAAATAATAACATTATTTTTCTAAGGAAGGGTTTGAAAATATAATTCATAAAACCTTGAAATGTGGAAGGTGCGTTAGTAAGGCTAAAAGGAATTACCAAAAATTCATAATGACCCTCATGAGTTTTAAATTTTGTTTTTGGAATGTCTTCAATCTTCATTCTAATTTTATGATATCCTAAATGAAGATCTAGTTTTGTGAAGTGAATTTATCCATGTAATTCATCCAATAATTCATCAATGACATGAATGAGAAATTTATCTTTAATAGTGAGCTTGTTGAGCTCCCAATAATTTGGACACATATGCCACAATCCATCCTTCTTGTGCACCAATACTGCTGTAGCAAAGAAAGAACTTTGACTAGGTTGGATTATACCAATCTCTAGCATTTCTGCAACCATACATTCAATTTCACTCTTTTGGGCATAAGGATATCTGCAAGGCCTAATATTTGGAGGAACACTTCCTAGAATCAAATGAATATCATGATCATGATCACGAATAGGTGGGAGACCTTTTGGAGTCTCAAACATCTTGGAATGATTATCTAAGACTTTTTGGAGATATGGAGAAATAGACGATTTTGATGTTTGAACCTCTAGTGAGCATAATTGTGAAATTATGCCTCGTTGTTATTTATTCAGAAGCTTTATCATGCCATTAGAGCTAATTATATTTCCTGGTTTCCCTGCTATACCCATTAATTCAACTTCCATTCCTTCCCAAAAAAAATCAAGAAAATTTCTTGAAAATTGAAAGCTATCATCCCCAAATATTGTAACCATTGGAATCCTAGTACAACATTAGCACCACCCATTGGAATGGAAAGTATTGGAATATTCAATAAATATTCCCCCATGGTTATCTTGATATTATGGCACTTTCTCAAGAAATTTATAGTTCCTCCATTTGCAACCATCACTTGACACTCTGGTGCTGGATATAGGAAGAAATTCAATTCCTTAGCTATCTTACAATGAATAAAAGTATGGGTACTACCCAAATCAATCAACACTATTACATTTATCTTCTTGATATATCCTTCTATATTTAGAGTTTTAGGAGTGATTCTTCCTACGAATGCATTACAAGATATGTTCGTATTAATTTCTTCTTTCTCTTATGTTGGTTCCTAGTGTATATCCTCCTATTTTGATATTTCTTGTTCCTTTTGCTTCTCCTCTTCACAATCTATGTAGAATAATTTATTCTCAACACATTTATGAACTTTAGTTTGTTTTCTATCACAACTGTAGTGATTCCATTTTGCTATTTTTTACTCCAATTATGGTGGTTTCAACCTTGTAGGTTGTGGAAGACTAGGAGAAGCAACACATCCATCTTTATAGTTGTGAGTGGTATACTTTCTTGTTGCCATAATTTGGCTTTCAACTTTTCTTGCCACCCTGAATTCCTTTTTATCCAATGAATCACGTTACCAAAGGTGAACCTCATTTTTGATGTTATCTTTTAAATTCCCTATGAAGACACCAATCCTATGCTCCTCTGGAATATTGGCTACCCTAATATTCAATTTTTGGAAGTATTTAATGTGCTTTTCCATTGAACCCTTTTGTTTGAGATTTACCAATTGGCTAATGAAGGTGTTGCTCTTGGAATATTCATAATGTGCTATCATTTACTCCATAAAAATTGGCTAGGTGGCAAGTGGTTTACAAGAAAAAAACCATCTATACCATACAAATTGATTGGGTTCTAAATATAAAGAGGTAATACATACCTTTTGTGAGGGTTGCACATCTTGTAGATCAAAATATTGCTCCATCTGTAGTATCCATGTTACTAGAACCTTGCCAACAAACTTCCTCATATCTATCTTTCGAATCTGGTGGTTATTAAACCCAAAACTAAAGTCTCTAAAATCATAATTCATATTCCTTTTATCCTCATTATGATTTTCATGGATTACCTTGTCACCACTGGGAAGATTTTCTTGCAGCAACTTTGTTAAATCTTCCTTCAAACCTTCCATGTATGCCTTTAAACCTTCTATATACCCTTTTAAACCATCCATGTCTCCTTTATTTGTTTCTCTAAACCATCCATCTTAACATTCATCACTCTTAATTCATTTTTGGTTGCTCTTAAAATTTGTTGCACTTGGTCGTGTAACTTTGATATATCATGTTGCATTTATTCCTCTTCTTCACGCATCATATTAGAGCTTTATTGTTGCTTACTTTGTGTGTCCATTTTTTTTGAAGCATATTGGAATGAAATAATTATATCTATGCTTCTCTATGCTCTTTGAATCACTTAAAATTGATTTTTAAAGAAAAACTTATGTAAATTAAAAAATATACACTCTTTTCCTTGATTTTTGGAGTTTGATATTGGAACTATTGTATCTTTGTAATTTAGGCTCTCCAATATTTAAAATTTTTTCCTATGGTATCCCTTTGATTCTTCCTTCCAATTCCACAATATATACCAAATTTGGTTTCTTGTGGATAAAGTTATGCCCAATCCCCCACGATGACCTCATTATGGACTCGTTCAGTAGAGCGAACTAGTACGGAGTGCCACATGTCACTGTTTCGAGATCGGGCCCTAAAAGCAATACATGAAATACTAAAATATTTTAAATTTTGGTTACTTATTACGAAATTCAAATCCAATTATCAAAGATAAAGTTATGATGATTTTCCCTTGGTCGCTTGTTTGAGACTGGATTTTGAAGCATGAAAAAACCCTAACTTCTTTGGATCATATCTCAAAAAATGTAGTGAAACAAGATATGAAATTCTGGCACAAATTTCACCAAGGTTTCGGCTCTATGTGGAAGCAATTTTAGCTTCTGAAAATTCGTAGAAAAAAAGTTATAGTGAAAATTCCAAGATGACCTGTTTGAAGCAGGGAAACCCTAGAATCCAAAGCTTTGATACCAAATGTTATGAAACCAACTCACAAAATAGAATAAAATATAGAAAAACGACTTTAAAATTATCCTCTTCGAGGGGAAAACTCTTTTACATTACATAAATGAACAATTCTAGAATGATACAAATGACAATACCTACTTTGTATATATAGGAGTCTAAGGGGTCACAATATAATCAAAGCCTACATAACAATAATAATGTAAGGGCATAACTATAACAATAGAGAGCTTTTATGTAACACAACAATAACAATATGGGGGCTACATGGGAACAACAATAAAAATAATGGGGTTACACTAATAATAAAATTAAGGAGGCTACACTAGTATTATAGGGACCTAACAAGAGAAGTTGCTCAAACCCATTTATGAGAGTGAAATGTTTACCATACTAAATGTGGTTAAAAAATGGCACCCTTACCTCATAGGAAGACACTTCAAAGTGAAAATAAATCATGATATTTTGAATTACTTCTAGGAAAAACAATATATTCAAAAAAAACAAAAAAAAATGCTTACAATGATGCTAGGTTATGATTTTGAAATTATCTACAAAAAGGGAAAACATAGTATGATGGCATATGCACTTTCAAGGAAAGAGGAAAAATTGAAGGTTTGATATGTGCTATTTCTATTCCACAATCTGAATGGTTGGAAGAAGCAAGGATATAATGGAAGTAAGATCAAAAGGTATGTAAGGTCATTCAACAACTATAAGAGTACCCAAGTACATTAGACAAGTTTGTGTGGAAGCATGATTTATTGTCATATCAAGATTTCATATATTTATGTAAGAATTACCAACTCAGACAAAAGATTAGTTTGGAAATGCACACTTTTCCAATAGGAGTACATTCAATATTCTTGAAAACTTACCACAAGATTATGAAGGAATTTTTTTTTTTTTTTTTGCTAGGAAGGTATTAAATCAAATGTTCAAAAGTTTGTGGTGTAATGTGTAGTCTTCCAATAGAATAACTTAGAGACAATCAAGGCCCTAGTCTCCTACAAACATTAGCCATACCAATTCAACATTGGGAAGACGTTTCAATTGATTTTATTATAGTCTTACCAAAATATGAAGGAAATAATGACATTATGATAGTTTTAGATTTATAGAAAAAGTATGTTCGTTTTTTTACTCTCTATATCATCCTTTTAAAGCAAGTATAGTGGAAACAACATTCATAGAAATAGTCCAAAAGCTAAATAGAATCCTAAATATTATTAAAAGTGATAGATATCCTATTTTCACTAGAAATGTTTGGACTTAATTATTTTCTTGTTTGTACACTGAAATCACTGACATCTATTCTTACAATCCCCAATCTAGTGGACAAATTGAGAATGTGAATAAATGTTTAGAAGGATATCTTCATTGTAGTTATATATATGATAAATAGACACAATGGGTCAAGTGGTTTGTCTTGGAAGAATGATGGTATAAGAAATCCTTCCATCCTTCATAAAAAATGTCCCCATTTATGACACTTTATGGATATCATCCTCCATAAATGGATTATAAAGGCTCAAGTGGTGGAAGAACACATAGAGCACAAGCAAGATGTTCTCAAAATATTGAAGTAAAACTTATTTATAACACAATATATGATGAAAACAAAGAAATTAACATTGCAATGAAAGGTATTTTTAAAGGGGGGATCGAGTATATTTGAGACTACAACCATATAAATAGACATCCTTCAAGAAACAAAAGAAGGAAAATTAACATTGAGGGATGGCCCCTATAATGTGTTGTAGAGGATTGTAAGTATGGCTTATGAATTTGAGTTTCCTCCATCTTCATGTGTACATCCAGTCTTCCATGTTTCTTGCCTCATGGTCTTATTACTCAGGATGCATTTGATGAAAACCAACTCTCTGATTTTAAAACATTGTTATGAACTATGCGCCTAAAAATGGATAAGAAGCCAATAATTACAATCCACTTCAAGGGGAACCTCCTTTTATAATATATATAATGAATACAATGCATGAGACAATATATGATGATCTTAAGACTAGGTCTCATTGGTATATATATATAGGTGAATGTTTGGTCCTTCATTTTGGGGAAAATGTTTGGACACGTTTTGACCATATTTTGACCAAATATGACCAATGGAAAGTCACAGAGAAGGAATCCGAGGAAGGAGAAGCAAATTCAGTCACATGCGTGCCGAAAAGTTCATTAACAATAGAGGAATAAATCACAACTGAGTAACAAAAGCATCCAAAAAAGAAAGGGAAGAGAATCCGAGGAATAAGTTAGCAATCCAAGTGACTGTAGTGCATAAAAGTTAAAGGAAAATCTAAAACAAAAGGGAGAGGAGAGTATATTGAATTTCTATCGCAGAGCCTATTAGTATATTTTCTTAAATCCTATTCTATTCGGAAGGAATCTGGGCCTGAATGTAATGATGTAATGTTACTTGAAACTAATGAAAGAGAAATCCACACGGATGTTTGATGACCTACTTGTGTTGGTTGTATATAGCCCCTTTAAAATTTTTATTATGAATGCATGTGCATATTCTATGTTCCTTTGAATGCTTTAGTGATTATATTCTCCAATGGGTATATGTATGATTCAATGCTTCTAAGTTTACGAGTACTGGTAACCTCAACGTGATTCCTCATGATGCTTGGTTCCAATACCTTACCTAAGTAATGTCTCAAAACAACTTGGGTGAGACACCTTATTCTTCTTGAGTAAGGTGAAAATGTCAGTGTTACGTTAGACTATAGAGGACCCTTATTTTTGGCCCCTGTGCCTAAACCTTGGGTCTCTACCAATCCACCATTTTTCTCCAACAAATGGTTCCATTTTCAGGACCTAAAATATTTCGAAGGGATCTAGAATATGGTGTCGAGAATATTTAAGAAGGATATTAAAGATTAGTGGCATGAACAAGTAGAGTGGTTTACTTCCCAACAAGCATAGCTCCATCATTGAAGTGTGAAGCGGTTTAAGGAAGAAATTTTATACACAAAGTCAGTGAGTGATCGATACGAGATTTTCTGGTGTGATTTTCCAAAGGATTTCTATAATTGGTTGCAAAGGTTGTAGATCAAAGAAAATATTGGTAGCCAAATATGATACCCTCACACCTTGATCAGGAGATCAAAGTCCCTTGTAGAAAAATGCTCAAAAATGAAGTTGCTCAGAATTGCTCCGAAATAGATCGACTAGAAAGAGCTCGCCAAAAAGATCTCAATGCCGCAAACAACACTCAAATCCGTTGCCATATGGAGGAGATATTGCAGTTTGAATTTGCCCAATAACTTTCAATTATGAAAGAAATTTTTTTAATATATTGTGTTGGGATAATTTTATTTTTTTATTAAGGTTTAATTAATTAATTAAATTATATATTTATTAATATTTATATGATTTTTATTAATCATATATTATATTATTAATTATATGTTTTAATTAATTAAAAAAAAAAAAATTAAACCTTATTAAAATTTAATTATTAAACAACACATATATTAATAAATTTCAAAAAAATGAAAAGGGTTAAAAAACCCACATATCAAAGGTTTCATGGGATATATTAAAACCCACATGGCATACGTTATGGGTTTAATGGCAACGTTCACATTTCAAAGGAACCCAACGTGCAAAGTTAAAAGGTTACGTATGGGTTAAGTCACGTGGGTTTTAAACAAAAAAAGCAGCGTTTTAAAACCTTTTGTTTGCAAGCGGTAAGGTTCGACCTTGGGTCGGGCGAAAGACAACACGTAGGCCCGACCAACGGGCTACAAAAGTTGGTAGTATTAACTATCGGCGCGCAATATGTGAGACGTGGTCCCATGGACCGGCGGGAGGAGCGGGGCCACATTTAAATCATATGGTTTTATAATAAAGTTTGCCCCGTATAAAACTCAAGTTATTAAACCTTCTCCGACGGGCCTGGTCGTATGTGCTTATCACTTTAGCCCTTCAATTTCGGCGGGGAATTCGGCTGTCCGCCCAACTTTAGCGCCGAATTCCATTTTAGTCAGGCTATCTGGCAGTCAGCCAGATTTAACTGGAGTTTTTTTAGGCCAAACTGGCAGTTGGAGTAAAAGAGCCATAACTTTGGCTAGGAGAGGCCTTTTGATACGAAATTTTTTTTGATTTTGGGTGTAGAGATAATTCTGGAGATTTTGGAAGTGTTTTCAGAGCCATCAGGGTGCTATAACAGAGAATTTACCAGCGTTTTTGGTCGTGGAGCCACTAGGGCCTAAGAGAAGAAGAGCTGTTTTGGACTACCTTCATCCAATGGAGGTGTTTTTTTAGTCATTTTATACTGATTTGAGCCTTATGAATCTATTTTTGCAGTGTATTTTTCCATTTGAGGCTTCTATACAGTTGTATTCACATTTTGAGCATTTAATCAAAGAGGAAAAAGCCTAATTAGAGGCTTTTGGACCCAGCGGAGGTAGCCCAAGAGAGGGGTGAACCGCTTAAACAATTATTTGCTGTCATACTGTATAATTTTGCTGCATATTTTCAGATTCTGCTCCTTTAAACAGTAAATTTTTATAAGCAATATTTTCCCAAGCAGGTTTAAACAGTGAATAGAACTTATTAGTTCATCTTCAAACCACTACACTTTATTTGCAGAACATGTATACTTGTCTATTCACACATTAAAGATGGATCAATGAATAATTTGCACTTAAAAAAAATACTTTCATTGATCGGATCTCTATGATTACATTTTATTTCTTTAGGCAGAGTCTGTAGAAGGGCCAGGTAGCCTCCGGATTCATCCTTTCTTTGAAAAGTGAAATATCCGGTGAATTCCCCTACAGTCAATATCTGTACGAGAAATACTTTGTTCTCACAATTTCAGATCACACCTGGACCCAAAATGATCTTGTTGAATTACATCATCTCTATACGGACCTAACTCGAGCTGTCAAATTCTGGGTGTAGAGTTATTTAGAGGGGTATATTATCAAGTTTGCTATGGAGGGACATTAATCCTTCTCTAAGGCTAAGACCGTATTCAATTTAGGATTGCGAGGGTGACTGCTGGAAGAAATTCCGTTCTGTATTAAAGTTTTAATGGTAGAAGAGAACTTAGTGGTGTTCCAAGGTCCACCCATGGCAGCTTAAAGCCCTAGTACTGGGGGAATTTCCTAAGGGGAGGAATGCTACTTGGATTAAAACTATGAAAATATTGGAGAAATGGATGCATATGACTTCTGAAAGGCTAGAGATATTATAGCACAAAGGAGAGCATAGATAGTTGAAGAATGGTGGGAGAAATCTTTGCAGGAGATCTATAGACGAAAAAGGGAGCTACACAAGGCAGGAGTAATGTTAAGCATTTCGGAAGTATGAGGAGGAGGAAGAAGTTGACTGAGTTGTGGAGCGATGGGGATGATGCTCAAGTGAAAACTGGCCCAATAAAAGGGGATGAGACCACCATAATGATAGAGGTTGAGAGAAACAATAGATATTCTACTCCTCCAATAGATATGGGAAAACCACATGGATTAGGCCCTATAGGCCTCTAGGAGGGCCTGGATAATGACATCCACCTCACTATGAGAAGATTATTTTCTGAGAATGATGTGTCTCTTGTGAGTAGTGATTCATTGCCCATAATTTCAGGTAGCACCTCCCCCAACCTTCCCCTGGTACTTTATCACAATCGTGATAAGTTTTTGTCTAATCTAGCTAAAGCTATAAATGTACAAAAAATACAGAGTGCCTAAAATGCTAGTACTTGTAGTGGTAGAAATAGTAATTTCAGTTTGGATCCCCGAGGATCTTCACAACCGGGTTACCAAGGATTCATACTTGTTCTTCTAGTTCAACTGTGTATGTGTGGTAACATGGCAGGATCCTTTACTCGATATCCTAAATTCTCTAGGAAAGGGAATGAAGATGTCGAACAACATTGTACCTATGTGAAGCCATCTGGAGAGCTCTCAAAACTCCAAATGCCACAAAGCTTATTGAATTTTAGACAACTCTTCGAGACACAACATTGAGATGGTTTATCAAATGGTTTGTATTACAACATAACACAATGATATATGAAATACGACAGGAGTTTGTTCACAAGTTTAAACTACCTCAAACTAACCAACATGGGTTATATGAACTAGGGGAAATCAATCAGCAGGAAGGAGAACCCTCCTGGGATATGGTGAAAAGTTTTAAGGATGTTATTGGAAAGCTAAGCTATCCTATTGACCCCAATCATCGGTGTGATTAGTTCATCGAAGCGTGATTTCCACTTACCCGCATGCCATTGACTCAAAAAAAGATTGATACTTTGCAAGATTCCCTAGAACAGGCAACCTAAATTGAGGCCATGGTAGGATACCCACATGAACATCGAGGAGGAATGATTTCCCATGATCCTACTCTCATAGGACTACAACATCAAATTTTTGATCTTATAGAGAAGCTGAGGGATGTGCAATTTTCGCAACGTTCATGACTCACATGTGGTGTACCAAATACCATATTCAAGGGGCATCATGCCACATAGTGCTTAAGGATGAGGACCCTGAGCTCTCCCTCCATACTGGAGGGTCCCTCCACATATTAACTTGCAACCGTATTTGCACAGATTGGTATGCAAGGCTTATATACAAGATGCACATAGTTCCACCCTTTCCTAATCAGCAGGGTGCAACTCCAAATGAATATTGTGAAATATGTAGGACCTATGGGAATATTCCTCGCCTCTATATAATTTTACAGAAGTATTCAAATGTCCCAAACAATGTTTTTTGTGAGTTTTATGGTTCGCCTACTCACCGCATTGATCAATGTAGGGAATTATATGCCCTAATATATGGGTTGGATCATTCTTCTTATAGGATCAATGAAGCTCCTTGAGGACAAGGAGGTGGAGGAACAAGGGGGGGAAGATCATGAGGCAAAGGTCTGATCAGTTGTTACAATTTTGATCAAGAGGGGCATGTTTCAAGAGACTGTCCACTACCTAGAAGACCCTGGTGCACTCAATTCATGGTCAACACGCATGCAACAGAACATTGTCCATAGCTAATTACCAAATCAGAAGAGTGAAACCACCAACATGGAGTAAACCTAATTAATGTTGAACCAATGGAACCCAAGACAAATATCCTTTAAAACATTAATATAGTCACTCAGGGAGGGAAGAAGACTTGAGCTGACTTTGGAGCCACTAAACAACAAATAATCATAAAGTTGACCTCACCAAAGTGCTCATATGATTCCAGCGAGAATAAGAAGTATTGCAAAGAGGCCACAATTTTTTTGACAAATTGACTCCAACTGTGGAGCCCCAAGGAGAAAAGCCATAACATTCAAATGCCATAAGCCTGAAACTATCACAACTTAATTCCAAACCTATAGAATAATGGTTCAGGTTTTTTCTGCAAATTGTGAACAACGAGAAAATTCTCAGACAGCTGTGGGAAAATCATAAATCTATTGTCAAATATGAGGCGACTGGGGAAGGAATCATCTCCTCTAATTTTACTGAAAGTATAGGAAGGTAATTTCAGATTGATTCCCAAACTGCAGGATTCTAGGTTAAGGATACAATGCTATACTTTGGTTTATATGTGAATATCCTATCAAGTAAACCTTGGGAAGCCTTCGGAAGGATTAAGCTAACATTCTCTCCGATTTAGTTACACACGGAAAATTAATATTGCATCCTCCCAGTTGGACGTATGGAATATGTAGAAGTTGACATAGTAGGGGTAAAGACTTATCTTGACTTTGAGGTAACATATATTATGGGTGAAAAAGACCCATATTTGACATTGCTAGGAATAGACTAGGCCTTTGAAAACTATGCAATAATTGACCTGAAGAGAGAGATCATGACCTTTGAAGTGGAGGGAGTTAGGGTGATCCAAACCTTGGACCCCTATCAAGAGCCAAGGTTCACCAAGCCAATGGATTTTAGAGAAGAACCCGAGTTACTGGACCAGTTATACCAGATGGTGGGAAAAAGGGAATACTACATCAATCCTAGGGTAGGGGGTCGGTCAACTAGAGAAGTATTCATAGCTCTGAAGTTGGATCTGAGGCTGCATGGAATGAATAGTAACAAGGCATACATGAGAACAACTCTAAGGACTGTGCCATGATCCACCGTATCCATTGGGTTGGTACTGAGACACGAGAATTTACTATTTTTAATGGTATGGGTTTTGTTACTTATTTTATTAATGAAGTTGATTCAACCATCTCGGAAGTAAAAAATTTACGCTTACTAGACATCACCCTCCAAGAAACACTGGCAAGGTGGTGGGGCTCCCACTGCAACCATCTTTGGGAGTGGCAGGAGGTTAAAACTACGTTGGTGTCTAGATTTGGGTATTGAAAGGAATTCCCACCCAATTTCATTAAGTATCGAGGGAATAATGATCCTCAACAAAACATATAAGAATGTAAAGCCAATTAAGAAGGACTTACAAATTTTTTTTGGCTGCATAGCTTTGTCCATACTCTGGGGACATTTCCGCAAGTGTGGTACATGAAGGAGGAAATAAGAAGACAAATCAGTGAATGGGACTGTATGGCATCTCAATTTATCAATGATTTTTCCTTCACTGATGACGACAAGAGGATGACAACTACTCTGCAAGACTTCAAAAGGGTCTTGCTCTCGGTAGGTTAACTTACTAAGGGATACCTAGACTTGAATACCTTCGTTAAAATATATAAATTTAGATTCCATGAAGTTGTGGCTTGAAAAAAGATAAATATAAATTCTGATGGGGATGATTTAGAGGAATTAATACACTTAACATTTCAGGAATCTAAAGGGGAGCAGAGTGTTGAAGACTGGCTTGTAATCGTTGGTCCATAGTTACTACCTTTGAAGTTGCGGAAACACAATATCGACACTAAGGAGAAACAAAAATTAGCTTTTGTTGGGGATTATTGGGATGTGCAGAGTACCAAGGAAATATTCAATCTCCTAAGAGAATACAAATACCTATTCCCTTCATCTGTGAAATGAATATTGTGCTTAAGAAAAATGAGAAGTGAGTAAAACACCGACCATATAGATTGAACTTTAGGGTCAAAGAGAAGATGAAAATGTAAATTGACAAAATTTTGGCAGCCGAGCTTATCTTCCCAGTCGACGAGGCTGAGTGGGTCAATCCAATTTTCATACATAATAAAAGAGAATCCAAATAAATTTGGGTATGTGTGGATTAAAGGAGTCTGAACAGTGACTGTGTTCATGACTCTTTTCCTAGCCCCTTCAACAATTAATTTCTACACAATGTTGAGGGTAATGAAGCCTACTATTTCAAAGACAAATACTCTGGTTACAACCAAGTCCATATTGCAGAGGAGGAAAAGAATAAAACCACATTCACGACTGAATGGGGGTCCTTTTCCTACCATGTAATTCCCTTTGGACTCAAGAACGCATCAACAATGTTTTCGAGGATTGTAATCACTACCTTCCAAGACTATATTCACAAAATTTCTAGAGGTGTACTGTTATGAAACCAACTCCAAAAGTAGAATAAAAGGGAGATCAACACCTTATAAACCATCCACTTCGAGGGGGCAACCTCCAATACATTACATAAATGAACAATTCTTGGATGATACAAATGAAAAAACCTCCTTCTATATATAGGGCTCCATGGGGTAAAAATATAATCCTAGCCGACCTAATAATAATAATGTAAGTAAAAAATAATAAAAATATGGGGGTTACAGGGGTACAACAATAACAATAAGGGGGCTACACTAATAAGAATAAGGGAATACACTAGTAATATGGGGAAATAACATGCCCCTCTCCTTCAAAAAGTGTTGTCCTCAATGCTTGAGTAGCTGTGGATGCTTCTGTATAAAATTCTCATCCTCCCATGTAGAATCTTCAGTGGGTAAGTTCTTCCACTCGATGAGATACTCTGAAATTGATCGGTTTCATAGCTATTGTGTTCTTGTTTCCGTGACTGTTTTAGGTTCCAATATGATTTTTCCTTCCTCATCAAGTTCTGGAAATATTTTTTGAACTGGAAGTTTGTCAGCTATAACCTTCTTTAAGCATGAAACATGGGAAACTGGATGCACTCGCAAAGAAGCAGGAAGCTCCAATTTGTATGCCATAGTACCAATCTTTTGCAACATCTTGTAAGGACCATAGTATTTTAGTGATAATTTACTATCCTTCTTAGCTTTCTTGAGGGACATTTGTTTGTATGGTTGTAGCTGTAAAAATACCCAGTATCCTACATCAAAACTTCTCTCGCTGTGATGTTGATCTGCTTGCTTTTTCATTTGATTTTGTGCCAAATTTAGGTTATCCTTTAAGAGTTGGAGAACTTGTTGTTGATGCTCGATGTGATCTTCCACTGCTTGCACCATAGAATTTTCTCTTAAAGATGATGTGATGGATGGTGGATGATATCCATAAAGTGCCATAAATGGGGTCATTTTTGCTGCAGTATGGAAGGAAGTGTTATACCACCATTCAGCCAAAGGTAACCACTTGACCCATTTTGTTTGTTTATCAGATAAAAAAAAATGAAGATATCCTTCCAAAAATTTGATCACAATCTCAGTTTGACCATCAGATTGAGGATGATAAGATGAGCTATGAGCTAGTTGAGTACCCAAATAAGAAAATAATTTCGTCCAAAAATTTCCAGTAAAAATGGGATCTCTGTCACTTACCATAATCTTTGGGTTTCCATGTAGCTTTTGAATTGTTTCCATAAATGCAGTAGCAAATGTGCTTGTTGTAAATGGATGAGATAATGCACAACTTGGTAAGTCTATCAACTACCACCATGATGACACTCTTTCCTTCGGACTTAGGTAAACTTGTGATAAAATCCATTGAAATCTCCTCCCAACGTTGACTTGGAATGGATAAAGGTTGTAGAAGACCTGGGGTCTTAATTGTCTGAACTTTATTTTGTTGGCAAACCAAACATTCTGTTGATCAGCGGTTGTCATTGACGTCAACCCAAGCAGCACCAAGGGCTACCCCAATATTGCATGGGAATTTTTACCTACCAAATTACTATATTTTGGGTCAAGAATGATTTTTATGGTTTCTACTTGTCGATATGTTTCTGTTGATATATGGCACGCCACGTAATTCTTCACGGTGTGAGAGATATTCATGTTTGAAGTTTGTAACCCCAGTTAGTGGGCTAAAATCCCATGGGGTTGTGGCATGGGTCATTGAAAAGTCAACAATTAATAATTTTTAAGCTCCTAAAATCCCTCCCACATTCACGCTTTGAAGTCCCTCTCAACCTAAGCATTTATATAAATTGTGATCATCATATCCTCCTTATGTAGGGATTTCGCCACCTGAAACATGTCTTCGTGGAATTTGCGCTCTAAATTTTTTTCTATGAAGGTTCAAAAACTAAAATTTTTATGAGGTGAAGCCGAAATCCTGAGGAAGCTCCTGTAAAAATTTCAGATCAAGGTGTGCAATATTTTCGGAGATATGATCTATGTAAGTACGTGTTTTTGAGGCTCCTGAACTTCATCTCAAAGAATTAACCTTGGGAAAATCATCATAACTCTCTCTCTGAGCATTGGATTGGAATTATGTAAAGAGTGGTAGATATTGCATGGAATTTAGTTTTCTCTATGTCAATTTTAGAGCCGAATGAAGAAACAGTGACACGTGGCATGCCGTACAAGTTCGCTCTACTAAAACATTCCATAATTAGGTCATTGTGAGAGATTGGGCATAACTCGCTCTTGAAGAATCCAAATTGGATAAAACCTGTAGAATTGGAAAGAAGACTCAGAGTACTACTATAGAACTGAAAATAACATATTGGGGAGCTGAAATAACAGAGATACACTAGATTCAATATCGATATCCTAGAAGGAAAGAAAAAGCTAGATCATGTGTTGTCAAGGGATGTAAAGGACCAGACTTTCTAGGGTAGCAAAGAAAATCAAGGTGCAACAGAGGGTAGCATGACAAGAGCATAAATCAAGGTGTAGAATAGCAGCAAGAATTTCAGTACATGAAGTCTTCAAGTGGGCAGCACTGCATACATTCATTGTAAAGGTATCATTGTACTAAGTCAATGTAAATGCATCATTGTAAAAATTGTACAAGTGTCTATTTGCCAAGAGTTGAAGAGGCGGTGTCGGGAGGTCTAGGATCATCATTAGGTGGTTCTGTCATATTTGGGATTATGGTGTAGTGTGTCTTCTTCTTCTACATCATTCTATATCATTTTAAAGTGGACCATTTTCCCTGGGACGGGAGTCCATTCTTGTTTTATTCTTCTATGGGGTGGTAGGGTGGTGCTAGGTTGGTGCATGAAGTCACCAATAGGTTCAACCCTGTGAAAAATTTAGGGTGGTAGGGTGGTGCGAGGATTAGTTGTAGCTCATTGGGTGTTGGGGCACCCATTCAGTTGAATACTGAAGAATCTCGGGTGTTGGAGCATCCATCTAGTGGGAGCTGGAGAAGAATGTTTTTATAGATTCTAGAAGTTGGAGCTTTATTTTCAATTGGATTTGAATATTAAAGAATTATTAGAAAATCATTTAGGTGGTTTTTGTCCTGGAGAGGGTTTCCACCTTAAAAACTGTGTGCATTTGTGTTCTGTTTGTTTACTGCTAGCATTTTACAAACAATGATAATAATTGAAGATTAACTAATGCTCTAATTGAAAGGAATATTGATTCAGCCCCCCCTCTCAGTATTTCCAACAATTGGTATTAGAGCTTGGTTCCTTCAATAGCAGTTTAACAGCTGGAAGGAGGTCATGGATCATACCAAGAATGGTGTACCTCTGTTTAATGAAAATAATTATACACTCTGGAAAGGAAGAATGGAGGTATATCTCTTGGCGCAAGGTTACGAAGTATGGGAGACTATTCAAAATGGATTTACATCAATCGCGGATGAACAAGGTAATAAGAATTTGGTAAATGATGCAAAAGCAAAGAATATTATTATCAGTGGACTTATTGAATCTGCTTACAATAAGGTGTTGGGTTGTAAAACAGCCAAAAATGTATGGGACAAGCTTGAGAATATATATTTAGGTGACTCAAATGTCAAAGAAGCAAAGCTTCAAATCTATTGAGCAAAATTTGAGCAACTCAAAATGAAAGATGGAATCATTGATGCATACTTCCAATACGTTGATGAAATAACCAATACTCTGGAAGGATTGGGAGAGCCAGTTGATGAGAAGACTATTATACGAAATATTCTTAGAACGTTACCAGGGATATTAAGCCCATATCAGTCTTAGAATGGAAAATCTAGACAAACTCAACAAAGAGGGATTGCATGGAGTTCTCATAGCATATAAAATGGGTCTTGATGAAGAAGAGGGTACTTCGCATCTAGAAATTGCGTTCGTGGCATATAAGAAAACCAATAAGGACAAACAACCTTCAATTGAAAAGACATGCACCTGCAAGTGTGAAGAAAAGGGAGATGATGAAGAAGGTCTTTTAGATGAAGAATATGCTTACTTTACGAGAAAACTAAAAATTGGTAAGGGAAAATTCAAAGGTAAACTTCCCTTGATATGTGTCAGTTGTGGTGAGGTTGGGCATTTCGCAGCAAAATGTCCGAACATAAGTGATTTCAACTAAAAAGGAAAAAAAGGCTTTAAGAAATTCAACAAGCAAGAAAAAAAGAAAGGATCCAAAAGGAATTTTCTCTCTAAAGAAGATAGCTCGTCATCCGATGAAGACAATGACAGCGAAGAAGAAGCCAATGAGAGAGTATTTTTTATGGCCAAGCACAATAAACAAGAGGTATCAAACAACGAAGAAGAAGGGTTGACCATAGAAGAATTTTCTAAGGAAGAAATCAGGCTTATAAAAGAGCTCGAGGCTGAGAAGATTTGTTCCAATACTCTTGAAGAACAACTTCAAGGTCTCAGAATTGAAGTTGAAGAACAAAAATGTATTGAAGAGTCACTCAAAAGAAGTTGGAAGAAATCAACCAAGAAAGGGAAGCATTAGAAGCCTTAGTAGTCTCGCTGCGTAAGGAATTGAAGAAGGGAAAAACTGTCCAAAACTATGCCAACAACACAAGGGTATTGGAAGAACTCATCGACAACCAACAATCTTACAATAACAGAACTAACCTCGGTTACAAAGAAGAAGAAGCAGTACCTTCTACAAAAAAGTGCAATGAACCTGTTGAACATATTCTCCTCTGCCTGTGAATTTTTCCCCGCTGTCCCATTCAAATCCATTTCTAACCTCTGCCGTGGCCTAAAATCTCATGACTCCTACTAGATATTACTACCTCCGCCCGAAAATCTGCCTTACAATAGTTCAAAACCCAAATTTAAATAATCAGGCCGAGTCCCTAAAGAGTTTGACGCCCTCCCGCTTCGGCTTCCATATGACCCGAGTCTGAAAGCCATAATTCAAAGCAAGAAGGGGCCTATTGTCTTAACGATCGGACGCAATGCTGGCCGTCCGATCTGGCTCAAATTAACGGTGCGACAATCAACTTATATGAAGGACCCGTGCACAGCAGATCGTCAGTATTTCATGGCCCACCATTTTATTGTCCCCCGATGCAAGCGCAGCCGTTGATCTTGTTCCGAGATCGAACGGTCCTGGGTCAATCACAGTCCTGCCCTCAATCGCAATCGGAACTTAAAGAATGTGCCACTCCCGGTCTGTCCGCTCTACCTTCCGATTGCGATTTCCGATTGGGGTCCCGCCTCCTGTGGTCGTGTCATCCTAATTCGCAAGTGTATGACGTGTTCCTCCTCCACCATTCATATATTTTGGTTACGTGTCATATTTTGTGAATCTTTGCCCCGTTCGTTCATTATCGCTCCATTGTATTCTGCATTGTCACCCTCTATTTTTCCATTATTTTCATGCGTTTCCTGTCACCCTACATCGTCTCAACATTTCGCCTAGCCCGTATCACTGATTCCATGGCCGCTGTCGTGTCCACACTCCATGTCACCGAGTCAATTTTTTCTAATGTTTTGCGGGTTTTGCAGGTCTTTGAAACGACTCAGTGGGTGCTTTAACTTGCCGCCTCTGTTGTTGAGATCTGAAGGACATATTTTAGCTGGCGAAATTAAAGAAAGAAGCCGAGGGTAGGTAGGAGAGATGACCGCCATTAAAGAAGACATAGATATGGATTCTTAGAACTCTCCAGATAAATTCGCCCCGCATTAAAGACCCGGGATTCAAATCTGAAGCCAGGGGTCAAGAGTACAGTACAGCAATACAGATTGTTTCAAATCTCTTACGGTAGCAGATTTTCCTCAGTCGTGGGCAGCATATTGTATATATTTTATTATTTCTGTCTTGTATATAAAGAGATTTTTATCTCCCAGCATTTATTTCTTTAGACAGACTGTTAGTTATATGCATTTATAGTCAGTCATTCATAAGAGAAGGCGCGAATGTTTTCCGCCATGTCTGGCCAAACCGAAGCCACACCAGCCTCGCCTCCTCCTCCTCTAGAAGCTTCGTTTTCTCTATAAATACTCAAAAATAAGATTTTGAAGGGTTCCGTATCATTGTATTTGATCAGTGGCAACAGAAGGTCATGAAACATTTTGCAAATATTTCAGATGAAGTTCGTAACCCGAGGGTCTCATGAGAGGGGTTATAACCGTATCAGACTGCCCGGTATCTCACAGTATGTAATTTCTCTTATGTGTTAATACATTATCTCATTTCATGCAACTTATCTTCTTGTATCATGCTCTAGAATGCGAGTGGCTCACTAGTTTGCAGTAAGGATTCATCTTAAGTGGTCCCCTTTCTAGAATTAGTCAAGCGCTTTAAATAGGCCTAGTCATGATATACTGTTCCATGTTCTTTCTTTCCATATTTTCTGCTATATTAGTTGCTTGAGGAGGGTGCTTTTAAAACGCCATTGTCATATAAGGATTCGTAAATTGGTGCGCCCTTATATGGTTCTGTTGTGTATTTGGGTATCAGTCTCATGCCAGCTAATATCTTCTTATGTTTCCTCACTGCACTCACTTCCTGATATCTGATTTCTGTGATATATTATTTGAATCGGCCCTATTTACAGTAAGCGGTCTCTTAACTGTCTGATGCTTTCATGCTGAAGTTTTACATGATGTTCCTACATTATTCTTATCTTTGTGTCAGCTTCTGAGAGAGATTGGTCCCATTCAAAATTAATTTCCTTGTTCAGAACAAGAGATAGTAAGTGTGTTCTTGGAATGACAACCCAAACTAAATGAACTCCTTGCTATATTAAGATGTCCTAGGCACTGTTCTATGGCAACTCTAGGCTGTCTCTAGGAGGGTGATAAAATCATCCACAACATCTTTCTGGCGCCGTTGCCGGGGAACGAATTCAAGAATATCTATTTCCCTGGGTCCGACATCTCATATTCACTCTCTAATCAGGTGAGCACAGAGAGTTGAAGAGTTGCGTATCTCTCACCTTGGCGACTCCACTGGTATTTATTTGATAAATTTTGTTGGAAGTACTGGCTTCTCGGAAGCCCCATTTGAGATCGGATACTTCCCAGCCGAAAACACCCGTGTCTGACCCGGAGAAGATCATTCATAAAAGAGGTTGGAAAGAGAAGAAGTCAGTTCATTCTGAAAACTCTGAAAATTCCGTTGAAGATCATCCGCCCTCTTCTTCTCAAGAAGTTAGAACAGAAAAACCCGAATTTTACTCAGAGACTCCACGTAAAGGAATTACCTGGATTGAAGGAGAATATCATCCTGCTTTCGAGGCTGAAAAAATTAAAGAGGTCACAGAAGTAGCTGCTGTTAACCATGAGTTATTCCCATCTACACCTCAGGCTTCTATGCAATATATTCCCATTGTTATTCACACTCCGCTTCCTCCCACCCCTCTACCTTCATCTGTATCTCAAATTGTTGTGCAACCCCCGCCTCCCCCAATGGCCAATATTCCTGCTTTTCTGTTAAATAAATATGCTCCTTTGGCCTTGCCCCAAGTGCTAAATGATATGCCGCAGGATTACTTGAAGATTCTGCCAAGATTCAATGGTGAGAATGAAGTTGATGCTCAGAAGCACCTCGAGACCTTCTGCTCTTTTGCAGAGAACTTAAACGTTGAACATCTGGATGTGGTCTCGAGGTTATTCGTGCAATCCTTAGAAGGTGAAGCCCGAAAGTGGTTCAAGACATTGGCAAACCATTCAATCACCACCTGGGACTAGATGGAGAATGCTTTTCTCAGGAAGTGGGGAGAAAAGAAAGACCAAGGGCAGTGCCTCGTTGAATTCAATACGGTAAAGAAGAAACACAATGAGGGAGTGGCAGAATTTATCAAGAGGTTTAATAAATTATATCTGAACCTTCCTGCCGATATGAAACCTCAACAAGCTACTGCCAAAGTTGTTTTCATAGCAGCTTTTGATTCTGATTTCGGTTTCTCTCTGCGGGAAAGAATGCCTGTCACCCTGGATGATGCTCAGACAGATGCTCTAGAGTTGGAGGCAAATTTTGTTGCCACTGGGAAGTTAAAAGGAAAAATAGAACAGGAAACTAGAAGAAAAGGCAAAGAAGAGGTTTCTACCTCTAATCAAGAAAAGGATTCGGATAAAATGGATGAGATAAACAAGATGATAAAGAAGATGGTCAAGCTAGAACTGGAAGCTAAGAATGCAGCTCCCAAGAACTATTATAATGCTCCAAACAGAGGATATAATCCTCAGTACAGAAATCCTCCATTGCAAATATTGCCAAGGGAAGCGAAAGAACAGCAAGATCGGGTGCCTCATCCCTTGTACCTTGAAGGACCAGCAGATGACCCCACTGGAGATACAGCTTATGGATTAGAAGATTCAAATCTAGCTTTTTCAAATAATGATGATATGGAGTGCCCCCTGCAAGAAGAAGATGAAGAAGCAGAGATTGACCATTACTGCAAGCAATTTGCTGATTTCATGGAAGCACAATTCAACGTCAAATATGATCTCAGATCCTCGAGGAAGAGGACCAGAACTCAGGAGAAAGAAGAAGAACCACCTCAGAAAGAAGCATCTGCTCAGAAGGAATCAACAGCAAAGAGATGTATAGAAAAAGGTAAGAATTTTCTAAATACCCCCTTGCAGTCCAATGATCAGATTCCCTCCTCTTCTAAACTAGTCGGTCCTCCTAATGCTGAGCCAGTGTCAAAAGAAATTAAATCTTCAGTTGAGAATAAGGAGTCAAAAGAAGTAGTGATAGAAAAGCCCACATCTGCTTTCAATTTGCAAAAAGAACTTGAGAAGATTAAGATTCCTGTCCCTCTGACTGAGTTGTTAAAACAGCCTGCATATCAGTCTCAAGTTACCTATTTCATTCTTCCTCCTGAGCTACCAATTGCACCTGATAGTTTAAATCTTCAAGAAGAAAGACCCATGGTAGTCTTTGGCCCACATGTCGAGGAGATAGACCCTTCTACTCCTCCTTTTTATGTATCCCTAGTCATTCATGACCTACTGTTACATAACTGCATGTTAGACTCTGGGGCTTCCCATAATCTTATGCCTTTGTCTGTCATGGAGCAACTAGGACTGCAAATTACAAGACCTTACAAAGATTTATATTCATTTGATTCTAAAAGAGTAAAATGCTTGGGAATGATTAAAGATTTAGTGGTCAATTTGGCTCAAATCCTGGCAAAAAGTGTGGTCATGGACATTGTGGTTGCTGATATCCCAGCTCGCTTTGGCATGCTGCTGTCAAGGTCCTGGGGTACAAAGATTGGGGGGTCAATTAAATTGGATTTAACATATGCTACTGTCCTAGTCTTTGGAGGTCAAGAAAGGAGGTTGTACAGAGAAACTCGATTTGTTAAAATGGTAACCAAGGTTGACTGCTCAGATAATTCCCCAGTTTATAACAAAGAGGGAGACTTTTCATGTTTTATGTTAGAAGAAAATCATAGTTACGCTCATGAGCCCCTTTTTGGTCAAATTCAGGCTGAGCAGCCTAAAGAAGATCAGGAATCAGAAATTTGGACTTTGCATTTTGACGGAGCTAATTCAAAAGAAGGCAATGGAGCTGGGGTCTTGTTGATTTCTCCCACAGGGAGATGGGTGCCACTGTCCTTTAAACTGGAGTATGAGGCTACAAACAATGTAGCTGAATATGAAGCACTATTATTGGGGCTCCAGACAGCCAAGAATATGGGCATCCAGTGTCTAAAAGTGTTTGGAGACTCTGAGCTGGTCGTAAGGCAGATTAAAAATGAATGTCAAACTAAGAATCCCCGGCTCAAAGCATATAGAAATGAAGTATGGGACATGATAGAAAATTTCTTCTCAGCATTTAACATACAGTTCATGCCCCGGGAGCAAAACAGAATAGCAGACTCTCTCGCTGTAGCTGCCAGTACTTTCCGTCCTCCTCAGAACCCGCTTCTAAGATATGAAGTGGAGGTACGGTACAGACCATCCATTCCAAATAATATAAAGCATTGGCAGGTATTCGAAGATGATGAACAAATGAAAAGATTTATGGAGACTGTGGGAGAATTCTCCAATATGGAGATTGATGATAACGAGGAGGAAGAAGCTGAAAATATTGCTGAAAACAAATGGGAAGAAAGAATAGCAGGTAATAAAGTGCTGCAACTGAAAGGTAATGTAATACCTAGAGGATTGGTACCTCTAGAAAGGTTGTTCAATAAAGATGATGTTCCCATGCAGCCAAATAAAGTAGTAGAAGAAGATCAAGTGGGAGATTTGAATCTGGGTACTCCCACTGACCCCAAAATTGTTAAATTATCCAAAAGAGTCCCAGAAGAATACAAAGAAAAGTATTTGAAGTTATTTCAATCTTACAAAGATGTATTTTCTTGGTCCTATGAGGACCTAAAAACTTTTGATATAAATATTATACAACATAAAATTCCACTGAGGGAAGATGCAAAGCCATACAAGCAGAAGCTCAGGAAAATAAATCCTTTACTTCTTCCTTCTATTGAAAAAGAAATTAAAAAATTGTTGACGGCCAAAATAATTGTGCCTTTAAGGTACTCAGAATGGATAGCGAATCTTGTTCCTGTTAGAAAGAAGAACGGAGAAATAAGGCTATGTGTAGACTTCAGGAATTTGAACAGAGCATCTCTCAAAGATAACTATCCACTGCCTAAGATGGATCACATCCTACAGAAAGTAGTGGGTGCATCCAGAATGTCAATGATGGATGGATTTTCAGGCTACAATCAAGTAGCTGTGTTCCCAGAAGACCAGAAGAAAACCACATTCACTACACCATGGGGAACCTTTATGTACGCCAGGATTCCATTTGGATTAATTAACGCAGGAGCTACTTTCCAAAGGGCAATGGACATAGCCTTTGTCGGAGAACAGGACAAGTTCTTGGTGGTGTATCTTGATGATATCACAGTGTTCTCAAAGAATGATGATGAGCATATTGAGCATTTAAGAAGAACTTTTGAAAAATGCAGAAGGTATGGCCTTTCTCTTAACCCCCAAAAATCTTTGTTTGCATTAGATGAGGGAAGACTCTTAGGGCATATCGTGACTAAAGATGGTGTAAAAATTGATCCTAAGAGAGTTGAAGTGATAAACAACATTCCTTTGCCAAGAAATAAGAGAGAAGTACAGGTGTTTTTAGGCCGAATTAATTTTTTGAGAAGATTTATTCCTAACTATGCAGAGATAGTTAGGCACATAACCAATATGTTGAAAAAGGAAAATGAAGTAAAATGGTCCCAGGAGTCTAGAGATGCATTCACAAGGATAAAACGGGCATTCGCTGAAGCTCCTGTGCTAGTAGGGCCCGATTACAAAAAACCATTTATGATTTTCTCATTTGCTTCACCTCATACCATTGCTGGAGTGTTATTGTAGAAAAATGAAGAGGGATATGAACAGCCCATAGCTTTCTTCAGTCAAGTGCTTTATGATGCTGAATTGAAATATAATATACTGGAGAAGCAGGCGTATGCCCTGGTAAAGTCCCTTAAAGCTTTCAGAGTCTATGTTTTGCAATCTCACATCACAGCTTATGTCCCTACCGCGGCAGTCAAAGACATTCTGGTTCAAGGAGACAGCGAAGGTAGAAGGGGAAGATGGATTGCAAAAATCCAAGAGTATGATTTGGATATAAGGCCTACTAAATTGGTGAAAGGACAGGGACTCGCCAAGATGTTATCTGAATCAAATCATCAAGATTTGGGCATTAATCTGTCCTTGATAGCAAATGAAGAATCAGAAAAAGAAGAAGAGCAGCATGGACTAGAGATGGCTACTCAAAAGATACATGTGAAATATCTAACTAGTCCTTGGTATAAAGAAATAGTTGAATATCTGTTAACACTCAGCTGTCCCCCTGGCTGTGACAAGGTGAAATAGAGAGCTGTAAGGATGAAATCTCAGAAATATGCAATTGCCAATGGGCAGCTCTATTGGAGAGACCCTCTAGGCATATTACTTTTATGCCTCACAGAAAATGAAGTGCAAAATGTAATGACAGAATTTCATGAAGGGATATGTGGAGGACATTACAGCTGGAGGGCTACCACTCATAAAATCTTGAAGGCTGGTTTTTACTGGCCAAAATTGTATTCAGATACTTTTGCTTGGGTTAGATCGTGCGACAAATGCCAAAGATTTGCAGAAAGGCATAAATTAGCAGCATTTCCCTTGATCCCTATTCATGTAAATGAACCATTTCAGAAATGGGGATTGGACTTTATAGGAGAGATTCATCCCCCATCAAGTGGTCAACATAAATGGATATTAACAGTCACAGACTATTTTACGAAATGGGTGGAAGCCATACCTACCAGAAATGCTACAGATGCTGTAATAATGAATTTTATAGAAGATAATATTATATCTAGGTTTGGCTGCCCAGCAAGAATTGTAACTGACAATGCACAGGCTTTCAAGTCCGCCAGGTTCGTGAAATTCTGCCAAAGATATAACATCATCCTGACTCATTCTACAGCGTACTATCCACAGGGAAATGGTCTAGCAGAGTCATCCAATAAAACCCTAGTGAGAGCCCTGAAGAAGACAATAGCTGAAAATCAGAAAAACTGGGACTCTCAATTAAAGTTTGCTCTATGGGCAAATAGGATAACCAATAAAAGAGCAACAGGGAGGTCACCCTATGAGCTGGTGTATGGACGGACTGCAGTGTTTCCTTTGCAATTAGCATTGCCAGTGGCACGTTTCATGCAGGAGAACCAGGAAGAACCAGATGACATGATCCGAAGAATTAATCAGCTGGTAGAATTGGAGGAAACAAGGAACCAGGTAGATCAGAGATTGATAGAATACCAAGAAAAAATGAAGAATGTCTTCGATCAGCACGCAAAGGATAGGGATTTTCAAGTTGGAGACCTGGTTCTTAGATGGGATGTTCGCAAAGAAGAAAAGGGTAAGCATGCTAAATTTGATCCATTATGGTTCGTGCCATTCAAAATAGTGAAGCTGGGAAGGAACAACACCTTTTCTTTAGAAAATATACAGGGTGATTTGTTAGATGCACCCGTGAATGGCCAGTTCCTCAAGCCTTATTTTCAATTATGACCCGGGCCGGGAATGCCTGATTGTATATATTGTATATAGTTTGCTTTGGCTTTTATTTTTATAAGGGAAAAGAATGCTGATAATTACTTGAAGTGAGAAGCGCAGGACAATTGACAAATAAGATGAAATATTTAATGGTCTGCGTGTTCTTGACATGCCCGAATATGAACATGTCGTCCCCAGATGGAGCCGATGTTGTACATATTCTCCTCTGCCTGTGAATTTTGCCCCGCTGTCCCATTCAAATCCATTTCTAACCTCTGTCGTGGCCTAAAATCTCATGACTCCTGCTAGATATTACTACCTCCGCCCGAAAATCTACCTTACAATAGTTCAAAACCCAAATTTAAATAATCGGGCCGAGTCCCTAAAGAGTTTGACGCCCTCCCGCTTCGGCTTCCATATGACCCGAGTCTGAAAGCCATAATTCAAAGCAAGAAGGGGCCTATTGTCTTAACGATCGGACGCAATGCTGGCCGTCTGATCTGGCTCAAATTAACGGTGCGGCAATCAACTTATATGAAGGGCCCGCGCACAGCAGATCGTCAGTATTTCATGGCCCACCATTTTATTGTCCCCCGATGCAAGCGCAACCGTTGATCTCGTTCCGAGATCGAACGGTCCTGGGTCAATCGTAGTCCTGCCCTCAATCGCAATCAGAACTTAAAGAATGTGCCACTCTCGGTCTATCCGCTCCACCTTCCGATTGCGATTTCCGATTGGGGTCCCGCCTCCTGTGGTCATGTCATCCTAATTCGCAAGTGTATGACGTGTTCCTCCTCCACCATTCATATATTTTGGTTACGTGTCATATTTTGTGAATCTTTGCCCCGTTCGTTCATTATCGCTCCATTGTATTCTGCATTGTCACCCTCTATTTTTCCATTATTTTCATGCGTTTCCTGTCACCCTACATCGTCTCAACATTTCGCCTAGCCCGTATCACCGATTCCATGGCCGCTGTCGTGTCCACACTCCATGTCACCGAGTCAATTTTTTCTAATGTTTTGCGGGTTTTGCAGGTCTTTGAAACGACTCAGTGGGCGCTTTAACTTGCCGCCTCCGTTGTTGAGATCTGAAGGACATATTTTAGCTGGCGAAATTAAAGAAAGAAGCCGAGGGTAGGTAGGAGAGATGACCGCCATTAAAGAATACATAGATATGGATTCTCAGAACTCTCCAGATAAATTCGCCCCGCATTAAAGACCCGGGATTCAAATCTGAAGCCAGGGGTCGAGAGTACAATATAGCAATACAGATTGTTTCAAATCTCTTACGGTAGCAGATTTTCCTCAGCCGTGGGCAGCATATTGTATATATTTTATTATTTCTGTCTTGTATATAAAGAGATTTTTATCTCCCAGCATTTATTTCTTTAGACAGACTGTTAGTTATATGCATTTATAGTCAGTCATTCATAAGAGAAGGCGCGAATGTTTTCCGCCATGTCGGTTCAAACTGAGTCATTAATTGTGCCTCGTCTCCCTCCTCCTCTAGAAGTTTCTGTCTTCTCTATAAATACTCAAAAATAAGATTTTTGAAGGGTTCCAGATTTCTGTCAGGAAACTGTGCAGCGAGAAGGCTTCTGTATACATTTTGTAACATTTCTGTATGAAGTTTCAGAACCCGTAGGGTCTCAGTGAGGAGGGGTTATAACTGTATTGAGGATTCTGGTCTTTGGTATCTCACAGTATGTAATCTCTCTTATGTGTTAATACATTATCCCATTTCATGCAAATTGTCTTCCTGTATCATGTTCTAGAATGCGAGTGGCTCACTAGTTTGCAGTAAGGATTCATCTTAAGTGGTGCCCTTTCTGGAATTAGTCAAGCGCTTTAAATAGGCCTAGTCATGATATACTGTTTCATATTTACTCTTTCCATATTTTCTGCTATATTAGTCGCTTGAGGAGGGTACTTTTAAAACACCATTATCATATAAGGATTCGTAAATTGGTGCGCCCTTATATGGTTCTGTTGTGTATCTGGGTATTCGTCTCATGTCAGCTAATATCTTCTCATGTTTCCTCACTGCACTCACTTCTCAATATTTGATTTCTGTGATGTATTATTTGAATCAGCCCTCTTTATAGTAAGCGGTCTCTTAACTGTCTGATGCTTTCATGCTGAAGTTTTACATGATGTTCCTACATTATTCTTATCTTTGTGTCAGCTTCTGAGAGAGATTGGTCCCATTCAAAATTAATTTCCTTGTTCAGAACAAGAGATAGTAAGTGTGTTCTTGGACTGAAAACCCAAACTAAATGAACTCCTTGCTATATTAAGATGTCCTAGGCACTGGTCTATGGAAACTCTAGGCTGTCTCTAGGAGGGTGATAAAATCATCCACAACAGAACCTATGAGATCTGACATACATGTAGACTTCATTGAACAAGATTCACAAGAACATCCTTGGAAGACGATTCATAGATGAATATTACCATCCAGGTACCAACATATTTTTCATGAATATTGTTATTCACGTGGAAAATTTGGTCATAAAGCTGTAGAATGTCGAACGTACCCTAGGGACAAATACAATTCCAGGAGATCCTTCAAATATGAACCTCCTAGGGCTCAACGAAACATCAATAGATTTGAACATTTAAGAAATAATATGGAATGTTACAAATGTCAGAACTCTGGACACATAGCCAAAGATTGCAGACTTGAAAATCCTCCAGAAGAATCTTCGAAGCCATAGAGTGAACGAACATGGAAGAAGAAGAAGACTTATAATTGTGCTCTGGCTCTCAAGGCTCAAAACAACAAAAGATGTGTGGTATGTTGATAGCGGTTTCTCAATGCATATGACTGGACATAGAAGGAAATTTGTATCTCTGAAAGAGAAGAAGGATGGAACCGTATCCTTTGGAAATGATGGATCTTCAAATGTTATAGGATCAAGCACCGTCACTCTTGGAACCAAAGATGTTATAGTTAATAATGTTCTATTGTTTGAAAACATGAATCACAATCTGATCAGTGTTGGAAAAATGTGTGATCAAGGACACACAATGCTATTCAACTCCTCAAAATTTGAAATCAGGAAGGGAAGGTATGGTAAAATTGTGGCTACAACAAGTCGAGCTCCAAACGACATATATGTTCTAGATGAAGCAACTAAAGCATGTATACTAGCTAAAGAATATGAAAGATGGTTATGGCACAAACGAATGGGTCACATAAACTTTGACAATCCTATCAGGATAAGCAAAAGGGAAGCAGTACGAGAAATGCCAAAAATATCAAAACCTTCCAACACACTATGTGAGGCCTGTCGGCATGGAAAGTAGACAAAAGTCCAATTTAAAACAAACGAACACTTTGCATCACATCCATTGGAATTGATACATATTGATCTATGTGGTATTGTGAGAACAAAAGGCTTAGATGGAGAATTATATTTCATGTTAATGATAGATGACTATACCAGGATGACAACCGTCAGTATCCTAAAGAAAAAATCTGAAGCATTTGAGTGCTTTAAGATCTACAAGGATTTGTTTGAAAATGAAACTGATTTGAAAATAAAGTGTCTAAGATTAGATAATGGCAGAGAGTTCAATTCCAAATTATTTCAGAAATACTGTGATGAAAATAGAATAAAAAGACAATTTTCAATAGCACAAACACCTCAGAAAAATGAAGTTGCTGAAAGAAAGAACAGAACCATACAAGAAATGGGTAGAACAATGTTGAAGGACTCAAAATTGGATGAAAATTTTTGGGTTCAAGCAATTGATACAACCGTCTTCATTATCAACCGAAGTCTTCTCAGAAATAATTTCAACAAGATCCCATATGAATTATGGAAAGGAAAACCAGCTAATGTAAAATATTTCAGAATCTTCGAAAGCAAATGTTATATCAAAAGAGAAGATCAAAATTTGGGTAAGTTTGAATCATGTGTTGATGAAGGTATCTTTGTTGGTTACTCACGCAAAAGAAAGGCCTATAAATGCTATAATCTAAGATGAAAAAAAATAGTGGGGAGCATAAATGTTACATTTGACGAAGATGGTGTTCTAACGAATAATGATGAGGATCTAGAATCTTTGAAACTTGAGACAAAGGCTGAAAAAGACACAGAGAAAATTCTAGAACAAGAAGCAACTATCAACCAGGAAGAAGTAAATAATGATCATCAAGATATACCAGAACAACAAGAAGAAGCTCCTCCAAAGAGAACAAAAGAATGGATTCAAAAGAACCATCCATAAAATCAAATCATTGGTGACATAAATGAAGGTCGACAACTTCGTTCATCACAACAAGCTCACATTGCTTTTCTAGTAACCTTTGAGCCTAGTTTTTTTGAGGAAGCCAACCATAATGAACATTGGGTAGCATCTATGAATGAAGAATTAGATCAAATCGAGAAGAATAACACCTGGGAATTAGTTCCATGACCAAAAGATAAAAATGCCATTGGGACTAAATGGGTGTTTAGGAACAAATTGAATGAAGAGGGACAGGTTACTAGAAACAAACAAAGATTGGTTTGCAAAGGCTATGCACAAGTGGAAGGAATTGATTTCGATGAAACATTTGCACCAGTTTCTAGAATGGAAGACATACGAATGTTTCTTGCCTATGCATGTTCAAGAAAAATAAAATTCTACCAAATGGATGTTAAGTGAGAATTTCTAAATGGCGTATTAGAAGAAGAAGTTTACATCGAACAACCTGAAGGTTTTCTACTATCAGAAAAATAAGAGTATGTTTGCAGGATAAAGAAGGCTCTATATGGTCTCAAGAAGGATCCCAGAGCATGGTATGCTCGTCTTGATGGATATGTACATCAACAAGAGTTCAAGAAAGGTACTGTTGATAACAATATTTGTGTACAAATAGATAAATATAATTTAACAATCGTTGAGGTATATGTGGATGATATAATATTTGGTAGCAATGATGATCAACTAATTAAGAACTCTTCTACAAATATGCAAAGTGAGTTAGAGATGTCTTTACTTGGTGAGCTGACATACTTCTTAGGGCTTCTATATCTTAGCAAGAGAAAGGAATATTTATATGTCAAGTCAAGTACATCACGGAAATGCTCAAGAAATTCAAAATGGAAGATTGCAAACCCACCCTTATTCCGATAGTAACAGGTGGAAAATTGATTTTAGACGACTCATATAAGGATGTGGATCAGAGGTTGTACAGATCTATGATGGGTAGTCTTGTATATGTAACATCCTCCCGGCCAGATGTTATGCAAGCAGTTGGACAAGTAACAAGATTCCAAGCAGCACCAAAAGAATTACATATTATTGCTGACAAAAGAATTCTTTGATATCTAAAGGGCACAAAATAATATGGCTTGTGGTATCCCAAGGGTAAAAATCTCATTATTCAAGCCTTTATAGATGCAAATTGGGCAGGAAGTGTTGATGATCGTAAGAGTACTAGTGGAGCAGCATTCGATCTAGGTGGTTGTCTCGTATCATGGTTGAGCAAAAAGCAGACCTCAATCTCGTTATCTACAGCGGACGCAGAATACATTGCAGCAACAACATGTGGTACTCAAGTCCTTTGGATGAAACAAACTTTGCAAGATCTTCAAGTATAATTCAGTGAGCCTATTCCTATATTCTATGACAACACCAATCCCATCAACATCTCCAAGAATCCTGTCATACATTAAAAAACAAAACACATTTCGATCAAATATTATTTTATTAGAAAAAAAGTTGTTGGAAATAATATCAAACATGAGTATGTTGGTACAAAAGAACAAATCACTGATATCTTCACTAAACCTTTACCTCGTGAATAATTTGAATATCTTCTCCAGAATCTTGGGATTCTCCCAAGTTCTCATTAGATTTTCCGTATTCAGAATATAAAGGGGGAGTGGAAGTGTGTACAGGTCCGTAGGATGGTTGTGTGTCAGGGGGAGTGGAAGTGTGCACAGGTCTGCAGGATGGTTGTGTGTCAGGGGGAGTTACCCTTTGCCATTGATGTCAAAAGGAGAGATAATTTTGTAGGAAGAGGTTTCATGATCGCAGGGGGATTACTTGTGTTTCCATCAATGCCAAAGGGGGAGATTGTTGATCAACGATTGTCATTGATGTCAACCCAAGTAGCACCAGGGGCTACCCCAATATTGCATGGGAATTTTGACCTACCAAATTACTATATTCTGGGTCAAGAATGATTTTTATGGTTTCTACTTGTCGAGATGTTTCTGTTGATATATGGCATGCCACGTAATTCTTCATGGTTTGAGAGATATTCATGTTTGAAGTTTGTAACCCCAGTTAGTGGGCTAAAACCCCACGGGGTTGTGGCATGGGTCATTCAAAAGTCAATAATTAATAATTTTTAAGCTCATAAAATCCCTCCCTCATTCACTCGTTGAAGCCCCTCTCAACCTAAGCATTTATATAAATTGTGATCCTCATATCCTCCTTATGTAGGGATTTTGCCACCTGAAACAGGTCATCGTGGAATTTGCGCTCTAACTTTTTTCTACGAAGGTTCAGATGCTGAAATTTTTATGAGGCGAAGCCACAATCCTAAGGAAGCCCCTGTAAAAATTTCAGATGAGGGTGCGCAACAGTTTCAGAGATATGATCTGTGGAAGTAAGTATTTTTTCAGGCTCTTGAACTTCATCTCAAATAAGTGACCTTGGGAAAATCGTCATAACTGTCTCTTTGAGTATCAGATTGGAATTATATAAAAAGTGGAAGATAGTGCATTGTATACAGTTTTAAATGTATTAATTTCAGAGCCGAATGAAGAAAAAATGACATGTGTCATGCCGTACAAGTTCGCTCTACTGAAACTGTCCATAATTAGGTCATTGTGATAGATTGGGCATAACTATCTCTTGAAGAATCCAAATTGGATCAGACCTATGGCATTGGAAAGAAGACTCAAAGTACTATTACACATCCAAAAATCACATATTGGGGAGCTGAAATAACAGAGATACACCATATTCAATATCGAGATCCTAGAAGGAAAAAAAAAGCTAGATCATGTGTTGTTAAGGGCTGCAAAGGACCAGACATTCTAGGGCAGCAAAGCAAAGCAAGGTGCAGAAGAGGGTAGCATGACAAGAGCATAAATCAAGGTGCATAATAGCAGTAAGAAGTTCAACACATGAAGTATTCAAGTGGGCAGCACTGCATACAATCATTATAAAGGTATCATTGTACTAAGTCATTGTAAAAATTGTACAAGTGTCTATTTGCCAAGAGTTGAAGAGGCGGTGTCGGAAGGTCTAGGATCATCATTAGGTGGTTCTGTCATAGTTTGGGTTATGGTATAGTGTGTCTTCTTCTTCTACATTATTCTGTTATCCTCCTATATTCTACAGATTCACTAGGTGACTATGGATTTTATATAGTCAACTAAAGATAACATTCCTTTCCTATCAGCTATCCTTAGAAATCTCACTGCCTTCATTATCTTCACAAAATATTTTTCACTATCTCTCAATTTTCCTTCTCAAAATTCACCCTGCTACTCTTAAAGATTCATTTTGGGCTTAATTCTCTTGTTTTCATCCTTCGTTCCATCCTAAAGCCTCATTTCTTCTCTCTTTCCCCACTAAAAACTCCAAAACTCCCTCACCTTCATTATTCTCTCCCATTTACACTAAAAAAATGTAAAAATTCCTTTTTACATTGTTTTGAAATAAAAGGATAAACCTTTCGGGACCCTTATTTATATATATTAAAACTCTATTTTAATATTTAAAACCTGACCCTTTTTGTTTTATAAACCCGACCCTTTTGTTAAGCCCCACACCCATATAACCCTTCCCCCCTCTTTGAAATAAGCGCCTTTGTTTATTTAATAATCCCAGGCCCCATCATCTGTTTCACTCGTTGTTTCATATCCCTTGACCGTCGTTGATCTCTCTTCCCCCCGATCCAACGGTTCGCAGCCAATATCGCACATTAAAAGGCACAGGGGTTAAATAAATCTCGACCCTGCGAAATGGGCGGTATCCCTCCGCCACGCGTCAATTGCTAAATGGAATTGCACTCGATCACTTGAACCATCTTACCACCCCTCAACCAATGTGAAAACCACCTTCCCTCTTGTGAAAACCACTCTTCCTCCTCCCGCCAAATCTTCATACCGCCATCCAATTCAAATTCTCCAGAGCCCTGTGGCTCTGCGATTAAGCCCAAGCCACAATTTACACCTCCACATCCCTCCAAAAGCCCGAAAAATCCCAAATAAATGAAGAAAGAGCCACAAACATAGGTTTTAAGCTAACAGGTTTGTTTTTCATGTAGTTTTCATGGCAAGAATGCAAGAAATGCATTCCAAAGGTCCAAAATTGTTTAAATGAGCAATCTGGGTGTTGATCCAGAGAACCCATTTTTACTAAGAGGACTCGGAGGCATATTATCAAGCTTAATCATCAATAAATCATGATTATTGGTAATTATCTAAACCCTCCGACCGCAGAAAATGTCCACATTACACAGTAAATAAAAATAGAGACAGGAACAGGAAGAAAAATAGTTAAAAGCTATGGCAGTGAATATTAAAGGGTTAAAAGATCAAATCAAAGATTAAAGGATAAATCTAAAGGGTTAGTCACAAATCAGAGATAAAGGAAGAATTAAGGAGAAACAAGAAGTTGCACAGTTAAAAGGTAAATCCAAGTTTAAAGGCCTAAAACAGAAGACAGATCAACTCAGAAGAAAATCCGAATGAATTAAACAAAAGGCATTTACTTCTTCAAAGGGCACATTTTTGACACCTACAACATGTTTTCCTTCAATAAAGACATCAGCAGTTATTGAGACAGTTAGAGATATTTCTCAACTACTCAGCAGTTATTACAAAGCCTTGAAAGTCAAATATTTCCATAAGTTAGCTCAAACAATGAAGTTAGGAGTTATTATTACAACAAGTTTATCTTAGATATTTTGCATAGTCTCAAAGGTCAAAAAATCATTAACTTTGTAATAAATAACATCTGAAATCCTAGCTTAGGATCACCTCCTCATTTTGCAGATAAATACTGCACGTATCATTCATTTTTAAGGGTTGGTTGGAGGATGGTTGTTTGGATAGCCGTTGGATGCTGATTAAAGGATTGATTGCCAGGCTGGATTTGAGACAGCTCTGAGTTGCAGAGATATATTTTACTGGAGTAATGTAACTATTTTGAACATCAGTAATATAAGAACGTTCATAGGATTCTTGAGCTATATTAATGGTGAAGTTTTCCTTCTTTGTCAATGTTTTTCTTCTGTTTACCATTCTGTCCATTACTTCTCTGATAAAAGAACAAAAATTTTAGATTAGGATATGTTGTCTTGGCACCCTAATTCTATCTGCATTCTTTATCTTAATGTTTTCTTTTGCAAGGTCTGATTGGAGAATTCTTAATTTCTCTTTGGTTCCACCTAGCTTGTTGCCTTGGAAATGATTTAATAGATTCAAGCCAAAGAAGTCTATGGTAAGCCTGGTCCCTTGGTGTATCTTGAAATATTGTTTTTAAGGCCTTTCTTTGAAGTATACTTACTAGAGTCCATCTAGGGAAGTCTATGGTATGCCCTGTCGTCTAGTATGTCTTAAACTGTTACTTTGAAGGTCTTTAGAATATTCAATTAAAGAAGATAGTTTTAGCTTTCTCTTTAGTTGCACTCATTGTTATCTTAAATGTTTTCTTTTTCTGAAAGTAATCCTAGGATTGCTGGATTGTTGTATTAAAGGTTTTCTTATTAAAGTCTAGCCAAAGAAGCCTATGGTATAATATGTCCTTTGGTTTGCCTCAAACAGTTACCTCAAATGCTTTTCTTGTTGAAGTAGAGATAAAAGATTCTTAACTGACTTTTATTTCTACTGCTTTCAAAACTTATTGTCATTTCATATGCCATCTAATCTAAGAGATCCACTTGATATAGTTAGCTTTCCCTATGAAAACCCTTGTAGAGTTGATGAACAATTAAATCCTTTTATGACTCCATAGACCAATGGATTAATGTTTCTCATGGTCTATCTGTTCACCTGAAACATTCCTTCAATTAATTGCACCATTGATCCATCAACCTATCAATCAATTAATCAAAACAAATAAGTCCTTAGAACTTCATAACTAGCCTATTATAAACAAAAGCATAAGGACATATCATATACAAACAATCATATAGAGAGAGCCCTCTTTGAGTTCATGAAGGCTAGGTCCATGGACTCAAAGTGGTTCTGATGTGGTTCCCTGCAGATTTTGTTCTTGCCAATCTTGCAAATCACGGGGAGCCAACACATTCTATATCATTGTAAAGTGGACCATTTTCCTTGGTACGGGAGTCCGTTTTTGTTTTATTCTTCTATAGGGTGGTAGGTTGGTGCTAGGATGGTGCATGAAGTCGCCAACATGTTCAAGCCTGTGAAAAATTTAGGGTGGTAGGGTGGTGCTAGGATGAGTTGTAGCTCATTGGGTGTTGGGGCATCCATTCAATTGACTACTGAAGAATCTCGGGCGTTGGAGCGTCCATCCAGTGGGAGCTGGAGAAGAATGCTTTTCTAGATTCTAGGAAGTTGGAGCTTTATTTTCAATTGGAGTTGAATATTAAAGAATTATTAGAAAAGCATTCAAGTGGTTTTTGTCTCAGAGAGGGTTTACACCTTAAAAACCATGTGCATTTGTGTTTCTTTTGTTTACTGCTATCATTTACAAACACTGCTAATAATTGAAGATTAACTAATGCTCTAATTGAAAGGAATAATGATTCACCCCCTCTCTCAGTATTTCCAACACATTCTACCACAAAATTTTGAATATTAGATTTAAGGCCATCCCAAAAAAATTATTTCTTCACCCTGTGGTAAGTTTTTAAAAATCCCGAGTGTCCTCCTAAAGGAGAAGTGTGAAATTCCAAAAGAATATTTTGTTTTAGTTGGGAGTTATTACAAAGATATAAGCAATATTTGTACCATAACGAATCATTTTTCCAACTAAATGTATCAGATTTACTAGGATCTTGCTTCAACTTTTGAATGAGTGTCCACACTTCTTCGTCTTTCTTCCATTCATCCCTTGCTTGAGTTATACAATCTGTTTGGATAATATAAATTGCACAAAGTAATGTTTCCACCTCTTCATCCTTTCTTGAGAGTGCATCTACAACAACATTTAGCTTCCCTTTTTTGTGGATGATTTCAAAGTCATAACCCAACATATTTGTGACCCATGTTTGCTACTCTTCTGAAGATATTCTTTGTTCCAAAAAGTGTTTAAGACTATCATGATCAGTTTTTACCTTAAAGTGCCTTCCCATTAGGTAAGGTCGCCATTTCTTTAGTGCATGTAGTAGTGCCAACATTTCCTTCTCATAAATAGCTTTCTGTAAATAATTTCCTTTGATTGGACGACTTTCAAAAGAAATGGGTCTTCCTTCTTGCATTAAAACAACACCAATTCCATTTCTTGAGGCATCACATTCCACAATAAAGGTTTTTGTGAAGTTTGGCATAGCTAAGACTAGTGCTAGGCACATTGCCTCTTTAAGATGTTCAAAGGCCTTAGTTGCTTTAGGAGTCCATGAAAATGCATCTTTCTTCAATAATGTTGTTAGAGGTGCTGCTATTCTCCCATAATTCTTAACAAACTTGCGATAATACCCTGTTAACCCGAGAAATCCTTGCAACTGCTTTATGGTTGTGGGGACTTTCCATTCCTTAATGAATTTAATTTTGTTAGGGTCTACCTTAACACCCTCGTGAGATACAATATGACCCAGATATTCCACCTCTTGTACTCCAAAGAAACATTTCGATGTTTTTGCATATAATTGTTTCTCCTGCAATAGTTTGAGCACCCTGTCAACATGTTCAACATGATCCTTCCAAGACCTGCTGTAGATTAGTATATCATCAAAAAGTACTAGCACAAATTTTCTAAGGGTTTGAAAATGGAATTCATCAACCCTTGAAATGTAGAAGGTGCATTGGTAAGGCCAAAAGGCATGACCAAAAATTCATAATGACCCTTATGAGTTCGAAATGCTGTTTTTGGAATATCTTCAGTCTTCATTCTAATTTGATGATATCCTGAACAAAGATCCAACTTGGTAAAATAAATTGCTCCATGTAATTCATCTAATAATTCATCAATCATAGGAATGGGAAATTTATCTTTAATGGTGTGCTTATTGATCTCCCTATAATATGGACACATTCGCCATGATCCATCCTTCTTTTGTACCAATACTACAGGAGCAGAGAAAGAACTTTTACTAGGTTGAATTATACCCACCTCTAACATTTACGCAATCATACGTTCAATTTCGCTCTTTTGGAAGTAAGGATATCTATAAGGCCTGATGTTTGGAAGAACACTTCCTGGAATCAAATGAATAGCATGATCATGATCATGAATAGGTGGGAGTCCTTTGGGAGTTTCAAACACCTTGGAATGATTGTCCAAGACTTGTTGGAGATCTGCAGAAATAGATGATTTTGATATTGGAACTTCTAGTGAGCATAATTGTGCAATTACGCCTCGCTGTTCTTTCTTTAGAAGCTTTGTCATGACATTAGAGCTTATTATCCTTCCTGGCTTCCCCGCAATACCCCGTAATTCGACTTCCTTTCCTTCTGAAAAAAATTTCTTGAAAATTTCTTGAAAATTAAAAGCTACCATCCCCAAAGATTGTAACCATTGTACTCCTAGTACAACATCAACACCTCCCATAGGAATGGAAAGCATTGGACTATTCAATACATATTCCCCCATGGTTAGCTTGATATTATGGCATTTTCCAGAGAAATTTATAGTTCCTCCATTTGCAACCATCGCTTGACATTCTGTGCTGGGTATAAGAAACAATTCAATTCCTTGGTTACCTTACAATGAATAAAATTATGGGTACTACCCGAATCGATCAACACTATTACCCTTTTCTTCTTGATATGTCCTTCTATTTTGAGAGTGTGAGGAGTGGTAATTCCTGCCAATGCATTACCCGATATGGTCAGACTCATTTCTTCTTATTCTAGGGTTGGTTCCTGGTGTATATCCTCTTATTTTTGAAGTTTCTTATTCATTTTCTTCCTCCTCTTCACAATCTATGTAAAATAATTTCTTCTTAGCACACTTATGACCTTTAGTGTATTTGCTATCACAATTGTAGCAAAGCCCTTTTTCTATTTTTTCTTCCAATTGTTGTGGTGTCAACCTTGTAGGTTGTGGAAGTCTAGGATTAGCAACACTTCCATATTTATAGACATGAGTGGTAGGCTTACTTGTTGCCATAATTTTACATTCAATTTTTCTTGCCAACCTGAATGACTTCTCCAATGAATCAAGTTCCCAAATGCGAAATTCATGTTGGATGTTATCCTTTAAATTCCATATGAAGACATCAATCCTGTGTTCCTCTGGAATATCAGTTACTTTTATATTCAATTTTTGGAAGTCCTCAATGTGATCCACCACTGAACCATTTTGTTTGAGATTTATCAATTGGCTAAAGAAGGTGTTTCTCTTTGTATCCTCATAATGTGCTATCATTTCCTCCGTAAAAATTGACCAAGTGACAATTTTTTTATGAGAGCAAAGCCATCGATACCATACAAATGTATTTTTTTCTAAATGTAAAGTTGCAATGCATACCTTTTGTGTGTTTTGCACATTATTGAGATCAAAATATTGCTCCATATGTAGTATCCATGTTACGAGATCCTTGCCATCAAACTTCCTCATATCCATGTTTGGAATATGGTGGTTCTTCAATCCAACATTAGAGTTTATGAAGTTATGATTAAAATTTATTTTGTTCTCATCATGAGTTTCCTCTACTATCTTTTCTCCATTAGGAAAAATTTCTTGTATCAACTTTGTCAAACCTTCCATGTCTGCTTTTAGATCATTCTTCATGTTTTCCATGTTGTCTTTTGTTTTTTCTTCCATGTCATCCATCTTATCTTCCATGCTAGCTTCCATTCCATTGATATTAGCTTCCACGCCTTTCTTCAAACCATCCATCTTTGCTTCCATGCCTTTCTTCAAAACTTCCATTTCATTTTCTATTTCTCTTTGCAAGAGCAAAATTTGGTTTACTTTCTCTTGTAATTTTGGTAGATCATGTTGCAATTCTTCATCTTCATGAGTCATAGTAGAGTACTCTGAGGGCTTAATGGGTGTTGAATTATTTTTAGGAGGAATTTTAGAACCCAATACTGATATCTATCCCTAACTTCCACAGACCCTATCTCCGCAAATATTGCGAATCAAGCTTTGAACGCAGGGAATTCACTATGTGAGAAACACCATAGCATGTAGGTTCATATTGGGGGATATATAATGAGGAAAAAATAACATAATATATTGGGGGATATATAGGGGGTAAAGGGTTTTTATATTGGTAGGTATAAAAAATGGAGCTCAAAGTTAATGAAAAAATATAAAGAGGTATAAAAAATGTTAATGAAAAAATGGATACATACAATATATAATGAAAGTAGGGGCTTTTTAAATTGGGAAGGTGTATTGGGTTTATATTAGTAGGGGATTAAATAATATTACTTTTAGAGGTATTTTCTAACATGTACTCAAATTAAGGGTATTTTTTAATATGGTATGATCGCACGTGATATGTTAGAGGTTAATTGAGTGAATCCCCTATGGCTCTGAAATTTTTCCACGATGCACCTCAGGATGTCGGCTTCGCTCCGTAAAAATTTCAGCTTCTGAACCCTTGTAGAAAAAACATTATAGCGAAAATGCCACAATGACCTGTTTAGGTTAAATTCAGGAGCCTACAAAAAGCCCTAACTTCCACAAATCATATCTATGAAAATATTGTGAACCAAGATCTGAAATGTTTCCATGATGTTACTCAGGATTTTGGCTTCGTGTTGTAAACATTTCAGCTTCCGAACCTTCGTAGAAAAAAAGTTATAGCAAAAATGCCACAATGACCTGTTTGGAGTAGCGAAACCCTAGAATCCAAAGCTCTGATACCAAATGTTATGAAACCAACTCCAAAAATAGAAGAAAAGAGAGATCAACGCCTTAGAAATCAACCACTTCAAGGGGGAAACCTCCAATACATTACATAAATGAACAATTATTGGATGATACAAATGACAAAACCTCCTTCTATATATAGGGGTCCATGGGGTCACAATATAATCGTAGCCAACCTAACAATAATAATGTAAGTAAAAAATAATAACAATATGGGGGTTACAGGGGTACAAAAATAACAATAAGGGGGCTACAATAATAACATTAAGGGACTACACTAGTAATATGGGTACCTAACATTTACATAAATGATTGGACATTATATAGTTTGTTAAAAAGAAAATCCAACCTACTTTGAGTGATGGTTGACTGCTGTAAATAGTTGTAGATCTCGCTAAACTTGAAAAAGTGCATTTTCGTCATCCCCTTCGAAACACTTCATAGGATTATATTTTGTAAAGAGGGAGTATGTGTTTATCCTACTAAGGTTGCAATGATCCTGAATCTTCCTTTGCCAACAAATGTTAAGAAACTGAGATCCACCCTCAACCACACGAGGTATTACCATAGGTTCATTCACAACTATGCCTTGATCATCACACCACTGGAGAATATTTTAAAGAAATATGAAAGGTTTGCATGGGTCAATGAATGTGAGGTTGCCTTCAATGTATTAAAAGGAAAAATTGGCAAGCACACCAATATTTGTTTATCCAGATTGGAAAAATAAATTTCATGTCCATGTTGATGCATCAGGAATCAATTTTGTATATTTTTTGACTCAGCCTAGAGATGGTAACATCGATCACCTAATATATTTTTATAGTAGAAAACTATCCACAATGGAAAGGAACTACATCACAACTGAATGCGAAGTGCTTGTGATGGTGTACTCACTATAGATGTTTTGACATTATCTTTTGGGGGACTCATTCAAGTTATTTACTGATAACTCTTCCCTGAAGTACATAGTCAACAAGCCTTTGCTCCAAAGGAGAATTTGTAGATGGATTCTGTTTTTCCAGAAGTTCACATTCTAAGTAATCATCAAGCTAGGAAGGTTGCATGTGGGTCTTGATTATCTTTCTCGGCTAGACTCGGGTGAAGCCAAGGGTTAGTAGATGATCAACTGCCAGATGATGACCTATTCTGAATTGAGGCCATACCAGAATATTTGGTGGAAATTGTGTTATTCCTAGCCACATGAAAATTCCTGGAGGAGTACACGATGATACAACGAAGGCACATGGTAGTTTGAGCTACAGATTCATAATTGGACGCAAGACAATTATACAAGATGGGACTTTACCATATATTGTGACGGTGTGTTATTCATCATGAGAAAAAAAATGCACTATGGTAATGTCATCAAGGAGTTGCGGGTGGATATATGGGCGGGAAGGCCGCTGCGAGAAAAGTGTTGCAGAGAAGAGTCTGGTGGCACACAATTTTTTGAGGTGCAAATAAATACGTCAAAAAATGCGACATTTTCTAACGTGTTGGAAGGCCATTGCATTGGGATGAACTTCCTTTACATCCGGTACGAGAAATTTAGGAATTTGAGAAATGACGGTAGAATTTGTGGGGCCCATTAATCCACCATCGTTATATTCCCATGCCAGGTACATTATCACTGCCACAAATTTCCTTAACACATGAGCTAAAGTTTAACCAGTTAAATATTTCACTATAGAAATCACCACCAAGTTCATCTTCAAAAATATTATCACTCACTTTAGGTGTCCCCGAGGCCTCACAAGTGACTAAGGGGGCCACTTCTTTAATGAGATAGTTTCCTCATTGGTGCATAAATTTATGATCCAACACTATAATAGCAACCGATACCACCCCTAGGAAAACGTCACAGTGGAAGATTTTAAAAAAATCTTAGAGAGAGGCCTCACCAAGATATGCTCTACTAACTGAGACGACTGGGATGAGCGGGTGTCAGCCACATAATGGGATTATCGTAAAACCATCAAGCACCTACACAAATTTACTTCCTTCCAACTTGTTTATGGATAAGAAGCTGTAGTACCCACCGAGTTGATCATCCCAAAAATTGTCATTGCATGGTCCAATCACACGTCAAAAGATGAATCAATTACAAAATGGTTGGATGAGATCTGAGAGTGGGAAAAAGCCAGATTCCTGGCGGATTTCCACCAAACTGTTGAGAAGGAGAGGCAGAAAGCAAGGCATGATCGACACATAAAGCGTAATTCCTTTTCAGCCAGGGATTAGGTTCTCTTATACGAGAAAATGTTATTAAAAGATCCTATAAAGCTGAGAATGCATTAGTTAGGACCATTCATTATTGCAGAATTAAAAGAATCGGGAGTTTTCAAACTCAGACAATTGGATGGAGTCCTATTTCCTAGCTGGTGAATGGTAAATGCCTGAAGCCCTTCCATGGCACACTCGGTTCTACATAAAACTGATTTGATATCCGAAAGGTGATCGTAGTTAGGTTTAGGTAAAGTCAGTCAGTTATATTAGTTGTTTTAGTCTTTTCAGTTGCATCAATTATTTTAGTTCCGTCAGTTATTTTAGTCATGTCAATTATGAATAATTTTTCATCGGCTATTTTAGTCGCATCAGTCACCATTAAAGTTGCATCAATTATCTTAGTTGCATCAGTTGAATACCTCCCTTCGCAATTGCTTGTGGTTAGGGAGTCACATGTGGCAATCGTCTTGTCCATAATAATTAGTAATAATTCCCTGCATCATTTCAAATTTAGGCTAAATCTCTCCTATAATATCCATGACAAGATATGGTTCTCAAATTTTTGGAATCTACCATCATCTCGTCATAATTTATGATCATTATCACTCGTATTTTTCATTTTTCATGTCATCTGGGTCAAATCCGAGTCACAACTTGCCGTTAATACCATGATTTCAATCGAGGATAGAAAGTTTCCATATTATTAGTTAAATGGTCTAATAAAAATCATCGTGTCGAGTCTTTCTACTTAGTTTTAATGACAATGATAAGTTCCTTAGTAGTAGAGCCTAGGTGGTCGAATTTCCTTGTCTGGATTCTGTGTCGAATTTCCCCAATCCTCAACCCTAATTCAAACCCCCTATATCTGTTGTGTATAGTCACTAAATTGAAAACATGACTAAGGTCACCATAATATTTGTTCCCACACCTAAATCTGACTCCAGATTCACTGAAATTGAGCCTCTCTATGGAAAATATGAGAAGGACACACTTGTGGATAATGACATATCAGACTCTTTCCATTTCCCCATACTCAAGAGAAGCTTTTACAGAAGTTCTAGCCAAGTAAGATGGAATAAATCCATCTAGAATAAAAGAGAATTTCAGAGGCCTACAAAGGTTGACACTGCTAAATTCACAAAGTTTACCAGTGTTTCTCACTTCAGAAGAAGCAATGAAATGTACCAAATTCCTCATCATTTCAATGCATGGGTTTTCTCTTTGGCTTGAAAAGGAATACCCCATACATGCAACAACATTCAACGACTAACAATACTATCTATTGCAGGATTCACAATTTCATCTTCATTCTAAAATGATTTCAAGCGGGGAAAGAAGATGGGTGACAACAATTAATACACAAATTTGTTGAGATTCAACAAGATGATGAGCTTAGTTAAAATGAGTCGCCTTCACTAAGTGGGCCCGCAGGCTATTTTTAAGTGCAAGTCTATATTTAGACATGGTGATCATATTTCAGAAGTTGCAGGATGCTATTTGTGGATGGTTGGTCAAGTTGGAAAAATAGATGAAATTATATTTTTAGAATATTGGGTAAAGTCTATTTATAGATCATCGATCTAAAATAGAACTGTCGATTATTATTAGCTCTTAATAATAATCCGATAATAAACAACAACTTATTCTCTTAGAGCACTTAATTTCAGTGTACAGATTTGGAAAATTAGTGGGCTGAAGGAATTACGCAATTCCTAGGGTTTACTGGTGGTTCATGCATGGAGGACTCAATTAGAACTGAAGTGGAAAAGTTATGACAAAGTTGGAAGAGTAGTTCATGGAATTTTTATTCAGTTTAACTTAGTTAATGGAGTTAAACTCAGTTGAGCTAGTTGTATCTAGTCTAATTGAATGATACACTAGTTAGAGTGAGAGTGGCGTGAATTAATTAGTTAATTAATTCACAAATAATAAATCATTAATCAAATGAACAAATACAACAGTTAACTACAGTGCATGTCAGTTCCAGTGGAGACCAAGTGGAGAGATAGGTGAAAGGGCCAGATGGACTATCTGTTGTGAGTATAGTGATGCAATGATTGCACCACACACACATTAAAGTTTCTAATGATGATTTTACAGTCAAGGCAAGGGAAATTAAAATTAATTCAGAGCTATTCTGTTGGCAATATGATGCAATGTGTTGTCCTTGATGGCAACCCACTTAATGAAGATGATGGCAACCTACTTGATGAAGTCATTCCTGACTTGATGGACTTGGTAATGATATAAATCTGATGTGATATGATGTGTCTACAGAGCAACTCAACTGTAATGATGAAAGGAATTTCAGTATGTGCTAGAACAATGATGAAAAGTGTATGTCACAAGGCATACGCGGGTTTGCTTAAGGAAAGTCGCGTATGTATGCGGAAAAGGACGTGCCAAGTCGCGTATGGTCAATTGCGCTCTAAATGAATAAAACCAAGGGTTACTACCATGGTATTGACCCATTGTATTGAGTAATGATTCGTCTATGTGACCCCGTCCAGGAATACCATCGAAAGTAATGTGGTTTTGGCTCATGGTATTGATAAAGGGTAAACCTATATAAGGAGAAGAAATTCATTGTGCAAAGGTGTGAAAGAAGTCTGAGCTTGAATGAATACTTCTCTCTGAAGCATATCTGAATGGAAAGGGTTACAGTTGAATGAAAGATCTGAATGTATGATGCACCAATGAAGAAATGATGAAGAAGGGAATCTAGATCTGGAATGTATTTGTATCGCTTAGACCGTTTATGGAATGATTAGATCTCGGGTATATGCAACATATGTCCGAAGTAAAGGGTAAAATCTGAGTGATGTATCTGTTCTGAAGAATTGCAATGACCTAAATGTCTGAAGAACTATACGCTAGTTCGCCGCAGTGGAAGCGCGTATATACGCGGGTTGGATAAAGCGAAAGCGTATGTCAGAAACTAGCCTTGTAATATGTGTAGATGTATACGCGGGTTGATGGATTGGAAGCGGACATACGCGGTGACCGTGAGTTGCTTGTGATGAAAACTAGGGTTTTGCTGAAGTATGAAAGGTGAAATGTCTGATCTGTTCTGCTATGTTACTGCTATTTGTATTCTACAATTCTGGGTTGTCTGAATTGATAAGTATCAGTTTTGATGTATGATTGAGCTTAAATGTGTGGAGTGGGTCCAGTATGAAAATATGATGAAAAGTGTCCTGCAAGTTGTGCTCTAAAGAAAGCTTTTGGATCCAGTATGAAAAGTGATGAAACGTGGTCCACAAAGGTGCTGAGGGTTGTAGCTTTCAGTCAGGGGGTTGTAGCTCCCTTCCAGGTGAGGCTGGTAAACGAGAGTAGGGGGTCGTAGCTCCCTTCCAAGAGAGGCTGGTAAACGAGAGCAGGGGGTCGTAGCTCCCTTCCAGGAGAGTCTGGTAAACGAGCGCAGGTGGGTGCTTGTGTACTGGTTTGAGTCTGCGCCAGTACATAGTTGTAAGATGTTTTCTTTATAATAAAATATTGAAGGCTGAGACAACGGCAGCGGTGGTTTTCTCCCGACTTGGGTTTCCACCTAAAATCCTGGTGTTCATGTGTGATGCTTATGTGTGATGACTTACTCTGTTATTACTACACATGTATATTGCTATATAAACATCTGATGAATGAATGATGGTCGATGAAAGGAAGCGAATGACCACATAATTGATCTTCCTCGTACATGTGTTTTTATGAAGGAGACCCACATACATTTTCAGTTGGATTCAGCAGCAGCGCAGGTTTTGTGGTGTGGAAAGTAAAAGATTAGAGTACCCTGTAACACCGACCCCCCCCCCCCCTCTCAGTATTTTTCCCAACAATTGGTATCAGAGGAGGTCCTTCTGCAGAAGCTTGATCGCTTGAAGGAGATCTGTCGCAATGGGAAGTCATGAAGGAGTAATGTCTATAAGGCCACCTCTATTCAATGGAGAAAATATGTTATTCTGGAAGATACGAACAAAAGCATATCTGCAAAGTCTTGGTGCAGAAGTATGGGCAATCGTGGAAGAAGGTTATCAGTATCCGGCAAGTATTCCAACTTATGCAGCGGAAAAGAAGAAATATGAAGTCAATGCCAAAGCAGTCAATGTTTTACTAGGAAGCATGTCTGAACCAGAATTTGCTAAAGTGATGCAGCTAAATTCAGCAAAAGAAATATGGGACAAAATCATTTTGAGCTATGAAGGAGATACAACGGTAAAAAGTGAAAAACTCCAAACTCTCAGAATTGAATATGAAAATTTAAGGATGCATAGTGATGAGAGTATTGCCAGTTTCTTTTTACATCTAGATGATATTGTAAATTGTATGAGAAGTTTGGGTGAAACCATAACCGATACAACTATGGTGGAAAAAGTCTTAAGATCTTTGACTTCAAAATTTGAGTCAAAAGTATCAGCTATTGAAGAAAGGCAAGATCTGCAAACTCTTACTATTGTTCAATTACATGGTATTCTGACTGCTTATGAAATGAGACAAGGAGGTCCCTCTCAAACCAAAGAAGTTGCTTTCAAGGCATGTGCAAAAAGAAAAGACAAGGAAGATGTCAAGGAATCAAATTATATATCAGAGGAAGAAGAAGCAAATTTTGTGAGAAAACTCCAACTAGGAACTGGAAGATTCAAAGGTAAGCTCCCCTTCAAATGTTTTGCTTGTGGAAAAGTTGGTCATTATGCCGCTAAATGTCCTTATGAAGATAATCATGGTAAAGGGAAACAATTTGAAAAGAAAAAGAGTTATTATACACATGAAGTATCTGATGAGGAAGAAGAAGATTCTGACCAAGATCTACAAGTGCTTATGGAAAAGAAGCAAAAGAAGAAGGCTACTCAAAAGAAGACATCTCAGAAGACATGTGTGGCAGAAAATGAAGAAGACAAAACAGGTACTGATTGTTGTTCTTATGATTCACTTTCTTGTGCAAGCAATGGTGAAGATAGTGAACGTAACATTATAAGTCTAGAAGCAAATCTCAAAATCAATGATGAAAGCAATGATTGGAATCAATTTCATAAGAGAGAATCTGTCTACAAAGATATGATCTCTAGAATGAATGAACAGAAAGAAATACTAAATGGACAGATAGACAAGTATCAAAAGTTGTATGTTTTTGCAACCAATCAAAGTGAAAGACTTGAAGCAGAAATCATCTCTCTCAAAGAAGATCTGGAAAAATCAAATAAGAAGAATGAAGAACCCCTATCATTTGAAAAGGAAGGACTTGAAGCAGAAATCATCTCTCTCAAAGAAGATCTGGAAAAATCAAATAAGAAGAATGAAGAGTTGCTACAGACATGTGAAGAAAACGAAAATTGGTTGAAGGAAGAAATTTTAAAATTGAATGATCAAGTAGAAGAAGGAAAAAGGGTCGAAGAAAGCATGAAGAAGCAATGAAAAACAATTGGAGGTTGAGGTAAACATTCTCAAAGGTAAATTAGAAGAAAAGGATAAACTCTTGAGGTTTCAAGACAGTACTAAGATTCTGGATAATATTCTTAGTAATCAAAGGTCTCCTTCTATTAAACTTGGTCTTGGTTTTCATGAAACTGTTAAAGGAGAATCTAGTTTGCAAGGAAGTGCTAAAGATTCAAAGGATGTCAAAGAAAAACTTGAAGTATTGAAAGAAACAAAAGGTCAACCAACAATTATGAATTCTCAAAAGAAATCTTTTGTTGCAAACTATAGAAGTATCAATAATGTTGAATGCTTTACATGTCATAATTATGGGCATATTGCAGCCAATTGCAAAAGCAAGATGTTTCAGGCACATACAAACATATTCTACAGAGAAAGGTACTCTGGTTTCTTCAAGGGATATTGTTTTTCATGCAACAAGTATGGTCATAAAGCAGCTGATTGCAATAGAAGGAAGAACAGAGAAACACACTATGATCCTTATGATTACTTCTCTGGTCATATAAGATGTTATGCTTGTAACAAGTATGGACATGTGGAAAAATAATCCAGGATGAACAGATCTGAGAAATTGAATAATTTTCAGCACACAATTAGAAATTTCAAGCAAAGCTGGAATAGGAAGGAAGACCGGTCAGAAACGTAGGGAATATTGACCCTACTGCAGTCATCAGCTTCTGAAGCTTACTTCTCTTAATGACTGCAGAAGTGATGTGAGATACATTATGGAGCTTAGTAATGTATCGTCATAGGGGGAGCGATGTATGATGATTCTCATGGTTGGTTTTGTTATTCTGGTTATGTTTATTTCTGACAGAGCATCTGATGTGAAGAAGACAGGTACAGGTAGTACAACTTCAGGGGGAGATGGAGGAATGTGAAATTTTCTATAATTCACTTTCCATACGCGGGTTCAGTGAACTAAAGCCGCGTATAAATGCGAGTTCCAGCAGACACAGTCGCGTATGCATTGATGATAAGAGAATTGGGATGACAGCTGAAGATCAGGAGCAGAGGTTCAGGGGGAGCATCAGTCTGACTGCTAATGATTGTACTGTTAGCATTATTCTGGTTATACTCATGCTAATGAAATGATACACGGTTTCTTATGTTGAAGATTATGGATGAGCTCGAATTGCTTATTTGATGAAGAATATCTTTTGGATATGATGGAAGTCTTATGATTCGGAGATCCGGACAGATCATGCAGATATTTTTGCTGTTAAAAGTATTCAGATTGCACAAGCTAAGGAGGAGCTTTGGTCACATGGAAAGGATGCATTGGATGCACATTTTCAGGGGGAGCATTAGTCTTGCTGAGTATAATGTATTGTTGGCATTATGATGGTTCTGTAATATGATCTCTCTTCTGAGGTCTTTTCTGGTATTGGTCATAAAAGGTCATATTTGTAATTTGTTGAAAAGGTCATGTTGAGACCTCTGATGTAAATTGTAATATTCAGTCATGTAAGGACTTGTTCAATGTGTAAACCCACTTGGTTGGGTAATTGGATCAAAATGTGTAAACCCACTTGGTTGGGTAGTTGAGTCAAATTGTGTAAACCCACTTGGTTATTTGAGTCTCATATGTAAATCCACTTGGTTGGATCTTTGATGTAAGTATGAGTCCTTGGTGATAGGAAGGTCATAGAGTCATGTACTTCATTATAGAATATGTTTGAAGACTCAGCATGAATTCAGGGGGAGCATGGTAACTTCAGTGCACATCAGATCTATAGTGCTATACATGAGGAGAAAAACCTTGTGTTGATTTTTGATCCACCCTTTGCCCTTGATGACAAAGGGGGAGAGTGACATGGTGTTTGAATAAGGGGAAAGAATGTCATGGTATTTGAATAATGGTTATGCTTCATGTATCTATCTGTTGTGGTGATCAAACACCATCGTGGTTGCCATCAAGTCCAAAGGGGGAGATTGTTGGCAATATGATGCAATGTGTTGTCCTTGATGGCAACCCACTTAATGAAGATGATGGCAACCTACTTGATGAAGTCATTCCTGACTTGATGGACTTGGTAATGATATAAATCTGATGTGATATGATGTGTCTACAGAGCAACTCAGATGTAATGATGAAAGGAATTTCAGTATGTGCTAGAACAATGATGAAAAGTGTATGTCAGGTACAGGCAATGGTTAAGGGAAATGCCAGACAATGAAAAGGACGTGCCAAGTCGCTGGCATAACAATTGCGTCAAATGAATAAAACCAGGGGTAACCACCATGGTATTGACCCATTGTATTGAGTAATGATTCGTCTATGTGACCCTGTCCAGGAATACCATCGGAAGTAATGTGGTTTTGACTCATGGTATTGAAAAAGGGTAAACCTATATAAAGAGAAGAAATTCATTGTGCAAATCATGAGTGTGGGTGCAAGATGTCTGAGCTTGAATGAATACTTCTCTCCGAAGTATATCTGAATGGAAAGGGTTACAGTTGAATGACAGATCTGATTACATGATGCACCAATGAAGAAATGATGAAGAAGGGAATCTAGATCTGGAATGTATTTGTATCTGCTAGATCTGTTTATGGAATGATTAGATCTGAGATGAGGCGAACATATGTCTGAAGTAAAGGGTAAAATCTGAGTGATGTATCTGTTCTGAAGAATTGCAATGACCTAAATGTCTAAAGAACTATACGCTAGTTCGCCGCAGAGTAAGCGCGTATATACGCGGGTTTGCTGAAGAAAAAGCGCGTATGGGTTGTGAAACTAGCTCTGTAATATGTGTAGATGTATACGCGGGTTGATGTGATTTGGAAGCACGTATATACACGGTATCAGTGAAAGGAAAGCGCGTATGCAAACTAGGGTTTGCTGAAGCATGGGGTATGAAATGTCTGATCTGTTCTGCTGTGTTACTGCTATCTGTATTCTACAGTTCTGAGTTGTCTAAATTGATAAGTATCAGTTTGATGGATGATTGAGCTTAAATGTGTGGAGTGGGTCCAGTCTGAAAATATGATGAAAAGTGGCCTACAAGTTGTGCTCTAAAGAAAGCTTTTGGATCCAGTGTGAAAATTGATGAAACGTGGTCCATGGTGGTGCTGAGGGTTGTAGCCTGGGCCGTGGGTTGTAGCTCCCTTCCGTGTGAGGCCGGTGTTCAGAGAGCAGGAGTCGTAGCTCCCTTCCAGGAGAGGTCGGTAAACGAGCGCAGGTGGGTGCCTGCGTGCTGGTAGGAGTCTGCACCAGCACATATGTTGTAAGATGTTTTCTCTATAATAAAATATTGAAGGCTGAGCAACTGCAGCGGCGGTTTTCTCCCGACTTGGGTTTCCACCTAAAATCCTGGTGTTCATGTGTGATGCTTATGTGTGATGGTTTATTCTGTTCTTACTGCACATGTTTACTGTTTATTGAACATCTAATGAATGAATGATGGAATGATATAAGTGAAGAATTAATGACATAATTAGATCTCTGTGTATACGCGAGTTTTATGAAGGATATCCACGTGTATACGCTAGTTGGATTCAGCAAAGTAGCGTATGGGTTTTAGAAAGTGGAAAAGTAAAAATATTAGAGTAATTCCTAAATACTGATTCACCCCCCCCCTCTCAGTATTTTTCCCAACATATTCTTCAGCAGGGATTTCACAATGGAGGCAGGCTATCAGGTGGCAAGAAATCGGTGCATGGATTTGCATATTTCTTCTGATTAGTGTGTGACGATTGATTATACTGAGAGCTTGATGTAATAAGATTTGTATGATATTTTTACATGATCTCCATGATACATAATATATGATAGTTTGGGTTTTCAGCTTCAAGCTTTCCCATTATACAACTGTGTTATGTGTGATTTTTCTTATTTGCTTCATGTGTTTGCAATTGATTTTAATTTATGCAAAATGTTAACAGTGGAAGGATTATGTATTTAGCAAGAAGATAAATATTGTTAGATTAGGAGAATTAGGATATATACATGCATCTTTTATATAATTTATACATGGTATCAAAGCAGTGTTAATTCTTGAAGATTGCAATTGTGAAGAATTTCTGAGTTTGTGTTGGTGGACAATTTGAATTTGCTTCATAAAATTCTTGGTGCGACAGTTGAGTATACATTGAAATGTATTTAAATGGGTTGCGATTGGAGTATACGCTTGATGAGAGATCAAATTACATAGCTTGGAAGGATAGGATGGAGGCGATGATGGAGGATAATGGAATGAAGGAGTTCATCGATAGCGATGTTCCTAAGCCGGGATCTAGCAATGCTGCATTACTTGACGCATGGCAAAAGAAGATAGCAAAGACAAGAATAATTCTGCTGGAAGGTGTGAAGGACCATATTGTGTCCAGCCTTCACGGGAAAGCCACTCCATTTGCAATGTGGAAGGATTTGACGGATTTGTTCCAAAGCAGTAACGACCATAGGAAGTTGGCGCTAAAAGATAAGCTCAGAAAAATAAAAATGGAGAAGGGTGACAATATTCCAAAATATCTCACGAAGTTTGTCCACTATAGGGATGAACTGGGAAGTGTGGGGATTACTGTTGATGATGAATACTTGGTGAGATTGGCTCTCCTTGGGCTTCCGAAGAGTTGGCATAGCTACAAAGACGCTGTCAATGGATGGGAGAAACTGCGAGGATGGGAGCGACTATGGTCAGAACTTGTGCAGGAGGAGGTAAGGTGAAGTATCAGGGATGGCTCTTCATCAAAGAATGAAGATGAAGAAAATTGCGCTTTGGCTGCCAAAGCAAGGAAAGGGAAGGGGAAGAAATTTCCTTCAAAATTCGAAGCAAAAGGAAAGAAGCAGGATTTGTCCAAGGTGAAGTGTTTTCACTATCATGAACATGGGCATTTCACTACTAACTGCCCACAGAAGAAGAAGAACAAGAAGGTTGCTGGAGCTGCAGCTGGAGAAGCCTTAGCCTTGCAATTTGAAATTTATTTCTCTTTGATCGCATGCTTGGTTTCAAGCTATATGGGATTGGTGTGGTATCTTGATAGTGGTGCGTCTTTCCATATGATGGGAGACAAGGAGTTGTTTAGTGACTTGGAGGAGAAGGACCTTCAAATGCATATAGAGATGGGCGACGATGGTCGATACAGTGCGACCAGCATTGGGACCATTACCTTTGAGAGGGAGTCAGGTAATCCATTTCTATTGAAAGATGTTATGCATGTTCTAGGTTTGAAGAAGAAATTGGTCTTGGTCACAATGTTGGAAGACAAAGGTTATGACGTTGTTTTTAGCGATGGAAAAGCTTTCCTGTGACATAAAAAAACAGGTCAAACCAAGAGGATAGGGATTCGAGTTAAGAATCTCTACAAGATGGAGGTAGACAGCGGCGCTGCAATGATGGGCAAAGTAGAAGAAGTGGTGAGCCAGGATGAGGGCGAATTATGGCACAGGAGATTGGGCCAACTTCACTATGGTGCTTTGAAGATTTTGCAACATATTTCTACTGGACTTCCCAAGGGTACTCTTGCACAGTTAGATCAGTGCAAGGGATGTAATATGAGTAAGTTTGTGAAGACCACCTTTCATGAGAAGGAGAACCGTGCTTCGATGATCCTGGAGAGAATTCACACAGACGTGTGTGGACCTTTCTCGGTTACTTCAACAAAAAAACAAAGGTATTATGTTATATTTGTTGATGACTATTCTCGTAGATGCTGGATCTTCTTCATGCAAAAGAAGAGCGAAACATTCTCAAAGTTCTGTGAGTTTAAAGCATTGGTGGAGAAGGAGTCAGGGAAGCAAGTGAAATCTCTACAGAGCGATAATGGTGGTGAATACACCTTAGAAGAATTCAAAGACTTCTATAGAAAAGAAGGAATTCGAAGAGAACTCATAATGCCTCATAACCCACAGCAGAATGGGGTCGTGAAGAGGAAGAAAAAAATGATTGTGGGTGCTACACGAGCTATGCTTGAGAAGGATCTAGACTTGCATGCAATGGAGGAACTACCTATTCTGAAAGATGAACCTCCAGATGTGGATCAGCCACAAGAGGAAGTTCATGGAGTGGAGGAGTCCACTCATGTAGAGCCAAACATCAGAACTAGCAGAAAGCGTACCACAGAAGCTGAGAGACTGAAGCTTGATGCGACACAGTGCAGACAGAGATAGTCACTTGACCATTTTATTGGATAAATGGATCTTATGAGCAAGTGTGTCGTGACAGAGCCATCTTATTTTGAAGAAGTAGTGTAGGAGCCCACATGGGTAGATGCCATGGTGGAGGAGTATGACTCCATTGTCAGAAACAGTGCTTGGGAGATTATTCCAAGGCTGGTGGGTAAATCAATTGTAGGATCAAGATGGATCTACAAGGTAAAGCAAGCTGCTGATGGGAGTGTCAAGAAGTATAAGGCAATATTTTTTTCCCGGGGCTTCTCACAGATCGAGGGGATTGATTATGAAGAAACCTTTGCACCTGTCGCACGGTATTATTCCATAAGGACCATCCTTGCTCTATCATTGTAGATGGGTTGGCACATTCATCAGATGGATGTGAAGACTGTGTTCTTTAATGGGATCATTGATGAAGAGGTGTACATTGAGCAACCTGAAGGATTTGAGATCTTCAGCAGTGAGTCGCATGTGTGCAGGCCCAAAAGAGCGATGTATGGGTTGAAGCAAGCACCTCGTGCTTGGTACACACGGGTCGACAGCTATTTCACTGGACTTAGCTTCACCAAGAGTGAGGCGGATGCAAACCTGTACCAAATTGTGGTGGAGGGTAAGCTTTTAATCATTTTTCTTTATGTTGATGATTTAATACTAACGGGTGATGAGTAGTTGATACACTCATGCAAGGCAGATCTTGCAAAGGAGTTTGAGATGAAGGATTTGGGTCTCCTTCATTATTTCCTTGGATTGGAAATATGGCAGTGGGAAGGTGAATTGTTTGTGTCTCAAGGAAAGTATGCCTGGGAGATACTTGAGAAGTTTCACATGCAAGGATGCAAGCCTATCGACACTCCTCTTCTAGGAAATTGGAGGAAAGAGAATGCTACATCGGAAGAGGTAGTGGATGTCACTGTTTATCTACAGTTGGTGGGTTCAGTCATGTATTTAGTTAATACAAGATCAAACATATGATATGTGGTGAACCAACTTTCACAAGTGATGGTTAAGCCCACCAAGCTCTTTTGGAAGGCAGGCAAGCATGTCCTGACACATCTCAGGGGCACATCTAAGTATGGCTTATGGTACAGACAGACGGATGAGGTGAAGTTGCATGGCTTCACAGATGTAGATTGGGCAGGCAGCCCAACGGACAGAAAGAGCACATCAAGATGTATTTTCAATATTGGATCTATTGCAGTTTCTTGGTACAACAGTAAACAAAGATCCGTGGCACTCAGTTCAACAGAAGCATAATACATGGCAGCAAGTCAAGTTGCATGTGAGGCTATCTAGATGAGGAAGATCCTGGTCGGTTTGTTCAGTTCACATTTAGATCCTAAAGTGATACATTGTGATAATCATAGTTGCATTAAACTCTCAATTAACCCTGTGTTTCATGATAGATCTAAACATATTGATATCCGGTATCATCATATCAGAGATTGTGTGCAACGAAAGATCATGTTGCTTCAGTACATTCCTACGGAAGATCAGGATGTAGATATTATAACGAAAGCGCTCACCAGGAGCAAATTCGAATACCATAGAGGCAGGATCAGGGTGAAGGATAATCCCTATCTTGTTGAGAGGGAGTGTTGAGATTCAACAAGATGATGAGCTTAGTGAAAATGAGTCACCTTCACTAAGTGGGCCCACGGGCTATTTTTAGGTGCAAGTCTATTTTTAGACTATGTCTATTTTTAGACATGGTGATCATATTTCAGAAGTTGCAGGATGCTATTTGTGGATGGTTGGTCAAGTTGGAAAAATAGATGAAATTCTATTTTTAGAATATTGGGTGAAGTCTATTTATAGATCGTCGATCTAAAAATAGAAGTGTTGATTATTATTAGCTCTTAATAATAATCCGACAATAAACAACAACTTATTCTCTTGGAGAACTTAATTTCAGTGTACAAATTTGGAAAATTAGTGGGCTGAAGGAATTCCAAAATTCCTAGGGTTTACTGGTGGTTCATGCACGGAGGACTTAGTTAGAACTAAAGTGGCAAAGTTATGACAGAGTTGGAAGAGTAGTTCATGGAGTTGTTATTCAATTTAACTCAGTTAATGGAGGTAAACTCAGTTGAGCTAGTTGTATCTAGTCTAACTAAATGATACACTAGTGAGAGTGGAGTGAATTAATTAGTTAATTAATTCAAAAATAATAACTCATTAATCAACTGAAAAAATACAACATTTAACTTCAGTACATGTCAGTTCCAGTGGAGAGATAGGTGAAAGTGCAAGATGGACTATTTGTTGTGACTATAGTGATGCATTGATTGTACCACACACACATTGGAGTTTCCAATGAGGCTTGCGTAGTCAAGGCAAGGGTAATTCTAATTCATTCAGAGCTATTCTTCAGTAGGGATTGCGTAGTGGAGGTAGGCTATTAGGTGGCAAGAAATCGGTGCATGGATTTGAAAATTTCTTCTGATTAGTGTGTGACGATTGATTGTACTAAGAGATTGATGTACTAAGCTTTGTATGAGATTGTTACATGATCTCCATGATACTTAATATATGATAGTTCGGGTTTTCAGCTTCAGGCTTTCCGGTTAAACAACTGTGTTATGTGCGATTGTTTTTATTTGCTTCATGTGTTTGCAATTGATTTTAATTTCTGCAAAAGATTAACAGTGGAAGGATTCTGTATTTAGCAAGAAGATAAATATTGTTAGATCAGGAGAATCTAGATATATACATGCATCTTGTATATAATTTCTACAAAATTATGATACTTAGCGTGGTGGTAAGGGATACATTATTGAACTAACTAGCAAGCCTACCATAAAAATTTTCCTTCTATACAATTGTTGGAAAAATAATGTGCCATCACTCAAAGGGTGAGTGCAACTTGGATACCATTTCAGTGGCAGAAGCTTGTGAGAAAGGCACACAATTAAATTGGTGCAGTTATCTATTGAATGAGCTCTTTGAAGCCAATGAATATGTATACAAGAGGGATACATGTTTTGTATATGGATATTTTGTTGTTTCCTTAGCTATTATGAAGTGGTGCCCACCATAAGGCATAGAGCTAGCACTGGTTGATGAGGATCAACCCCTCGCACTCAGATACTTACCATGATGGAATTCAGGGGACCCCAAAAAAATGAAATTATTGAGGTTTATTTCACTGGATGGTATGAAAAGATGTTAGTTTTCACTAAATCTAGGCCTAGGATCCCACTATTTCTCTTAGATGAATATTCACAGGAAATATGGTTTTGGGTAAGCCATGGTAGCACTTGGATTTTCCCTAAGTGCATCAACCCAGACACATTCCAGAAGCGTGCTCAACCCTTTATTCACTTAGAGGAGGCATTCCATACTAAATTCACGTACTGGCATGGAGTTGCTGGAGAAATCCGGGATGGAAAGACGACATATTCATTCGAAGGGATTTTTTCGTAGTCATTTCCTGGTGAAAGCCCCTCCGCCTCTTAGAAGCGAATGGAAGAGGAAACACTCAACCTGGTCTCGAAGAAGCTCATGACAATGATGATTTCCTTTCATAGTAATTTAGAGGATCTCAGAACGTTAGTATGTCCTTTCCCTTCATTTTCTAAATTTATTAATGTTATTCTAATTTATATTTGATATGTAGCACAACCATTGCTTCAAATCCCTCTGTGGGCCCTCATTCTCATACTAAAATTATCATCCAAAATATTCACCCACTTGCCACCAGTGTACCATCAATTCCCAAGAAACGAATTAAAGCTACCTCTTCTCAAGTCGTTGATCTCACCGACGAGGAACAACAATCCCATACTAGCACATGAATCATTGAGGAAGACCCACCATCCACATCCACTTTATCCACAATGCCGTGCAATCCATCACCATGAATAACCAAGCTTTCCATCAACCACCATCTCAAACATTCCTCCGTCCGGAAATGTTCTCAGTGCTGAGATTAAAATGGAAATAGACTCTGTAATTCAGTCCATTATGGAAACTACCAATGTGGCACTCACAGTTCCCCCTACAAGAGTAGAGTCCATTAATACACATTTTTTATCTTTACTACTAGCACCAGGCCCACTAATGACAACCTTTCAGCCTATCAACTCTGAGAAATTGGGCAGAGAAACCATATGCACCTTTCACCCAACACCCAATCCCACCCCCCTGTCACTACCACATTTTAGTCTAGACCATATCAGTTTTCACACTGCCGAGCCCTTGCAATGGGAGACCTCACCCCAGGGGTAGTCTAAGAAATCAGTTTCTAGCATCCAATTGCTAAAAATTTGATACCTTGCACCTGCTACTATGACCCCTGATGACCTCTAAAGTTGGTCGTCATCTCAATTGTTTACTTTTATTCAATTAGATGCATGCCAAGCAGAGGCGTTTCACACAAATATGAAGACCGAACACGAGCAACAACAACATCAAATCCTTTCCATTACAACTAAAAGAGATCAAATTATTTATGAGAAATAGGTTCTACATAAACAAATTAACAAAATTAGTGCAAAGTTCTAGGATCTTTGGCCCTCAGTTTCTGAAATAGTAACAAATGCACCAGAATACTTTTTAACCTACACTCTTTCAGGGTGTTTTGATCACATCAACACTGTCTACACCAACCTCATCTAAAACAAAATAGCTTAAAAGAACTATTTCCACCACCCAAAGGGTGCTACGACATCCAGCAACCATGTATAGTAGCGAGATTGAGCAAAAAATCACTGAAGTAGCTTTTCTGAAAGCATATATTATACAGGCTATGGGGGAAGTTAAATAACTCTTCGCCCAAGTTTGATACTAGTCAGACTTACTTGCAAATAAAAATCAACCAGTCTAACCCCTGTGCCAATAGGCTAACCAAATCTTTAATCAAGCCATGGCAACCCAAGACCTCAACCATCAAAAGGAGCTTCTTGCATAGATGGATGTATTTGAAAAACAGATCCATCAAATTAAGTATGAACTGTGCAAGACAAAGAATTTTCTCCATGAACTTAAGCCACCAACACAGGTCCACTTCCAGAAGCTAAAAAGGATTAGTGCAGTGGTAGAAACTCAATGGAATTCCCTCCTGTCAACACGACTTGATCAACTAACTACTGAACTTACAACATGGTTCATTGAGCAAGCCACACTCTCACAGGTCCATGGCAGACAACCCTTGTTTAGTACACACATTTTAAAATCGTCACCATCCAATATGTCCTAGGGTTGGGTCCTTCATTTGAAGGAATAGGCCAAGGAGGAGAAACACTAGTAGGAGCCCCACAATATAAATAAGCACCAAAAAATCAAACAAATGATTGAATCGAAGATGAGTGAAATGACTGTGGTCAGGGCTTCTTGGGTCTTTTGTTTTGGGGAAATTTTTTTGACACATTTTTACCATATTTTGACCAAATGTGACTGCTGGAAAGTCACAGAGAAGGAAACTGAGGAAGGATAAGGAATCCGCTAAAGTCTAGAAGTTGCAGAAGATCGTTCAGGGAAATAAGGGAACATGTTGTCACAACTGAGCCGAAATGTTCGTTAACAATAAAGGAAGCAGTCACAACTGAGAAATGGAAGTAGCCAACAAGGAAAGGGAAGAGCATCCAAGGATGAAAGTAGTAGTCCAGGTGATCGCAATGCATAAAAGATGAAGGAAAAGCCAAAATGAAAGAGAGAGGAGAGTATATTGAATTGTTGTCATGGAGGCTATTGAGATTTACCTGATTCTGTGATCCCGTGGCCATGTATTAGTCTATGTTCTTAACTCTTATTCTATTGGGAAGACACCTGGGCCTGAATGTAATGATGTAATGTTGGTTGAAACTAATGAAATTGAAATATGCAAGGATGTTTTATGACCTAATTTTGTTGGTTTTATGTGACCCTTCTAAAATTTTTAATATGAATGCATGTGCATATTCTATGTTCCTTTGAATTCTTTAATGATTATCTTCCGCAATGGTTATATGTATGATGCAATGCTTCTAAGTTTAAGAGCCCTGGTAGCCTCTGCGTGATTCCTCCTAATCCATGGTTCCAATCCCTTACCTAAGTAAGGTCATGACATGCCTCGAGTGAGACACCTTATTCTTCTTGAGTAAGGTGAAAATGCCGACGCTACGCTAGATTACAACATAAAATTTTTGTTGGCCCCTGTGCCTGAACCCAGGGTCTTTACATGCCCACCATTTCTCGCCAATAGTGAGAGGGGTAACACTTATAAATAAAGGGTACAATGAAATTTTCTAGCTTACATAACAATATAAATGGCCTCATACATTTGAAGGAGGGACTTACATCCCTTCTCATAACTGTCCAAGTGCTTAGTGTGATGTTTTGCACTATGAACCATGTGACAAATTAGTAGCACAATACATGTCCTTGTACCAATAATTAATTAGGGGATAGATTGATCATTAAAAGTGTCATTAATCATAAGATCCAACATTTTAGAGTTAAATATGATTCCCATTGGTATATTTCACTATTTTTCTCCCACTTAACATGATAATATTTAATTTTGTTGAAGGGGATTTCCTCTTGTTTTCTTTGTACAATAATTGATGCTAAGATATTATATATTAACATTGAGCTATAAACCATATATTTTAAGATGATATTATAATTTCCTATTATAATCAATTATAAACATCAATGTCTTTATCTATTTGTAATCCTGGTCAAAATAACAAAACAAAAATAAATTGTTTAAAATAAAAATAAATTGAAAACACAAATTAAAAGAAACCATTTTTTTTGTAAGCTTCGTAGGTCCTCTTCATTCATTCATTTTCAATAGCAGGTTACAACCACGAAAGACGTTTGGTGGCCTCAACCTACCCATTGGGAAACCAAGTTTGTTGGCCACTGAAACACATTATAAGCCATCCAAAATATTGGTACCTTAAGTCTGTCAAACATGGACTTATAGGCCTAAATGTCTAAAAACCAATTTTCATTTACATATACATAACTGCAATATTTAAAGCTACTCGACATATACATCACAAAGTTAACCAAAAAAACCATAACAAAGCTAAACATTAATCATCATTAGAGGAATCTAGAGGGGTGGGGTCCTTTGCACTAGGACTAGGTAATTCTGACCGAGGGAGGCACAAAATGTGCTTTTAAATATGCCCAAGGCAGACATTTTGTTTCTAGATTTGGAATTGAATCAACTGCAATTCCTTCTAAATTTCCTGAAGACTAGGGTCTAATTTAGTAGAATTATATGACAAAGTCATAATGGCTTTAGCCATAAGATGCTTCATAATCCAATAAAGGTGCATAATCGGTTTATACTGGGTGGTGTGACCATGGGTATGGCCCAGTTCTGGAGTGAGAACTCACCAATCCTCCAATTGCAATTTAGTTTTAGCTCGTTGGTTCAACTCAACTTCCCATGACGAGATCAATTGTTTCACTTGGGCCAGAGTGCCAGTATTGTATTCCTAAACCGCTTCCTGTATTACCTGAGCATCTAAACTGCGACTACTTCTCCTCAGTGGCCATGCTGAGGAGGAGCCTCTGCTACCCCAGTTGCCATTATTTCTGCCTCGGCCTCAACCTCCATTACCAATCGTGCTAGCATCAGGGGACGAGAAAACCATTTTTCTTATGTCCAAACTAACAAGACTATGAGGGGGCCAACATAAAAGGAATGTTGAGGACCAATTCCGGTCTTTGTACCCGTGCCCACAAAGACTGTGTTGGAGGTCCAGGCAAGAAACAAAGGCTATTAGGAAAAATCCTGGTAGAAAAGTTGAAATTCATCCAGGGAGGCCTCCAACACCATTTTAAACCACTGTGCAACACCACGTGCTCAGGATTACCATAAAACAGATAGAGACAAACTGACTTCTGCCAATACAAAAACCAAATACCAGAAACCGGCTCCCCGAGCCTCAAACCTTTACATGCCATCACATGAACAATATAAACCAAATACAAGAAGGGAAATTTCATTGTTATGCCCATAATGGACACAACAAAAAAATATCGCTCATTGTCAGTGATACAATCCTTCTCTACACAACAAACAAATATCGCTCATTGTCAGCGATACAATCCTTCTCTACACAACAGTGGACCCAAAATAAAACATACATACCCATTCTAGATAGTAAGATGCCAAAGAAAACAAACACTGGTATAGAAACATCACACACAGAAAAGAAAAAAACTACAGAGACTTTCCAATTATCCAAACACCCATTACTGAGCCGTCCAACATTAGAATTTCCGAGAGCATTATTTCCATTGTAAAAAAGAACATACCGAACCAACCACATTCAATGAGGCAAAGGAATAGAAAATGAGATGTACCTAGTTACCAACGCCATTAACTAGAGATATGTGAGTCCGTCCCGAACACAGTGACGCCAACCCAATCAACCTAATATGCTTGTATGAGCCGAACATCTAGAAATTACAGTTAGAGCCTCACACCAGACCTAGACAAATGCACTCAGGAGGTTAACCTCCCCCTCCACTTTGAATTTAAGAGCTCTACAGCTCGTCCTTGCTGTATTAATCACACGTATACCTTTTTCCATCCAACTAGATATGTTATACATGCGCAGTCTGGGAGGTGGCTGCCCTTAGGACTTGCCAAGGGTCCTATCAATAATGTCGTGAATCCCGAGAGGGATATTGAACCTCATCGCAACCCGATCAGGGAAAATTAAAAGAACCATTAAAAAAAATTAAAAAATAATAAATTAACTAATAAATAAGTAAAATAATATAATTAAGTTAAAATCAATATTTAAAAATGGAAAAATAAAATTTTAAAAAATATTAAAAAGTAATTATTAAAAAAAAACAATTAAAAAAAATAAACATTATTAAAAAATAATAAAAAAAGGAAAACAAATAAAAATATATTAAACAAATTAAGCGCACACACACACACATATATATATTAAAAAAATATCTAAAAAATTATATATATTAAAAAAAAAACTAAAAAAAATATAAAAAAAACATTAAAAAATTATATAAAAAAAACAAAAAATAAAAGCATTAAAAAAAACATAGAAAAGTTTTTTTTTTAAACATAAAAAAATTACAAAAAAATACAAAAAATAAATAAATAGGGTCCCTTTCCCGGTCACAACGCCAAAGGGTCGCTGCAGCTGAGCGAGGGGTTGATTCCCAAAATTGACCCCCCACCATGACACAATAGTGTTGTGGGGAAAGGGGGGATGCCGATTCCATAGATCGACAATCCCTCCCCCCCTCGGCACAGTGCAAAAGGGCCACCCCTCCAGTTGGCGTGACGTCGACTCTTTGGTGTCATACCAAGGTGGGGGGTCGACCCCCCGCCCATGTTACGATACCAAAGGGCTAGGGAAACCCTTTGGCGGCACGACTAAGGTAGGGACTCTGTTTATTTATTTATTTTTATGCTTTTTCTTTAAATATATATGTGTGTGTGTGTGTGTGTGTGTGTGTGTGTGTGTGTGTGTGTGTTAATGTTTTTTTATATTATGTGTGTATGTGTTTTTTAATTTATTTTTAAATATATGTATAAATTTTATGTTTTTTTTTTATAGTTTTATATCTACATATTTTTGGTGATTTATATTTTAATAAAATTTATTTTATTTATTATTTTTTAATTTGTGTTATATATACATCATTTTTCTTTTCTTTTATTTATTTAAATAACAAAAAAATTATGTTTTATGGGTTATTTTATTATTATTATTATTATTTTTTAATGTTTTATGGGTTATTTTTATTAATTTTGGTTTTTTCTTTTAAAATGTGAGTGTGTGTTTGTGTGTGTATGTGACAGATTTTTAATTTCAATTTTTTTTTTTTAATGTTTTAATTTGTGTTATTATTATTTTTGTTATGATTTAATTTATTTTTTTACGTTTTGTTTTGTTTTTAATTTAATTAATTAATTATTTTTTTGTTGTAAGGCTTGTGTCAATTAACAACCCGACCCCAATATGTGTCAATTTGATAGTTGATTTTTTAGTTTTCATTACAATGAATTAAGTTCACCTCGACTATGTGTTAATGTGATGGTTGATTTTAAATTTTTCATTGCTATGGGTCAAGCATGCCCCCACTATGTGTTAATTTCATGGTTGGTTTTTAAGTTTTCGTTGCAATGTGTCAAGTTGGCTTAGGCTAAGATTTTAAAAGAACTATATTTTTAGCATTTGGTATAATGACTTTTTCATTTAGGTATTTATTTTTAAGGTTTAATTTAGTCATGATATTTGATCTTGAAAATTATCTTGAAAATCTAAGATTTCTTATAGTCATGATATTTGTTTTTAATTCCATGGTTGAAAAATGTTGAAATTTTAAGGTTTTTTGGAGTTGTGATATTTTATCTTTAATTCCATGGTTGAAAAATCAAAATTTTAATATTTTTTCAGAGCCATGATATTTATCTTTAATTCCATGATTGAAAATTGTTGTAATTTTTAGGTTTTTTGCAGTCGTGATATTTTATCTTCAACGTATTGTTGAAAACTATTGGAATTTTAATGATTTTTGAGTCATGATATTTTATTTTTAATGTCATTGCTAAAAATTATGTTGGAATTTAGCTTAAAAAATGTTGATGCTAGCATTAATGTGTTTTTATTTTTATTTTTATTTTTTTTATTATTTTTATTATTTTTATTATTATTATTATTTTTTTTTTTAAATTTTATTTTTATAAATTAGGGTTTTTTTTTACCGTAATTTTTAAAAAATGTTGAAAATTTACCCTATAAAGAAAAAACATTGTTGCAACTTCAACACTTTTCATTTTAGGGTTGTTTTTTCATTTTTTTGGCTAGAGTTATCGTTTTGAGGTTACAATTCTCATTAAGTTGGTAAATGTTAGGTCCCTATATTACTAGTATAGTCCCTTATTGTTGTTAGTGTAACCCCCTTATTGTTATTAAAATATTGTACCCTTGTAACCCCCATATTGTGATTATTGCGCCCTTAAATTATTATTGTTAGGTCGGCTAGGATTACATTGTGGCCCCACTAGGATTACATTGTGGCCCCATGGACCCCTATATATAGAAAGGAGGTTTTGTAATTTGAATCATCAAAGAATTGTTCATTCATGTAATGTATTGGGGGTTGCCCCCTCGAAGTGGCTTATTTCTAAGGTGTTGATATCTCTTTTCTTCTCTTTTTGGAGATGGTTTCACAACAGTAAATTTGTTTGATTCAAAATGTGTGATAAAGAGGAAAAATAAGAACATTATTATTTATTCACATGGTTCCTAATGGCACTTCAAAATTTATTTCACCACTTAAAACTCCAAAAATATCATCCACGATTTGTGAAGAAAGATAATATGCCCATTATTGGGCATCCTATTTAGAAGGTTAGTTGTCAGATATGGAAGAATCGATGAACGAAAACAAGGAAGAAATGGACAATGTCAAAAATAAATGCAACATGTAAAGGAAAAAATGCAAAATTACATTAATGAATAAATACAAAAATCCGTAGCTGAAAATAATGAATAAATAATAAAATTTCAAACCATTCTATGAAAGGATCTTCCTAAAAGGGATACGTAGATCCAAGGAAATCATGAACATAAGGAGAACCATAATCATTACTTTTCAATCTAATATCGAGGGAAAAAATATTGAATCAAAGAACCATAATCATTACTTTTCAATCTAGTATCGACATCATTAGGGCCCCGAGTCAGTAACAAGGTACTACTTCATTATGAACATTGAGCAATACCTTGATCTACACCAAGTGACAACCTTAGAAAAGGAAGATATGGCATCCATGTATTTAGAACAAGATCAATTTGTATGGTATCAATGACTTTCTGAAAGAAAAAAAGATTCTACTATACCTTTGCCCATTTTTATGGAAGAATTGATAGCATGTTATAGGGATATTAAAAGAAATACATTATTTAGTCAATTGGTAAATGTTAAAAAAAAACTCCAATTATTGAACACAATCAATTATTCCAAAAGTTAAATCTCAAGGTAAAGAACATTTCAGAGGATAAATTGTTAGACCTTTTTATGGAAATTTAAAAGAAAACATCCAACGTGAGGTGCATCTCTTTGAGCCTAAATCTCTAGAGCATGCTTTCAGTCTAGCAAGGAAAATTGAAAGTAAAAAAATGGCTACTAGAAAATTACTCACTAACCATTATAAATAACATCATACTCCCTTTGTTAGTTTTTGTAGCTTCATATGTGTTCTAGCCTTTAAATTTTGTGGAGAGGCTAGAATACATGAGTTCTCTAATACCCAAAAATCGTTCCTGGAAATTCCACCTAAAGATAGCTTAATTAAAATAATTAATCAATTTTTAATATTTCTTAAGTATAAAATTAGGAAATATGATTAATTAAGTCAGGTGTGAATCTTCTAGAAAAATACATGGATCGATTTCTAATTAATCTCAACCATAGATTAAGTTTTAATCGTTACTATTGATGTCTCAACGAGATATCATAAGAAGAAAATTGATGTGACTTGGAGAACACACTTGAAGAGATTGAATTCACTGGCAGATCAATTTCCTGAGTAGCAACGCTGAGTTTCAGGAGAGAGAGATAGTGAGCTCGAAGCAGTGAGAGAGGGGCAAGGATAGTAAGGCCGCAGGAAGATTTTCGAGATCTGGTTAGTGCATTGCAGAGATGTAGTGAGTGCCACAAAGAGGAAACAAAAATCCACGCAGAGGTAGTGCAATGATTTAGAGGAGATTATGCTTTATGCTGGGGAGAAGCAATGATTCAGTGCCATAAGATGAAGAGAGAGTCTGGAGGCTAGGGGGATCCATATTACAAACAACAATTGATCAATTAGCGAGAGGGAAAGTTGTTCCAAGTTGTGGGGACACAATACTGTGTAGGTTGACGTAGTGCCTACATAGAGGAAAAGCAGAGCAGCTCATATTGAGCTAAGGTCAGTGTCAAATCGCCAGTGGGAGTGATATTTTTCTCACTAGACTAATTTTTTAGTCATTTATTTGTATGTTTTGATAGATTTAAGAAACCATAATTTTGTACTCAGATCTACTACTGCATAATAAACAAACCCTCAACTACTGCACTAGTTTTCCCTCATTGGGTTTTTCCTGGGACTTGGTCCAAAAATAACAGTGTTATTTATGTGTGTGTGTGCATCTATCTTTCCAATGCTATTTTTGTTCTGCAATATTTTATTTATGAAGGTTGTAGTGTATTAGCTTCGATATTTACCGTAGAACACATTAAATAATTTGTTCGATTTATTTAACAAATAGAAGAAACTCAATCAGTTGCTGCAGTAGGATTTTGGGTAATGGAATTTTCACATGGTATGATAGGGAAAATAAAAGAAGGAAGAGCTCAGTTGTAGAGAGGAAGAGGGATCTTCGAAGCACTGCATGAGTAACTGCTCGAAACCACAAAGGTTGCGTAGTCCATTGGCTAGGAGGGTCAATTTTTGAAGAAATTTTTTTTTCTCTAAGAGAGTCGATAGAGAATAAATTTCCAGATTGAATATTGTCATAAGAAGAGGGAGAATTTTTTTTTTTACTTGTAGAGCAGATATTCAATTAGGACGCCATTGTTTTGTAGCAGTTTTCTAGTGCAAAATAGTCTTAGGAGGAAGGGAGAGCACACATTGAGGGAATTCTTTCCTCAGGGAACTTCTAGCCAAGAAATTTTATTTATCACTGCAGAGAAACAATAGTTGTGAGAATATTTTTTCGCTCTAACAAAGAGTGTGGAGAGCCTAGAAACAACTACAGAGACGAGAAGAGGAAGATCTTGAAACTTTGGTTGAGATGGCATCAACAAGGCTGAGAGATCAGAATCTGTTGGTCGGAGCCTCCAACTACGTGATATGGAAGGCAATAATTTCTTATATTCTAGATGAATACGATATCAAGGCCTATATTGATAACATGGTAGTTATACCCACGGATCCAAATCAGCTGAAGGCCTACATGAAGGAGATGATGAAGGCAAAGAGATTGATTCTCGATGGGGTTCGATATCACATGGTTCCTCACATAGCTGGAAAACATATCGCCAAGTAGCAGTGGGATGCACTCACTACGCTATACCAGGGATCTTCTGAGAAACATAAGATGTATCTTGAAGAGAAGCTGAGATGTACCAAGATGCAGAAGGGGGAGCATAGAGACCCATTCCTTACTAGACTACAGGATGTCCGAGGTCAACTATCTCATGTAGGGTCAACATCTCAACCTACAGAATTACCAACACTGACAGATCTTTGTCCAGAGTATCCTACGCATAGATGAGTTACCAAAGTGGGACCAGATGTGGGATGATTTTCATTAGGAGGAGATGAGGAGATGAGGATATATTTGGTGAAAAGCACCATTAGTGGCAACAAAAACAATAGTGAGATGAAGCAAGTGAAGGAGGACGAGAATGTGTCCCTCGCATCAAAGGGGCAGCAGGGGAAACGTAGGAGGAAGAAGGACCTTTCCAAGGTCAAATTATTCATATGTGGCGAGTTAGGCCACTATAGCACTTAATGTACTCTCATAAAGAAGGACAAGGAGGAGAAGGAGGACCAACAAGCTGCATCTGCAGAGATCAATAAATTTTCCTCTAGACTAGAGTAAGATTTTTCCATGATCACCAACATACCTTCAGGAGTGAGGTGGGGTGATTTTGTTTTGTAGCCCGAGGGAGGTACAAATGTGTAGGATCCTTGAGGAGTCCACCTCTTGGATAAATACCTTGCTATAGGAGCCCATAACAACAGTACCAAGATGGACCATTGGCAGTTGGTGTAGTCAGGTTCCAGAGTGACAGATGTAGTAGCTAGTAGCCTAAAAATGAGTAGCACAAAGCATAGTTGGTGTTAGCCACCTATAAATTCTATCATAACTCAAATGGTGGCTAAGCTTGTCCTTTTAAACCTTCAAGAGATAGTTCCATTTGGAAACTCATCAGCTTTTGAAGTTTTTATGATGACATTTACTCTTTGATTTAATATTCACTGTTGTTTCCATTTAATCCTAAAGAACCTTGCTGTTAACCAAAGAAAACTGCTAATGAAACCCCATTTTCCATCATTTTCACTCCTCCTTTCACTCATAAAACAATTCCCTTGTTCATCCTTTTTCCTCCATAAAATCCTCTAAAAAACCTTCATCTAACCTCTAAATCATTCCAAAAACCCTTTAAAACCTTTTATTCCCCCTTATTTGGTTTTAAATCCCCGCATTTCACCTACCGGAACCTTATTTTGGCCTTAAAAACCCTGTTTTTGGCCTTAAAAGTGCTCTTTTTGCGTTATAGGTCTTAAGCCCCTGAGGGCTTATGGCCTTTAAACCCCTTCCTCCATATGTCCTAAAGCCCCGCAATCGGGCACTTAGAACCTACAAACCCATGTAAAAAACCTTTTTTCCTTCATTCGATAACTCCGCCCCTTTATCAAATCTTGACCGTTCATTTTCAAGATCGGACGATTGGGATTAAACTCGATAAGCCAACACCATGGACCCCGCCAATGCATAAAATCCTGTGTTAAAACCTTTCCCTTTGTTATTTTTTCATTTCCCCAAAGTTTTGAGTTAAAATAATATAGACCGTTGATTTGCATAGATCAACGACCATCAGGCCATCGGGTCTCCTCTCCTCCGCCCATTCACCTGCCTTTCACTTTCAAAACCTCCAATCAAATTTTTAATCTTAACCATCCATCAAAAAAGATCCGACGATCAGGACTAAAACCCGATAAACCAATAAACCCATCCGCTACGCGACAAGATAACATGTCATCACCGAGCCCACTCATTTTTCCACCGTGCAGATTTTTGCCCATCGCATTTTACCCGCACCATCGGATCTCCCGACGATCATCCGATGGCTCAAAATACATTTTGCGTAATTTTTGCGCCTAAAATTTAACACCAAAAAATTACGCGATATGGGTGGTATTCAGAGGGACAGGTGTCAAAAGGTGTATGGAATCGTGTTATTTTTGCGAATACCGCCTACCCCCCTAGAGCCCGCGCGAAAACCGCTGTCGGTTTTCCGCCAAACCACCATCCTCCTCAAATGAAAATTTTCGCTTTTACTCACGATCGTTGATCTCCGAGATCGAATGGTTCACATTAGATAGTGACCCCAATTCATTTTCATTCATCCATTCTCCCAAGTGATTTTATCGGGCGATCTTTGTCGTTGATTATCCTAATCTAACGGTTCCTGTTCACTAACATGCCCAAAATCCATCTTTGCCTAGTTAGCTGTTTCTGCCAGGATTTCATCCTCTTCCATTGCATTTCCTCATCCTCAAGCGCTCCATCCTCTCCATTGAGCCTCTGAAAGCAATTTTTCCAATGAATCACAAGGTTTCTTAATGAAGTTTGTATGTTTTGCAGGGTTTTAAATGGTGGTTACTCTGTGTTCTTCTGCAGTCACAGACATGTGACAAAAAGGCTCAGAATGACGATTTTGTGCCTTAAATCAAAGAAGAAAGGATCTGCAGGGTAAGAAATCCAGGTTTAAATCATCTGGAGCATGATCCAGGGTTTAACAGAAACCCTCCAACTGCATAAAGCCACCTGTGTAAACAATCCAAACAAAGTGTATTAGTGAAGAAATTAACAGTAAGGGGATTAATGCCTAAGCCTGAAGATCAGGGTTTTAATCCTCAGGTTTAAAGAAACAAAGACAATATCAGCGAATGAAGACCCGAAGCAAAGATTTAGGCCTAAATAAGCCTAAACACAGACCAAAAGAAAATCAAAGGTGTTTTGAAGTAAAACAGAGGAAAATATCAGCAAAAGAAGCCGCCACTACCATATCAGAGGCTATTTATCCTCTTCAGCTACCAAAGTGCCACCTACAGCCTCAATAAATCAAAAGAAGCCATAGTTATTGCCTATTCAGTGATATTTTTCCTAAAGACAGCCGAACAATTATTTCAAACAAAGGAAGATATTTCAAACTATCAGTAAAGTTATTGTAAAAGATAAATAGGCCTTAAAGTCAATATTTTTACCCATTAAGCCTAAAAAATTAGAAATAGAATAAATAAAACAGAGTTGTAATTCAATGCATTCATGCCTTATGCCTTGCATGGTTTTCAAGGCTAGGAGTTGCATTTAGTGTAGAATTAATTACATTTCAATCCTAAAAACTCTTCCACCTCCTCATTCTTCTATAAATACTTCTGAAGAAGATGAGAGGTTGGTTGGTTGGTCACTAGCTGTAACACTGAAACTCTCTGAAATAATACATAGTCAATTTGAAGTTGAAGAAGAAATTGAAGTCTTGGAAGCTGGATTATGTTGTGACATGCTTGTTCTTGAGAAGGCTCTATCATTAGATCCTTGAGCTTGGATATTGGTGATGTATTCTAAACTGTCTGCTGTTTTTCCTATTTTCATTTTGTTCCATAAATTCTTACTATAGTAGGGTGAAAATTTTAGGCTAAGAAATGACTCCTAGAAGCACCTTAGACCTGTTTATCCTTCATTGTTTTATGTTTTCTTCTGCTGAGGTATTTTAGAGTCTTTAATCTTTCTCTTTAGTCCTCATGCTTATTTATTTCTCTAATAGTTCAAATAGTTGGTTCCAACATGATTTATGGTTTTCCTTGCTTGTCTGCTGCCACTTGAAAATTGTTTTTGAAGTCTCCCTTTGAAGTACCACTGTTTATAGTTTGCCAAAGAGGTCTGTTTTGATCATACCCTTTGTTCCTGCTTAAATAGTTGTTTTAAAGGTCTTTATAGTTGTAATCGTGGATGTTTAGGCGTTCCCTCTTCTATAACTGCAATTATCAGTGAATATTTTATGTTTTCTAATTCCTTTGAAATAAAATCTTTGAGGAAATAGGGTGTTCCCCGAATCTTAGATTTCATTTTGAAAGTTGTCTTGAAGTCATTATTTGCTTAAAGTGTGGTTTGTAGAATTCATGGTTAGCCCTGTCTATCAAATACCTCTTTATTGTTCAAGTTATGTTTTCAATTTTCCCTTTGTTGAGAATTCAAACTCTCTTTCCCAATCATTAATGTCCATCTCATTCACAAAACTAAAGGATCCTGTGTCCAAGTTAGATTTACCCTTTGATATCCCATGTCCATTGATGAGTTTGTCATAAACCTCTTCTTGACTCCATTCCCCAATGAATCTGAAACTTCTTCTTTCAATCTATACTACCTAGACCTTTCATGTTCTGCTGTATCAATTCAACCAAACAAACACTTGCACTTAATAACTAGTCTAAAATAAATACTTCAAAGCAAACAAGATATATATTTGCAAAACATTTGAGAGATCCCTCTCTAAGAACATGAGGACTAGATCCTGGAACTCTAAAGATGGTTCTGATGTTTCCTTGTCTTTTGGTTAGCCAATCTATCAAAACATAGGACTCCAACATAATGGTGATCACGGTGGGACCTATTGAGTTCATAGTTGCCTAGCAAGCTCTTATAGACTCATTAGTCTTTCAAACAACCATAGAAACTCAGAAAAAACCCAAAAATATTTCAGATTTGCTTCATAATAAACATGGTGGTGGAACCATAAAACAATTTTACCTTGACAAAAAGCTAAAAATTTTCCACCTGGTGACTCCACTGGCCTCTAGTAGGCCTATTACTTCACTAGTCCTTGTAAACTCTCCTAGGAATGCATTGAGCAAACCCAATCATGCTGTTGGTGGATAGAAAAGTTCAAAATCTTCCACCCGGCGACTCCACAATCCCAAAAGACCTAATGACTCCAGGCTGGAAGAAAACTCTGAACTGGTTAGAAAGATGCAATGACCTCTTTATAACTTGCAAACATGGAATCAAGTATAGACAAAGAAGCTAAACTAGACACATTATTAGACATGGTTGGAAAAATGATGTACATACTTGATAGAATACTGGATAGGTATGAGACTGATACAAATATTGATTATCCAAAGCAACCCATACCTCCTCCCTGTAAGAAACAAACTCAACCACTACAAGACAAAAAAAACAAGCAAAATATGTATGGTGAACTAGATTGCAGAGAAAACAATGAAGAAGGTTGTCAAGAAAGTCTTGACAGCCTCCCCTTATCTTGTATTGCACTATTAAGAGAAATTTACAACCAAAATGCAAATGTAAAAAGTAAGCAGTGTTTTGAGGAGACAATAGGCCACCTAGGAAACACAAAATTTGAAATAGAAGAAAAATCAGCACATAGAGGGACTCTCCCTCTATGTTGTAATTCATTTCATATTTTAAAAGGAGAGTGGCATCTTGACAATATAGTAGAAACAACTCATGAACCTTTTATTCAAAGTGAATTCCATGAAAATCATGAGGAGTTGTTTGAAACTGAGATAGATCAGGAAAAAGAAGAGAATCCTCAAATTTTCCCTGCAAGCACAAGTAATGTTTCCCTAGAAGAGGCTCAAGAAGACATCCAACCTCAAAATCAATCAATACAAGAGAAAGAGGACTGTTGTACTTCTGTCCAAAGCAAAATAAAAATTCCCCTTTTGACAGAAAAATAAATTGACCAAATATTAAACAAACAGCCAGCCCTCGAATCTTCATTAGAACAAAACACTTCTGTTCATCTACCTACTGAACCTTGTTGTCTTGAAGCAGAAAATAAACTTATAGATCACCTCAAAGAAAATCCAATTGATAACCTAATATGATTGATTGGTGATATGGTTTACACTAATGATTTTCCAAATTTTGATCAATCTGATGATGATGATGAGCTTCAAGCAGAAACTAATCATGCAGGGCAACCAGCAGTTGATTGGTGTCATGAATTTCACTATCATAAGCTTGAAAGCAGTAGTCAACCAATCCAATCCATCATAAATAGCTTTCACATAATTGGGAGTCAGCAATCTATTAGTGGTGATGATAAGGTTGAGAAGAAAGAGGAGTTTCTTGAGCAGGATGAAGATAAAGAACCTTCTGTTGAGAGAATTGAGGTAATAAAAGATACCCCTGCTCAAGAATATAATAACCTCTTCACAGAGTCCAACCCACAAAATAAAAATATCTTGGGATTTCAAGAGGACAACACTGCCAAATATGATGAGTCCTCCAGTTCAGATAATAATGAAGATGATGAAGTTTTTCTTTCTCAAGAGAATCTTTATCTTGATCTAGTGGAGAAAAAAGAGATAACCCTGGTTGAATCCTATCTTAAAAATATTCATAACCAGGCATTGTTTCAAGATCCCTATGCTCACTTCTTGAAGGCATTTGAAGAAGGGATGAAGGTTATTAGGAGCAGTGTATTACCAAAAGCAAGAAGATTATTTAGCACTGCTGCTAAAAAACAAAAGGAATGGGAGTGGCCTTGTTTGTCTAGCTTGCCCAAAGATATGAAGAAGGACTAATCATGGAATCATTTACTGGGTTGGTTGTACTGGAAAAGAGAATTCATCAGCTAAACATTTAAATATTCCAAGTTAGATTAGGCTAGATAGGAATATCAATAAAGCTCAGTTTTGAGCATTTAGTTAGTTGTTGATTTCTGCTTTCAAATTTAGAAAAATAAAAATACAAAAAAAATAAAAAGAGAAAAGAGGGTAGAATGAAAACAAGAAAGGTACAGCCCCATACCAAAAAAGAGAGACAAAGTCTGAAAGTGTGCAAGCTCAAATGCCACTCCTAAAAACACACGTCTAGTTAGTCATACAGTCTAATCATGACTAATTAGTTTTCAATTTACTGACTAATTTTCTCCTCCTCCATTGGTGACACCAACATGTGATAATCTTCCTCCATAAGCTAAGTGTTCACCAATCCAACCCTCCATGAATTGCTCCTCCAAAGTTCTCATGAGATGTAAATAATCCATCCCATAAGGAGAAAATAACTCAAGTGAAACAAACATGGTTTGCCCAATTTTCTCCCTGAAACATGTAACATAATATACATGGAGAATCTCCATCCCATAGGGAACATACATACCTCCCATCCTCCCTCCATACATTCCCATAAAAAGTACAAGTAAATCATCAATGTATGGGATCAAAACTACATACATACAAACATAAATTTGTGCATATGGAGGTAGGTCATAGTCCCACATGTGGAGCCAACGCAGTGCATCTCCTGACTGCCTCAGATCATGATGTGGTAAGTGGTTTCCACACCACTTACTTGCTACCCATTTCATCTCACTATGGCTGAAAGTGTGAGATATATTTGGTGCTTTAGGAATGCACCCATCATGAAAAAAAATCTCCCTTTGTCCTCCAAGGGAGTGGCCATGTTCAGAAATTTTTGTGGCCCAGAGTTGGCCATGAAGTTTATAAGGTACAATACTCCTCCTTGGAGTCATGGCCTGCATATACATGGTGAAATAATGCAAACAATAATCAAATGAAACATTATTTACATGAGCATATTCCTCACCAAAATTCCTCCTTAAACAAATGGAGTGGTGCATACATCTATCCCCTTCCTTAACAAGAGAAAGAGATGGCCGAATTAACTCCTTAATAGAGTTATGTTGCTGCCTCATCTCCACATGGTACACGCATATTTGAAAATTCTAATGTAGTTCTCCTTCAAAGCCCTTCCAAGTTTAGCTCCTCATGATGATGTTGTATAATCTCATGGAATATGTATGGCTGAAACAAAACTCTTCATAGGCTCTTTGTAGTAACTTCTCCTTGAGCTTGGATGATCTAGACAAGAAGATCCTACCATGATAATAGATGACTCCTCCTTGGAATAAGTAGCCCTCCTCATGTAGCTGGTCATCAAGTATCATGCATGTGTGAAGATCCTTGGAGTAATCCACCAACAGTTGGGATTTCCAATATGGATCAACCTCCCATAGTGACAACGCTGATGATCTATCAACATAAATTTATGTCATATGGCTACTCTCGTCCTTGACATCTCCCGTGCCAAAGGTATATGTTGGAAGGTCATACCTTCCATGCATCTCCTCCCACATCACAAAATATGAAATGAGAGTGGGTGATGATGATATTGGGAGAAGATCTCCCTCCTCCTTGAGCCTACCCAAGACTCCCAACACTATATCATTGTCTTCCAATGCTCCCATCCCTCCTAGATCTATGTTTGGAGCATCATGTTGTGAGATATCTCCCACAGGATCTGAATCAGGTGGCCTCCTAGGTGATTTGCCACTAGATAATAGTGTCCCATGCAGTAATCTCATAAGCATGATAGATGGGGCTATAAGGTCCTTGCTTCCACTGCACAAATCCATCTATGTTTTTTGTGTGGAAGTTGTATGTGAAGGATATGTATGCATGCCTTTGATAATTTGAGTTTCACCACTCTTCTTGTCCACCCATTCCATTTGCAAAGCCTCCCAATCAGTGGTGACTTTTCCCAATGTAATCAACCATTGAATACCCAATATCACATTGGTGTCAGGTATGGAAACCAAAAAGAAGTGATCAATCAATGTATATGTCCCCATGGTGATTGAAAGTCATGGGACGTAATGCATGCATTGCATTGTTCTATCTCCTAGGACCAAAACAGAGAATCCCTCAAAAGCATCAGTGGGTATTGCCCTCCTTTGCACTAGTTGGGCATCAATGAAATTGTGGGTAGCCCCACTGTCAATCAAAACATAAACCCTCTGATTCAAGATGGAACCTTGAACTCTTAAGGTCAAGTACTTAGGTACTCCTCTCAAAGATGAAAGAGCCCCTCCAATAGGAGAAAATGCTCCATTCCCATCTCCTAATGGTGTTGGTTCTCCTCTTGCAGTGTCAGCGCTGTGACCTCTTCTTGGTTCATCTTCTTCTTCCTCCTCATCATCTAAGAAGACCTCTATCTAATGTGATTTTCTAGGTGCACATCTATGTCTATGTGCCCATGATTCTTGGAAAGTGAAGCAAATATTCCTTCTTCTTATATCTCTCCGGACATCATCATCAAGAGGTTTCTTGTATGAGCTCTCCTTTGACGGAGCAAATTTTTCTTCCTTCCCCTTTGAAGGAAAAGAGGGCTTATGCTGAAAAGTTGCCTTTTCTTTTGGCAAGGCATCTTGAAGGTCTCTAGCCCTTTCAATAGCATCATGTAGGGTATTGGGCTTGGTAGATTTAAACAACCCATGAAGAGGTTCATCTAAACCATCAATGAACATGTACACCCTTCTTGCCGCAGACAAATCAGGAACCATAACACAAAACTTTAAAAATTCAAAGATATAAGTTTCTATATTACCTGATTATTTCAAATTTGCAAGGCTCATGAATGGTGCATCTATATCTCTTCTATAAAATCTTTCCACCAGCCTTCTAGTGAACTCTGAATAAGTAGTCACATTGGCATGGCCCAATGTAGAAAAGCCATGGAACCACCAGTCATGTGCTTCACCGTCAAGGTGCAGCGCTACAATCTTGATAGCCTCCATCTCTGGAATCTTGTTCAACTGAAAGTAGATGTCAAGTTTTTCTACCCAAGATTTGGCAGAACAATTGGATGACCCATTAAAATTGGGTAAAAAGAATCTGTCCATAGTGTGGTGTGGATCATGATTCTGAATGAATCCACCACCTCTATGATGATGCCTTAGTCTTCTATTGTCCTTTATGTGACAAAAATCTTGAAAACTCAAGTGATCTTTGAATATATGATTTTTAGACTCATATTCTTCAAAATAGCCTTCAAGGGATTCATGCTCTTTAAACCCTTCGTTTCCCACAACAAAAAATGTAGGCATGGTAGAGCATTGTGAAACTTGTGGCTAATGCATTGGTTGATCATTCCAGTGATGAGACATTCCAAAGCCTTCTCCAAGATGAAATAATTTAGGGGATTCCTTGATTCTGTCCATTCTCATCTCTTTGATCTCTCTAGCAAGATCTTGCATGGCTCTAAGAAGGATCTTAGGAAAATCCTGATCTTCATCTTCACCTCCAAATAAAGGGGATTTACCCTTGTCTTCATTGTCATTTGTGTAATCAAAATTTTTGTGTCTTTTCTTTAGGTACCTCTTCTCTTTGTCAGTAAGAGGCTCTCCTTCTTCAGAAGACATATTGGCTTTCTAGAATGCATAGGTTGTGCCAAGATGATGCTCTGATACCATTGTAATATTCCCAAATGGGGAACATAGAAATACAATGCAGAATGACAGAAAAATAATGCAGATCATCTTAGATATAGTAGGAGGCTAATATGGAGACCTTTCATTTTTATTTACAGCAGCAAAATAGATGTAAAATATGGCTCATAAGATGCATAACAGGAAATACAAGTCTCCAATGAAAGAAAATCCTCAAAATGAGGTGTTGCAACCATATATAAAGACTGGGAAAAAGCCTTACAATGTTATTTTATTGGTCTGCAATAGCTGTAGATTACACATCAGATCTAGAGTAGATGAGTGCATAAAAATTTAGATCTATAATAGATCCATACACTATATAGGCTCCTCTAATGAATCCCCTTGGGGTTTTTAGAAAAACACTATGTACAAGTTGTAGATATGAGATCTAAGACTGCAGATCTACTGAAATGTTCAAATATGGAAAGTGGGTCTGATTTGATATGAACAAGAGAATGATCTCATCCAATAGATCTCCAAAGTGAAGGGCAGATCCCCACCACTTGAAAACCAACTCTCCAATTGGTGTGCCAAAACACCCTGCAACTGCATCTATAGGAATAATGCAGATCTGGAAGTAAAATTGCGCTGTAGGGATCAAAATGTGGTTGGCCTCATGCTAAGATTTGAAAATGGAGCTCAAGTCCTCCAATAATCTCCTCCCAATGAAGTGGAAGTCTCCTCCATTGAAAAGGAGCACTAAAATGGCCTAGATCTGAAAGATCTAGTCTCCACTTGCTGCATCTTGCAAAGACAACCAAACCCTCAACAGGATCTGTTTTGTAATTGAAAGAAGAAGCTTGGCCTTCAGCCAGATAGTGGAAAATACAATACAAACTCTTCCAAGAGCTACTCAATGGAGAGAGGTGGGATTCTCCACCAGGAACACCTAATGCTAAACAACATTCATTCTCAGCTAAATTAAAAGAGAAAAATATATGTCTAAATAGACAATATATTCAGAAATATAATAAACACCAACAACCTTGTAACGCTGCCATCCTCTTCCTTTTATAAGTTAAGAGCTTGAAAACCCTAAGCCACTTCCAATGAGATCACTTATTTCACACAAGGCATCTCCATCTAAAATTTCACTGTGCCTCATTAATGGCCACTCCTCCATGACAACGTTATAGATTTGGTCAAGGTTGACCCAATCAAAATGTCCAGCCCCTTTCACACCTAAGGGTGCTTGATTTAGCAGCCAATATTTATCATTTTTACATTTGGCATTGGCTTATTCATTATTAAGGAGTATTATGGACCTCCTTTTCTCTTTTATTATTTAAAAAAATTAATAAAACAAAAATGAATATTCCAATTAGCCCATGACTAATTAGGAATATTACAATGAAAATGAACACAGTTGGCTCAGTATGATGGAAAGTTCTCAATTGTAGCAAAAATAGATTGGAGACAGTTTTATATGTTCCAGTAGCAACAAAAACAGAGTTTTAGTTCATATGTAGTAGTTGACAACAGTTCAACAGGGTTAGCAACATCACAGATCCAACACATATAAGAGTTGCACAGTAGTTGGTGGGCAGAGTAGCCAGACATCAACATCGCAATAGGAGATGGTGAAGAGGCATGTATTATAACAATAATATCAATTTCAGTACTAGAACACTTTCCTCGCTAAGAGGGAGTGTTAGTTTTTGTAGCATCAGATGTGTTCTAGCCTTGAAATCTTGTGGAGAGGCTAGAATACACAGTTCTTCAATACCTAGAAATCGTTTTTGGAAATTCCACCTAGAGACAACTTAAATAAAATAAGTAATCAATTTTTAATATTTCCTAGTTCTAAACATAGAAAATACGATTAATTAAAAGGTATTAATTAAGCCAGGTGCGAATCTTCTAGAAAAAGGCATGGATCGGGTTCTAGTTATGCTTATTCATCGATTAAATTTTAATCGTGGCCGTTGATGTCTCAACAAGGGATTATAAGAAGAAAATCAATGGGGCTTGGAGAAAACACTTGCAGAGATCAAATTCACTGGCAGATCGATTTCCTAAGTAGCAACACTGAATTACCAGAGAGAGAGCTAATGAGCTCGAAGCAGTGAGAGAGGGGTAGGGATAGTAAGTTCGGAGTAATATTTTCCAGATCTGGTGAGTGCATTGTAGAGAGGCCCTGAGTGCCACAGAGAGGCATCAGAGAGCCACGCAGATGTAACATAATGCTTCATAGGAGATTCCATTTTGTGCTGGGGAGAAGCAGTGAATTAGTGCTAGAAGTCTAAGAGAGAGTCCGGAGGCCAGGAGGTTCCATATTCCAGACAACGATTGATTAGTTACAGAGAGGTAAATTTTTTCCTAGTTATGGGGATGCAGTACAATGTAGGCTGATGCAGAGCAGTTCATCTTGAGCCAAGGTTAGTGTCAGATCGCCAATGGGAGTGAGATTTTTCTCTCTAGACTTATTTTTCAGTCATTTCTTTGTATCGTTTTATATATTTAAGCAACCATAGTTCTGTACTCATAATTACTACTACATAATAAATAAACCCTCAACTGTTACACTGGTTTTCCCGCATCGGGTTTTTTTCGAGACTCAGTCCAAAAATAAAAATGGTATTTGTGTTTGTGTGCATCTATACTTCCAACGCTATTTTTCTTCTGCAATATTTTATTTGTGAATGCTGCAGTGTATTATTTTCGATATTTACCGTAGAACACAATAAATAATTTGTTTAGTTTATTTAAAAAATAGAAGAAACTTAATCAATTACTGCAATAGGATTCTGGGTAACAAAATTTTCACACCCTCTCCTAAAATGACAAGGTTGACCCCTCCACAAATGGATGAAAGAAGAGAAAATGGCTATGTTTCAATTGTAAAAACAAGTATAGTAAGGGAAATAAATGTGATGAGAAGAAATTATTTTGTGTAGATTGTGAAGATGAAGAAGATTAATAATTGAAACTATCATAAGATCTAGAGTCATATGAGACTACTCCAATGATATCTTGCATGCATTGGTTGGAATTATTACTTCACAAACTCTCAATATAGAATGATATATCAAAAATAAAAATGTAACAATTTTGATTAATTTAGGTAGCACCCATAACTTCATCAATTACAAGCTGGAAAAACTTCATAGTTGCGTTGTATTTCTAGCACCAGGTTTCAAGTAATGATTGCAAATGGAGGTACCATGAATTGTTCAGGGAAGTACCATAGTATAAGCTAAAATTGGGAATTATTGATTGGTTTGTCTCATAATTATAGTCCAAATGGGTGGTGATGATATTGTAGCAAGGGTCTAGTGGTTACAATAATTGGGAATAATGGCCATTAATTTTTAAGTTCTTTTCATGAGACTTTTCTTAGAAGAAAAGGAAATTGAACTCCAAGGTACCCAAGGGAAACCATCTAAAGTGATAAGCTTTAATATCATGAAAAAATTACTCAAACAAGGAAATAATGATGTAATTGCACAATAGAGCTCATTAGATTTTCAAGCATCTATATCCTTTGCTCTAGTTGATCTCCAAAAATTCATCAACAATCATTTCAAGTTATTTGGAGAGATACGTAAGGGTATTTCACTTGCTCAAGATCATGACCATGATATTAATTTGCATCATGGAAGTGTATTGTTAGGCTAGTTTAAGTACATAAACTAAGACAATATATTTGTATCAATTCGATGTTCGTAATACTGGAAACAATACAATTTGTATTGAGTTAGACTAGATTGGTTGTCACTTCTAGGTTTACGGGTTAAAATTGGCTAATTGAAATAAAAACTAAAAATTCTAATCAAAAGTCCAGGAAGCACGAAACACAAATTTTAAAATAAACACACTTGATGGAAACGTAAAGCACGTTGAACTGCTTATAAATTATTGAAATTGAAACAATGATAAAGGAGGTTTTGGTTTAATAGATTGGTATTTCACTAGGGAATCTCTTGTTGATAGAATCAAGTAGACACTCCTTTAGTCCTTTATTCAATTCAATATACTTCCAACCAATACCAATTGAAAATATGATAATTCACTATGACCTTCTCCATTTATGAGAGTGAAAATGGATGGGACTCAAGTATTCTTATACTCATCCTCTTAATTAGTATGTACCCAAACCATTGATCTAGTTTTAAAATGTAATAAATGTCTGAAATCAATGAACTATGGTTCTAATTAATATAATGCTAAGTGAAAAAGTTGTCAAAAAGGTTAGGGCCTTTTCCACCAAGAAAGGTGGTGGATGGCACTCCTGGTGCTTTGCTCAACCTTTTCAATTAGATTATCTTCATAAGAAACAACTGCCCTGAGATTAAAAAAAAAACTCATAAACAACACATGAAATCATTAAACATAAACAACCACATAAACAAATTACAAACAACAGTCTGGCAGTGGATACACTAGTGAGATCACACAAGCATAAAAAACTAATGTAAGCAAGAAAATAGAGATGTACAAGAAAAATGGTATGATCATAAAAGATCATATACACACAAGTCATATTAACATATCCAAAAAGAATGAATAGCACATGGGAAGTACTAAACAAGATTTGGTTTATGGGGGGCCTCCATGCCTCAACACACACACTAAATTGTCTACTACTAGTTGAAAATCATAGCAACATCATACTTTAAGTGAAATAAGCTTTGATAAAGCTTAAAAAGACTAAATTATATGCTACAAAGATATTTCTTAAAGTATTATAATTACGAATTTCTAATTCATTGTTTTGCAAGCATTGTTTGCTTGCTTTTATAAGAAAAAATATAACAAATACCCAAAAATATTTTTTTTTGTTGATTGCGACTTATTATGAGGATGTATTTAGATAAAATTGACTCTCTTTATCACTCAAATCATGGATAAAATCAAGAAAATTCATATAGTGAGAAAAATCCCCAAACTATCCTACATTTTCCTTATTGAACTGATCACGTTGACTGGGCATTCTGGGATCAATTTTGAAAGAGTGGATTGGTATTCATCCATATCTGGATATCGATCTTCAAACCCATATCTAAAAATTCGCCCATATTTCCTACAAGTATCAAAACAATTATGTTTTACAAGATGTATGATTTCTTGTAAATTCATGTTACAAAGAATTTAGTTCATAAATTTTGAAAATAAAAAATATGAAACAAAATAACTTAGGGAACATGTTTATTAGGCAAAATGTGAGTACATGTAATAAAAAAAAATTTAAAAGAGGTATCCTAAGGCTGAATAAGATAATAACCATAGCACCAATTTTGTTAGAAAAGAGGATTGACATGTACCATCTAACATTAGGTCTTAAAAGTATCTATATGTCTAAAAGAGTGAGATTGAAAATTTAATTGAAGAAATGTTAGAGGTAGACATTATTAAATCTAGACAAAGTTCTTTCTCTTCATTATTGGTGATGCTTCCAAAAAAGGATGGTTCGTGGCATATGTGTCAAGATAATATATAACTCAATAAAATGACCATCAAATATAAGTTTTATACTCCTATTGTTGATGAATTATTAAATGACTTACATGGAGAAATTATATTTACTAAGTTGGATCTTCATTCGGGATATCATCAAATCATTATAGTAAGGCAAGAATATATTCCTAAAATATCCTTTAGAACACATGAAGGTCGTTATGAGTTTTTATTTATGCCCTTTGGACTTACTAACACACCTTCAAAATTTCAAAGCTCAAAGAATTATATTTTCAAACACTTTCTTTTAAAAGTTGTGTTAGTATTTTTTAATGACATACTAATCTATAATCAATCATGGGATTAATAAGTACAACATGTTTACAATGTATTAAAAATACTGGAAAAAAAAAACTATATTCAAAGCCTTCCAAATGTGCCTTTGGGGTTCAAGAAGTGGAATACTTGGATCATATTGCGTCTCATGAACATGTCAAAGTATACCATAAAAAAATTAAAGCAACTATGAGGGAATGGCCAATAACCAAAACCTTAAAGAAACTTACATGATTGTTAGGATTGATAGACTATCAACACAATTGTGTCAAGAATGATGGTAACAATATTATTGAATGAAGCATTTTCTTGGACTCAACAAACAACCAAGTCTTTTCAAAAACTCAATGAGGCTATATGTATAACTCATGTATTGGACACACTTGACTTCACAAAAACCCTTGTGGTGGAGTGTGATGCATAAGGTCACGAAATTGATGCAATTTTAATGCAAGAATGATGGCCACTTTCCTTTGAGAGAAAACAAATTAAAGGAGAGAAGTTTCTCAAACCAATTTATGAGGGTGAAATGTTGACCATACTACATGTGGTTAAAAAATGATGCCCTTACCTAATAGGAAGACACTTCAATGTGAAAATAAATAATGATAATTTGAAGCAATTCTAGGAAAAATAATTATCTTAAAAAAAGCAACAAAAAAGGCTTACAAAGATGCTAGGTTATTGTTATCACTCCCCCCGTTTCCCAAGGTTGAGAATGGAACTGAAGGAGGTAACCTCAAACTAAACTTTAGGTCAGGTAGCTAGACTTACCAAAACCAGAGAGGCTCTCTCAATGTCACTTTGTAGCCAATGAGATGACTGGATATATAATGATCTTAGGCTAGTTATGATGCTCAGTAGATTAGGGTTTTTTTTGTTTCAAGTTTTTTTGCTGGATAGGAATGATAGTCAAAGAACTAGGTCTAGGGTTTAGGTCTGATTTCAAAGGTTAAATTGCATTGAAAAGGATGAGGCCAGGTAGGTAAAATCAAGAACATACTTAATTTTTCATTGTGTATATGGTTTGAATGAGAAAGAGTCAAAATTAGCATTTAAATGAATTCATTCATCAGAAGAGTAGACACATTCATGAAAATCTTATATAACACAACATGGAAAACAAGATTTATGTTCATAGACTCATAATATTAACATCCAGAAGCACACATGTGATGGAAAGATAATATAACATTCAATTTGATGAATTAACATAGAAGAAACAATGCTCAAAATCATACCACTAGAGTCCCAAGATTATAGCTACACCATTCTTTGATTTCACTAAAAAAGAGTTTGTACAATAGCTCCACTGAAAATAACAACTATCCAACCCTTCAAATGATTTTATTTGGACTACATATAGAAAATAGAATTCATGACACCTCACTGGGTCGAAATATGATCCAAAACACATGATAAATGTATTGTATGATTCATTACCTAGAATCTAGGAAAGTTAGAAACCATTCCCTCAAATTTAGCTAATAACTAGGAGTGTGTGTCTCCTTGATTAATTACATCATTCCTCCACAAAGAGAGGAAAAAACAAACTCTTCTACCAAAAAGATGCCTCATGGGACTCCTAAACCTTGAATTTTGGAGTTTTTTCTGGCTTGACAACTATCCAAAGGAATCCAATGACAGAAGCGTCATGCTCCCCAACAGAAGCATCACGCTTCCCAGTAGAAGCGTCACGCCATTTTGCAGTTGATTTTGACTAACTTTAAGCACCCATTTGCAAATATGAGAGTTAGGCTAGGAATCCATGTGTGTCTTCTTTCCATTTCACCCTCAAAACTAGGAAAATACCCCTTGGAAGGCCTTCAAAAACTGATTCTCCCAACATTACTCCAGAAGCACCGCACACAGGAAAAATAGTTGGCAGAAGCATGAAAAAAGTGATGTTTTTTGGGATTTTCTTCAAAACCAGAAGGTGACATGAAAACCTAAGGTCATATCTATGATGTGGAGGTGAAAATGCATCCAACCATATAATATTTTCTCCATTTATATGCCATGATAAAAAGTGTTGCACCGCAGTGAGACGCTTATGAAATGACCCAATTTCCAGATTTTTCAAAAAATCATCAAAAGTGCCAAAAATTATCAAAATCCTCCAAAATTTGTTTCATGGTATCCTGGGATGATATGATAAACAACTAAGGAGGCCTGAACAACCAAATCCAAGTTATAATTCTCCTTAAACTTAATTAGTGTTTCCTTAAGCTTCTTTCTCAAATTATTCACCCTCACCTTGGCAATTTGGTTCCTTGTGAAATAATGCATCGCCATATGCCACTGGAGGTTTTTATCTATTTTTGCCTTCTTCAATAGCTTCTCATGATGAATTTTTACCCTATCAAGTCATAAATCTTTATCTTTTTCAATTTCAACAGCTATCAAATCATCAAAGGTTAACTGAGTCGATGGTGGAGATGGCTCTCTTTCGTGCTATTTTTGCTTAGTTAACCCTCTTTTTCTTGGCCTCCTAGGCTTTGCTTCAACCTATGTATCTTCTAATTTCTCAACATCCACCACTTATTTTCATTTACCATTTTCTATCTCAATACTTGCCTTTGGTTTGCTTTGGAGGAGTTGTTTTACCTTCAACTGCATATTCTCTTGATGTAGGAAGGTAATCACAAAGTTTACCTTTGACAGGTTGTCCCTCAACTCTGATATCTCTGCATCTTTTTCCCTTATTATCTCCTCAACTATATTTTACTTTACCTACTTTTCCATGTCAACCTCAATGGGCACATTTTCTTCATATTGCTGTAATGGTGACTCATCCTCATCCATGAGTGACTCACTATCACGACTAGGTGCCTACTACATTGTTTGTCTTTGTTCAACTATAGTATCAGGTGCAAGCACACCTTTGATGATCTTGGGAGAAAAAACCATCATCTTCCCTTTCTCATAAGTTTGAGCGATCTCAACCCTAGGCACCTTTGGAACCTCTTCTTTCCTACTTGAAGAGCCAACCTCCTTTTGATGTGCTGGTGATGATGGTGTGTTATGGATGATGGATGGGCTAGTAGTAGGTGCTGATGCAACTGTCTCCATGAAAGTTTTCCAAGACATATTGATTGTTGGAAGAAGATGCAAAAAAATAAGCTTGACCAAGCCATGGTGGAATAAACTGGGGTGATTATATTTTCCTTTTCTCTGTACCTTTTCATTCATCTTGACCAAACTTTCGAACAAATAATTGGGAAAATTGAGTGGCTTAGTAGTGATGAAGTGCATCGATAACCGGACATGGTACTGGTACAGCCTTGAGAACCTCCCTTCACATGTAAAATATTTCATAATTAACTTCATAAAAGGGGAATATTTATCAATTAAATTCCTGAAAGGGAAGATATGCTCAGGAGCGTCTTTGCAATGAGGTTTCAGGAATTTCTTTTTGTTTTCAAGGTCCAATTCCATCCCTTTGAACAAAATTTCTCCATGGTTCAGGATACCTGTTGTTGAAGCAATGAAATCCATTGATATGGTGAACTCAATGCTTGCTATGATGTCCTTGTCTCTCTTGAATCTAGTGGCAAAAAGGCTTGTCAATTCAGCACGACAACCTACCTCCTTGATCCTCTCACAAAGCCTCAGACAACCAATGATTTCAAAACATCTCTTGGAAAAATGAGAGGCATTAATTTATTACAAGCTAGATGGTTCAAACCTGGAATGGTGTCCTCCCTTATGAAAATCCTTTCTCCCTCCATGGTGTTTTTCAAAAAGATGAAACTATAGCTAGATGAAATGGATAGGGGACGTGTAGAATTAGAAAAATAGGGGAAAGTGGTAGGGTAATTTTAGGGACAAAAATGGGCTGGAAGGAAGTTGGGGAAAAATTCATAAAAAATTGGTGATGTAGGGTGATGAGTTGGCTTTACACTGCAAGTAAAAATTTCTGGGGATGAACTCGAGGAAGGTGCCCAAAAGTTCAAAACACATAGATTTCTTAGTTTTCTTGCAAAATTGTAGTGAAAAATATGGTTTTGATGAAAATGATGGAAAAGAAGGCTTTGAGTGATAGGGAATGTTAGGGTATGGTGTATGAATGTTGTATGAATATTATAGATGGTTATATTAGGGTTTTATCAGCTGAAACAACCCAAGGATGAAAAACACCAAAAATGTAGTGAAGATAACCTAATGAAGGAAACCACTCATTTTCTGATGAATTTTGACTTGAGAGAGGTATGGAGGGTGTCCACTTAATAGTTTGGAGGTCTATGAACACTTATGCAGTTGTTTGGAACCTTGGAGAAGTTATTTGAAGCTCACATGCCAAAATCGTAGCACATGCTAGAAGCGTAGCGCAACACCTCATAAGCATAATGCAACACCTCCAGAAGCGTAGTAGAGAAATTTTGGTACAAATTTGCTTGTTTTTCTTCAACCCTTTGCAGTTGTGGAGTATGATGGTGATAAGAGAGGAGCTCTATCGAACATCAAAGGATAAAATTATTTGAAGAAGCCCCTTTTTCTTTTATAACAATGACAAAATTGTTTTTTTGTCTTCTAGTGAAATCACAAACTTTTTTGAAAAAAATTCTTTTTTTTGAAAAACTTTAATCAAGAAACACATTTTATTTGAGGAAAGACAAAGTGCCTTCATTTATTTTCCTATATTTTCTATCTCCCTATGCAAATGACTTGTATGGTGAAAGTGAGGGTTTTTTTTGCCTTCTTTCATGACATAATTGACTGTTATGGTGGTAAAACAAATGAGACTTAGACTCTGACCTAAATGAAGGTGTGGTGAATGACCTCAGACCCTAGAATTTTGATGGATAACATAACCTATGAAATGATTATGACCATGAATGGGGTGAAGGGAGTAGCATTTCAGACCTAGACACATTCAGTGAGCAAAATTTTATTTGAAAATTGACTTGAAACATGGACCTAGGACCACTACTAATTAAACTTGAAAAGAGTATTTTTGATGACTTCACATTTATACACTAAAATTGGCTCCAACTGGGAATGCCATCTCCTTTAGGAGGTGTCAAGAACACTGTAGATTAGGTAGCCTCATCCATTGGGCAATGGAGTCAAAACTGGAAACTAAAAAAAAAAACTTCGATAAACTGAAATGATTAACTAAAAAAAAATGACTTTGATTAAAAAATTGACTTGACTTTTTGAACTTAAAAAAAAACACATCAGCTGATCATAGAAGTCTCATGGCCTTCTCCTCGGGCTTCAAAATTTTGCAACAACTTCCTTATTCTTTGACAACAAATAAAAGATATATTTACAATGAAAGTGAACCCTTTTCTTCAATATTAGGTAAGGTAATGTTTGAGGAACCTACCATTCACCGGTCCTCCGAGAATTTCCTGCCCATCAAGATCTTCTAAAAAAAACGCCTTATTACCCTTGAATGTTGTAATATTGTATGGAAATTTCTATAGGTTATCAAACTTACGATGCTTACCTTTGTCTTCATTTCAGGCATCCCATCATAGAACAACATTTCCTAACTTGAAATCACCAGCTTTGGTCTTCTTGTCATAAATATTCTTGATTTTTTCCTGAAGTTTTGAAGTGTGATTGAAAACTTCTTCTCTTGACTGGTGTAAATGAATAATTTGATTGATTCTTCTCTAAATATCATTTGGCTCACTATCAATCTCTTGCAGAATTTTCATCACCGGAACTGCTAAAGAAGTGGGAAACACTGTGTCGACACCATACAATAGATAAAAGCGTGACATGCTGATTGATCTCTTCGTGCTAACTATGTCCGCCCATAGAGAATTTATGAACTTCTGTGCCAGTTTCTTTTGTTCTTTGCATCAATTTCTTGATTATGTTCACCATTGATTTGTTTGACGATTTAGCCAACCCGCTGCCTTGAGGTCAACATGTTGTAGAATGCCCAAGTCTTATGTGATATTTATCACAAAATTCAATCATCTTTTTGGATTTGAAGGCAGCTGCATTTTAAGTGATAATTTTCTGTGGGCATCCAAAATGAGACAAGATATTACACTCCAAAAACTGAATAATGATAGTGTCTGTAGCTTTCCTCATCAGGATGGCTTCAATCCACTTTGTGAAAAAATTGGTGGGAGTGAGTATCCACCTATGTTGAGTTGATGATGGAGGATGGATTTTGCCAATGAAATCAAGATCCCATTGCTAGAAGGGTTCTTGAATTGCAATTGGTTTCAAGGGAAGCAGTAATAGTTTTCTTTCTCCCTGAAAAATTTGACACTCATGACAACTCATGAAAATCTTCTAAACATCAGAAAACAAGCTTGGCCAATAAAATCCAACCCTCAGTATCTTGTTTGTTGTAGTCTTCCAGAAAATATGACCAACACAATCACCTTTATGAAAGTCTTTCATCACCTTATCAACTTCTCCTTCTACCAAACAATTCAACAAAATTCCGCTTGGGTCTTTCCAATACAAAACATTATTAAGAATGAAATACTTAAGAGCCTTCAACTTCAAAGATCTACCTTTATTTCTAGGAAAGTCAGGAGGAGGATTCAAATGTTACAACACGTGAATAATATCAACATACAATGGCGATGAATAAAAAATTTCAGATACCTGAGGTAATGGATCAACCTCTTGCTCCTCAGATAATGAAACAATAAAATTAATGTCCAAGGCATGAAAATTTGAGTCGGCCATGAGCTTAGCCAAGCCTTGTGCCTTGATCAGCTTTGTAGGCTTGATTTCCAAGTCATACTCCAACATAGCAGCTATCCACTTGCCACATCAACCTTCATGATCATTTTGCGTGAGCACAACTTTGACAACGATGTTTGGGACATATGCAAGAACATGAGAGTGAATAATATACACCCGAAAATACTTCAATGCTTTAACTAGCGCCAAGGCATGTTTCTCAATTATATTTTACTTCAAGGTTATGTCTCTTATGGTTCTACTACAGAAGGTGATGGGTTTTTCCTTTTTTTGATCTTTATTTTGCATGAGGACAACAACTAGAGTATGTTCAAAAGAAAAGGAAAATATGATAAAATCGAGTGTATAATCCAGGTTGATAAGAATAGGAGAATGAGATAAGGTGAACTTAACTTGATTAAATGATTTATTTTCCTCATCAGACCACTTCACCTTGCTGTATTTCTTCAACATATCAGTGATTTCTCTTAAATGTTCAACAAGGTTGGGAATAAACCTTCTCAAGAAGTTGATTTTACCATTGAATGACTGGATTTATTTCTTGCTTCTAGGATAGTTGAAATTCTGAATTTCCTCAATCCTTGAAGGATCTATCCAAATGTCATATTTAGATATGATATGACCAAGAAATTTCCCTTCTTCCATAGCGAACAAGCTCTTCTTTGGATTCAGCGATATGCCAAATTTTCTACATTTCTAAAAAATTCCTTCAAATGTTGCAAGTGCTCCTCATCCGTATTGCAAAAAACCGTGATGCCATCAATATAAATGACCAAAAATACATCCTTCTCATTGGAAAAGGTGATATCCATCGCTCGCTGAAAATTTCTCCTGCATTCTTCAATCCAAAGGGAATTTTAGCATACATAAAAGTACCCCATGGTGTTGTAAAGGCTTTCTTCTCTCGACCATCCGAATGAACTAAAATCATATTGTACCTAGAACATCCATCCAATAATGAAAGTTTGGAAGAACCAACCACCCTTTGCAGAATATGATCCATCTTTGGAAGTGGGTAGTTGTCTTTTAGCGATACTTTATTCAGATTTTTGAAATATATGCACAAGCGAATCTCACCGGTATTATTTCTTACTGGCACTAAATTCGACATCCAATTGGAAAAAAAAAGAGGAACAATAATACCAAAATTATACAACATGTTCACCTCTTTTTGAATGGAGGGAATCAACTTGGGATTCATTCTCCTTAGTTTCTGGCGAAAAGGCTTCTATTTAGGCTTTAAAGGAATGGTGTATTGAATTATGCTCTTATCATATACTTTCAAATAAGAATACTCCCATGCAAAAACATCAGCAAATTGAGAAATGAGTGTTTCATATTTACCTTTCATTTATAAGCTCAAGTATTTTGAAATCTTGAAAATTTTGGGCTTTTCAGAAGTGCCAAGATTGAGGTCTTCCACTCCAACTTCTGTTGGAAACATTGTTGGTTTCCGTGCAACATCATCTTGGTAAAAAAGATCCTCCAAAGGCACAAGGCCTCTTGGAATGGAGTTATCTTTCAATTCAAGTACTTTCATTTCTTGGTAATCTTCATAACACTGATAATATATTTGTGAACTCACAAAATCCTCTTCCGTCTACAAGAAGTTGTTGATTTTCTTGTCATCTTGGAAAGCTTGCCATTACTAAACATTTTTTGGAACACTAGGGTGATGTTTGACGTTAATTTCATACTTCTTTTTGGGATACAGTGGAATTTTGAACATGCTAGCTAAAGTGGCAAGAGAATCAGCAATAACATTGTTGTCCCTTGGAATCAATGAAAAAGTATACTCAGTGAAGGTCTTGAGGATATCTAACACTGCATTGTGGTAAGCCAACTATTGGCAAGAGAATAGGTCTCGCAGAGAAGACCCGAGTTTAGGGCTGAGGGCCAACAAGGTTTTCTGTCGTAGTCTAGATTCACGCAGCATTTACACTCTGCTTCGAAGGGTAGAGAGTCCCACTCGAGGAGTGCCGTGACCCTACTTGTGATTGGGAGAAGATTGGTATCATCTCCACAACATCCAGACAGGTGGAACAAAGCTAAACCAAGATATTAAACAGTCATGACATAATATTCCATAAAATGCACTCTTAAGGAAAGCAGTTAAACTAATGATAAACAAAATTTTAAACGTAGCTTATAATAGCAGTCATTCATACTCAAAATCACATATCAAAACAACCTTATTGAATATATTAATCATCATCCGCAGAGGCGAACGATTACAAGGCTCGGCTACATATGAGCATAGAATAGAACAAAATACAACAAGTTCCTAGGGACATAGAGAAACCACAGTAACCCAGAAGAGAGGAGAACAGTGCAATCCAGACAGAGCTCTCCTGTAGCTCCCTATTGCCTATTCCCGTCTGCGCCAACCTCTCCATCTGTTGGTTGGCTGCCTATTTGTTCTCCTACCCACGCGACTGAAAGTTCCTCCTTCTTTCTTGCTCAACTGTCTTTCGTTTCTTTCTATTCACTGGGAGTTCATTGTCTGTCTCCTTCCGCACCCTTCCACTGTCTATGCTTGCTCCCGCAAAAACCGCGACACCTGTCCTCTACTCCTCCACAACCTTGACACCTTCCAGTCTACTGAGGTTGCGTTCTGCCACATGCTCGCTGCAACTCAAAATATATTGATTTCCAAAACAAGGGCCCCAACAGGCCCCGACCACATCCTTTTGACTCGCCTTGAGTCAATTTTCCTAAGCCGTCTCCACTACCATGGGTCCGCCCGACCCTATGCCCTATTCTTGCTGCACGCCTTCTCCTTGTTGTCCAAACAAGGGCCCCAAATCTGGGACCTTGTTCAGAGCTGAAGCTTTAAGCTCTTGGAAGGTTGCCATGGCCTTCTACCACCCTTGCATCAACTCGTCGGTCTCAGCCGTGATTTTTGTGACAAATTCCTCCCCGGCGATTGTCGGCATGGCACCAAATACTGTGTTGATCTGGGTGTCGACCTCCGAGGCCAATTGCTGCATCGTTTGGGTGCTAATCTTTACGGGTTGTCGAAGCTCCCATATTACCTGTTTTGCTACCGTCGAAGTCTCCTCTATTTGTTTGATTTGGACCTCTAGCACATCCGCCTGGGCATACAATTGATCCAGCCTAGTTGGGTCCGTGGCTTCCTGTATTTCCTAGGAGATCTATTGCAGTTGGGCTGAAATCAGCCGTGCCTTCATCGTGAGGGTTGTTGAGCATTCTTGCAAACCCTTCAGTAGGTCGTATGCATCTCTAGTTGCAGTACTTAGGACTTCCTGTATCTTTGTTACTTGGCCTTGTTTCTCTGATATTCGTGCTGAGTACACAACTGCTGGGTCAGGCGATGTGGGTCGTGCTGCCAATGCTGCCTTGAGTTCCGTATTTTCTTGGTGGAGGTTTGAATATGCCACCCTGAGGTGGATCGCTTGCCCTACTACCTCTGTTTCTTGCACGTCATTCTGTATTTGACTGTAGTGGGCCATCACTGCGGGCCATACTTCCCTGAAAACCCTGGCCACTGTTTCCAACTATCCCTGTAGCTGCTCTTTTTCCATTGTCAGCTGCTCACGCTGTTCAGTAAGCATGCTTATCTGCTGCTGCTGTTGTTCGCATTTCTGTTGTAGTTCTGAGTGGAGCTTCTCGGCCTGTTGTGCTGCCCTTTGGATGAAATGGTACAGCTGAGCTGTCCCCCATGTCTCCATGCTCTTGACATCGGAGGTACCCTGATCTGGCCTTCGCCCCCGGAGTGGTTGCCCATTGGCAACCGATCTTGCTGACTATTCTTGAGGTGAATGCGACGGAGTTTGCTGGGGTGCAGAGTCTGCCATATTTAGGTCCAGTCGCCCCTCTTGATCTGCTTGGTTGGGTGGTTGGAGCGGAGTAGGCTAAGGGAGTGGCCCCGCTTTGTCTTCAACTATATGCTCCATCTAGGTGATGAGGTTGGTAAAAGTAGTTTGTGGAACCACGGTAGGGTTGGCTAGGGGTACTACTTCCGTACCCAAGTTAATCTCCATCCCATGGTCCCCATTGAGTATTCTAATGATAACTGGATTAGAAACAGTGGCGGATGAGGTGGATAGTGCGGAGCCGTGGGGTTCGCGAGAGACGGATGAGGTGGTAGGTGGTAGTGGATCTAGATGAGGTGGTGATATGCGGATGTTCAGGAAATTGAAGGGGTTAATGGGGGTGTGAGGTGGCAACCTGCTTGCTTCCCTTGTATCAACTATCGGCTCTTCTTGGATCAGTACCCCTGCACTCAAATGTCGGGGTGGATCCTCTCCTGTGAGGTCAACCACCGAACTTGATTCTACAACCTTGGCCCTCTTGGCCTTTAGTGCTGCTACGGGTTTCATAGATCTACTTTTCCCTGTCAGCGGTGTGGTTGATGGGGTTGGTGAACTAGACAATACATTGGGAATGGGTGCAAAGATGGAGGTTGTGCTTGGAGATGGGTTAGATCGGGAGACTTGGAATTCTGAAAAATTTGGAAATGGAGTAGCACTACTCGCTATCACCTGAACTACTTCGTTAAAGTTTCGTACCTTCGTGTTGAGTTGCTGAATGATCGGGAGGAGCTGCAGGTTCGACACCCTATTTTCCGCCTCCTTCGCCGTTTCTCCTGGCAACCAGTGTGGTAGCATCCTGTCAAATATGTACGTGTACACCCCGTCTCTGACTTCCATCGCAACCCCCAGCCACGAACAAACTTCTGTGTGAAAAGTTGCTTCATCAATTTGGAACTTCAAAGGCCTCATCTGGAACATCGTCTCTGGTACACAAGTGGGTTTGAGGAATGTGTGCTTGTGTGTGACTCCAAACCAGACTTGCTCACTATATCCGTCCAGTAGGTTTCTTGGGATCCTTTGTTGACCCATTACAACATTGACCATTAGGCCATACCAACTTCTGAAGGCTTCTACATTTACTTCCTTGGTGCTAGGATCTCCCGACAGCTTCCATGGTGCAAACTTCATCACCACTGGCTGATCTTCCACTATCTCCACTGGTATCCTGATGAGGGGGAAAGTCCAATTCCACATGGCCAGCGCTATTATCAAATACCCGTAGATGAATCCAATTTCCCTCTTATAGTTGTCTTCACATGCCTCAAACAACTCCTTCAGCAGGAAGGAGCACCAGTTCAGCCTGGTCCCCTGGATGCAGTGCTCCGCAATCGAAATTATGTCTAATGTACACTCCCCTTTGGTGTAATGTCTCATCGTCTTGCTAGCAATGAGGTAGCAAGCGAATTTGATCTCTGGCCTGTTGATTAACTCAATCTTTGCCCCCTTTCCTCCTCTTCGGGTGCCATACTTAGCATATTTGTTTGTATCCCTTAACTTCTTCGCCCATTTTGATATGGTCAGGAATGCTGAAGATACATCCCTTCCTTCCTGCGACAGTCCTGTCAACCTATGAATGTCTTCGGTGTGAATCGGGATTTCCTTCACCAGCCACAGAGAATCGTTATGAATTCTTCTCAATAGGAATTTGGTGCACTGTATCGCAGTTCCTGTAATCCCAAATACTGGTAAGTTTCTCAAATTCATTATCGAGGACTGCTGGATACCTCTGAACTCAGGCAGGACCCTTGTTGTTGCCCGTCCTACTTCTGTTGTATGGTTTTAAATGTATACCTATCTTTTTAGTGCAGGAAACTCAAAGGAATCCATGAGGTCTGCGTCAATTAAGGTTGCACTGTCATATTTCCCAACGAGGGACTCCTTTTTCTGAATCCTGCTATTCAGCTCCTATTCTACCATCGCTGGGCTTACTCTTATCATCTGCGCTCACTGCTGATATACCTGAAAAATAGTTCTCTATCTCTTCTCTTACATTTCTTCTTCTGGATGCCTTCTCCGCTCTGGTTCTACTCCAACTTCCCTTGCTCTTTTGGAGGTTTTTAACTCTAACTCAGATTTTTCTGGCATTCTCGCACTTTTCTGCATGCAAGTTATGTAAGTAACTGGCACAGGTGAGGTTGATGAGACCCATAACTAATTAATGTTTCCCTGGCTTCTCCTGCAGCTACGATCGTGCGATCAGTTAGCTGCTGAGGTGGGTTCTGACACTGCTGACTATCGTTTTGGGATTTGGGCAGACGCGATGGCTGGTGGTTATGTCTAATTATGGAAAATTTATTACAGTATGGATAATGCTAATTATGGCAATTATTTCCAAATCTTGGTGATCCTACGGACTGACACTGGTACTATTCTAAATGATGGTGGGTTGATGTTTGGCATGCTTTTCTTCCTGATGTGGAAAACACGCTGGACACTACCCCTCCCCGACCACTAATGATTGCATTGCGGTATCCGCAACTGAGCTGATATTTATGCCATTATGGTAAACCTATCTATGTCATCTCGGGTGTGAGAGGCTTATTGATGCTAACCTACCCTACCTACTCCTCTCGGTTGCGAGAGTTATTGAAATTGAAATGAACAACTTACTCCTGGTAGGGTTTCAGGCATGCGCCGTTGACCCATCCTTGTAGAACTTGGCCATTTAACTGTGCTAATCGAACTGCTCCTGACGGTTTGATCTCTATGACATGAAATGGTCCCAGCCAATGCATCTGCAATTTCCCTGGGAACTTATGGAACTTGCTGTCGTAGAGTAGGACCTTGCCTCCAATTTGGAAAGTCTTGTGTTTGATATGTCGATCATGCCAAGCTTTCTGCCTCTCCTTTTCTATTTTTTGGTGAAAATCTCCAAGAAGCTGTCCTTCCTCAAGTTCTTGTAACTTGTGCAATCGCTCTTTTAAATATTCCTCTTCAAATAGCTACAAAGTTGTTGCAATCAGAAGGCTTAGTACCACAAATTCTGCTGGGACTATTGCTTCTCTGCCATAAACCAGCTGGAATGGTGTTTGGTTGTGTAGTCATTTTACCGTTGTGCGGTATTCCCACAGGGTTGCTGGTATCCGTTCGTCCCAGTCATCGCGCTCCGGCAATGGAACCATTTGTTGGCGAGAGAACAGGTCTCGCAGAGAAGACCCGGTTTTAGGGCTGAGGGCCAATAAGTTTTTATGTCGTAGTCTAGATTCACGCCAGCATTTACACTTTGCTCCGAAGGCAGAGGGTCTCACCCGAGGCGTGTCACGACCCTACTTGTGATTGGGAGTAGATTGGTATCATCTCCACAACATCCAGATAGGTGGAAAAAAGCTAAAAAAAGATCTTAAACAGTCATGACATAATATTCCATAACATGCACTCTTCAGGAAAACAATTAAACTAACGATAAACAAAATTTTAAACGTAGCTTATAACAACACTCATTCATACTGAGAATCACATATCAAAACAACCTTCTTGAATATATTAATCATTAGCCATCAGAGGCAAACTATTACAAGGCTCGGCAACATATGAGCATAGAACAGAACAAAATACAACAAGTCCCTAGGGACAGAGAGAAACCACAGTAACCTAGAAGAGAGGAGAATAGTGCAACCCAGACAAAGCTCTCCTATGGCTCCCTGTTTCCTATTCCTATCTGTGCCAACCTCTCCATCCATTGGCTGGCTGCCTATTTGTTCTCCTACCCACGCGACTGACAGTTCCTCCTTCTTTCTTGCTCAGCTGTCTTTTGTTTCTTTCTGTTCACTGGGAGTTCACTGTCTGTTTCCTTCCGCGCCCTTCCACTGTCTATGCTTGCTCCCGCAACAATCGTGACACTTTTCCTCTGCTCCTCCGCAACCTTGACACCTTCCTGCCTACCGAGGTTATGTTCCGCCACATGCTCGCCACAACTCAAAATTTGTTGATTTCCAAAACAAGGGCCCCAACAGGCCCCAACCACATCCTTTTGACTCGCCCCGAATCAATTGTCCTGAACCGTCTCCACTTCCATGGGTCCGCCCAACCCTGTGCCCTATTCTGGCTGCACGCCTTTTCCTTGTTGTCCAAACAAGGGCCCCAACTCTGGGACCTTGTTCAGAGCTAAATATTTAAGCTCTTGGAAGGTTGCCATGGCCTGTTGCCACCCTTGCATCAACTTGTCGGTCTCAGCTGTGATTTTTGTGACAACTTCCTCCCCGATAATTGTCGGAATGGTGCCAAATACTGTGTTGATTTGGGTGTCGACCTCCGAGGCCAATTGCTGCATCGTTTGGGCGCTGATATTTACGGGCTATTGAAGCTCTCAGATTGCATGTTTGGTTGTCGTTGAAGTTTCCTCTATTTTTTGAATTTGGACCTCTAGCACATCCGCCTGGGCATACAATTGGTCCAGCCTAGTTGGGTCTATGGCTTCCTATATTTCCTTGGAGATCTATTGCATTTGGGCCGAAATCGGTTGTGCCTTCACCATGAGGGCCATTGATCATTCTTGTAGACCCTTCAGTAGGTCGTATGCATCTTTGGCTGCAGTACTTAGGACTTCCTGCATCTTTTTTACTTGGCCCTATTTCTCTGATATTTGTGCTGAGTACACAACTGCTGGGTCAGGAAATGCGGGTCATGCTGCCAATGTCACCTTGAGTTCTATATTTTCCTGGTGGAGGTTTGAATATGCCACCTTGAGGTGGATCGCTCACCCTACTACCTCCGTTTCTTGCACGTCATCTGGTATTTGACTGTAGTGGGCCGTCACTGCGGGCCATGCTTCCCTAAAAACCCTGGCCACTGTTTCCAGCTGTCCCTGTAGCTGCTCTTTTTCCATTGTTAGCTGCTCATGCTATTCAGTAAGCGTGCTTATCTGCTGATGCTATTGTTCGCATTTCTGCATTTCTGCTATGCTGCCCTTTGGATGAAATGGTACAGCTGAGCTGTCCCCCATGTCTCCATGCTCTCGGCACCGGAGGTACCCTGAGCCTACTCCGCTCCAACCACCCAACCAAGCAGATCAAGAGGGGCGAACAGACCTAAATATGGTAGACTCTGCACCCCAGCAAACTCTTCCGCAGTCACCTCAAGACCAGTCAGCAAGATCAGGCCCTACGTTAAGCCTTCCAGGCTTTACAATTACTTCAAATGTGAATTCTTGGAAGATTAGGAGCCATCGACAGATTCTTCCTTCTAAGAATGTCTTATTTACCAGATATTTTAATGCAGAATGATTCGTGAAGAATTTGAACTTACCTCCCAATGGGTAGTGGCGGAATTTCTGGAGAGAATACACCATTGCCAGTGCTTCCCGCTCTGTTTTTGTGTAGTTGCGCTTTGCTGTTGACAACTTGTGACTGGAAAAATATACCGGATGATCAATTGAAGTGTCCCCCGGTTGAGCTAGGATCGCTCCAAGTGCAATTCCAGACGCGTCAACGTGTACATGGAACTGTTTTTCCCAGTTCGGGTGGACTAGTATTGGCGCACTCGCCAATTTTTCTTTCAGCATGTCCAGTGTCTCTCTGCAGCTGTCCGTCCACTGGAATTTCTCTGATTTTTTTAAGAGTCTTTCTAGAGGCACTGTTATTTTGGTGTAGTTGCAGATGAAATGTCGGTAGTAACCTGTGTGCCCCAGAAGTGACCTCAGCTCTTTGACGGTCTTCGGCGCCTCCATGTTGACGATCACTGCTACTTTGGCCAGATCCACACAGACACCTTGATTACATACCACGTGCCCTAGCAGTGTTCCAAATGGTACGGAAAATATACACTTCTTCAAGTTCAGCGAGATTTGTAGTTGTCTACACCTATCAAACATTACTCTCAACAGGCTCACATGATCTTTTAGTATGTTGTACACGGTCCAGTCGTCCATATAGACTTCTAAGAACTTGTGGATGTATTCTCGGAATGCTGCTATCACAATGCGAAAGAAAATTGCAGGTGCATTCTTCAATCTGAATGGCATCACGTTGTATGCGAAAGAGCCCCATTCTGTAGTGAAGGTTGTCTTTTTCTTGTCTTCTTCTGCTATTCTCACCTGATGGTAACTTGAAAAGCCATCGGTGAATGAGTATGACTCATTCCTTGCAACGTTGTCGAGGACTTCGTCACTAAATGGGGTAGGGAACGGATCATGGATACAGGCATTGTTTAAGCTTCTGTAATCCACGCAGATTCGTATCTCTGATTTCTACTTTTTTCTTTATATAACTATGGGGCTTACCCATTCTGCCTCTTCTACAGGGAATATTAGCCTAGCCTTTAGCATTTTGTCGATCTATGCTTTCACTTTTTCCTTCACTCTTTGGTTTAGACGATATGGTCTATGTTTTATAGGTCTAGCATCAGGCCTCAGTATTATCCTCATTTCCCCCATATCTCCTTTTATGCCTTTGAGATCTGCTACTGATGAAGGAAACAAGTCCTCATACTCCTCAAGTAGAATGAATATTTCCTTTGTTGTTTGCTCATCCCAGTAGTCTCCAATGGTTTCCAGCTTAAGTTTGTCTTCTGTCCCAATATTTACCTTCTTAGTTTTGAGAGGTAGGAGGTGGATACCTTCTATAGTTGGTTCTTCTTTAATGTCCCTCTCCCCTTCTGTTTCTTCGAAATACAGGTGCTTGAGATCCTCCAGGTTGTCATTGTCCATCTCACTATTAATCTTCTGACATGCCACCTTTTGTTGGATACCTTGGTATCGAAGTGATTGCTCGTTCGTCGGTTGATTATCAAGGAAGAAAATTACCTGCTTGATAGCTTGCAAAGCTTGATTAATCTGCTCTATTTTTCCTTCAAAGGTGAAACACTATATGAATTTCTCCGCAACTGCCTGCCAATTGTGGGTCCCTCTTCTCTTTTCTTCCGTTAAGTACTAGGCCTTTGGGATTATGTCCAGGGAGTGGATAAACTTGTGAAACCATAGTTCCTCAAGGTATCCATCAGCTCTCCATTGTGCTTCACATTTCTTCAGATGGGTTTTGGGGCTTGCGTCCCCTTGGTACCGATCCTTCCCCCTGGGCTCCTTCTCCTCTTGAAATCTAGCTTTCATTGCTACCGCCACCTCATCCCATTGCGTGAGTGAATCGTGATGGTTACTCCACCATCTTGCAGATGTAGATTGTAATGCCATGTCCATCAAGGGTACTCTCTGTCCTTCTAGCACAGTGTTTTCTATTTTTGCTATGAAAACACTTACAACGTTCATATCTGACAAGATTGGGTATCCCTGAATTTCAGCCCCAATCCAGTTGACTCTTGCAACATTGGCACACCTCCTTGTGTTTTTTTCATAGCCTCCTTGTTGCCAATCATCCCATGCCAGTTCTGATCCCAATTCTGAGCTTTGAATACTTCTCCAGCTTATTGATCCTTCTGCTGTCGGTTTGATGTAGTCTTCCCTTCTTCCGACGGTCATCTAGTAGAGATGATCCAAGAGCTGAGCATCTTCTCTGTTATCCATAGTCTCTGTATATCTTGGTCCTTGGTAGGGGTCTAGTGGTTGAGTGACTCTGATTTCCCCATCCTGTAAGATCATCAGTTCTTTCTTTAGATCAATTACCACGTAATTTTCAAAAGCCCAATCGATTCCCAACAGTGCTGGGTATGGATCCTTATCCCCCATGATGTCAATGACTTCGAAGTCCGTAAATTTTTTTACCCCCGCAATGTCAACATCAACATCCTCTACTGGGCTGATGGGAATAATGCAATACTGGTTTACCATCCAAAGTTGGATCAGAGAGTATGTCAATCTTGGCTTCCCAAGTTCTCCTTGGTAAGATGTTGACATCAGATCCCAAATCAAGCATCGTGTCCTTAATTTTGAATCTTGCCACTTGTGTATTTACTCGAAATTCCTTTCCCATCCTTCGTTTGTTTCTCTTTATTCTTTGAACATATTTCTGGTCTGCTTCTGCTGCTTCTTTTGCTCCTGTGTTTTGTTTTAGCACCCCTTCCAGGTTTTGCTTCAACTGTTCCAGCATTAGTGCATTTTTAGCAATCTTCAGGAACAGATGGAACCATTCCTAGATTATGACTTCAGAAGTATTCTGTGTTTCCTTGTCTTCCTGAATTTTATATAAGTCGATTCCTTTATTTCCCCCCAAGTGGGCAAACGTTTCTGCTGCTTCCTGAAGATTTTTTTCTGTCGTTCTGGTTTGATCAAGAGCTTTGGGGATGCTGGCCTGACTACTTTTATGGGGTCCATAGTGTGTGCATCCTCCCCTGTTATTTTTCCGCCTTGTGTCACTATGGCCATGTTCTGCATTCTTTGAGTTCCCGTTAATCTGGGTTCTGCATTTACTAGATTTTCCCCCCTCTGTCTAGCTCTTTCCTCCCGTCTTTTGATGAGCTCTGGGAAATCTTCTATTGTGTGCGAGTTAATGCGGCACTGTGAACACCAAGGTCTCCTAGGGAGCAGACACTCTCTATCCACATGTCCCTCCTGATCACAGTTATAGCACCTTAACAGACCTCTACCTCCTGCTCAGCCCCCTATCATGCCTTCCCCTCTTCCTCAGGGAGCTTCATTTACTCTGTATGACGGCTGGTCCAGTCGCTTTGCCAAGGTGTCCAGTGCTCGACATTGCTCTGTGCTATGGGTGGTCGAGGCACAGAATTCACAGTATACATTATTTGGAACATTGGAATACTTCTGTAAGATCAGACACATGCGAGGTTGATGACCCATACTTTTGCATACCTCACAATATTCATTGATGTGTGGACTTTGTTGTGCAGGTAACCCTGTGTATGGCTGTTGTGGTGGGTATATCCCTTGGGTGTTTATTTATGCGACGCATCCTAGTGGTGGGGCCCCCTGTTCTCCTGCAGCCGACGTCCCCACAGTTTGGCCTCGCAACCGGGGGCATTCTGTGGCTACATGTCCCTCCATGAGACAGTGCATGCACCACACGTTTGGTCTCGGTGGTCTCATGGGTTGCATTTCCTTGAGTTTTTCTATCATACTGGCTATTTGATGCTGCAGACCTATTATCAAGGGGTCCTATACCGTTGCACCCCCATTAAACTCTTGCGAGTAACCCACCATGGCTTCTATATTTATTTCCTGCTCCAGAGCGTCTTGCAATGTGTCGATTCTTTGTTGAGTCAGTGGAGTTTGGGTCAAGGGTAATAAAGAATTAATGAACCAGTCCCTCTGATGGTTTGGATCGATTGGATAACTGATTTTCCCAATGACATCCTTGAATCTCTGCATCAAATCTCAAGCAGTTTCTCCTTCTCTCTGCTTTATCTCCCACATCTCTGACAGTCCTTGTTGGTCTGTCTGAGGCAGTTTGAATTCCTAGATGAAATCCCTCTTTGAATCATCCATCGATGGATTCGGGTGAGACTTCGACCATTTCATAAACCATCGTAGGGCCCTCTCCCTAAGAGTGGTCTGAAACTCTATCGACTTCCCAACGGCTGGTGTCTATCGTGCCCTCCAAATGGCCTCACAGAGATACTAGTGTTGTTCGACGTCATCATTCCCTTTTCCAGATAATTTTGGGTACCGTGTAAGTGATCCCACCATGCTTACTTGAATGGGCGGTATTAAAATGAAGCTGTTGGATCCTAGTTGTGAGATCGGGCCACTAGCAATCCTGCTATTATCTTGTGCTCCAGTTGGAGACTGAATATGGTGCAATCTACTTAATTCACGTAACTTAACAAAAATTACACTTATGGGCTTGTAGAGCACCAGGGGAAGGTCAGGATTAGAGCTACTAAAACTGTGGGGACTAGGAATACCTTGAGATATGGATGTCGACCTTTCTTGAAAAATTTTCTCCATTGCAACGTGCATCTCCACATCGGACACCTCCTTTGGGCACGCGTCTGTACCTTCTTCGTCAAACTTCTTTCCTTTCTCCACTTGGACTAGACTCCTATACACCTGCCGCACTTCTCTCATGACCCCTCCTATATCCTAGGGACCCACCTGACCTTCCATTCCTTTCATCATCTGAGGTGCCTCCTCTTTTTCCTTTCGACTACTTACTTGTCTCTTCAACTCCTTCATCACTCTCTCTCGCCACCTTTCTTCAATCTGCGCCCTCCGATGTGCTCGCTGCTCCCTAAGCCTGTTGGCAGTCTCGACATCCATACCCTTACTCCCCCTTCTCACGGTTCTAATAACATCCCTCCCTCAGTCCCTTCCCTTAGAACTGGGGGTTTTACGCTTCCATCCCTGCTTTCTGGAATCCCATCAATCCTTCGTCTACCATTAATGCCTTGATCCACAAGGGAATCTCCTTCAGTAGTTTCCCCCTTAACCCAGATCTGAAAGTACCTTCTACCCTTGAGAAATACTGGTAGCACTCGACTGCAAAATCTACTATATATCCTTCCTAAGTAGATTCCACCCAAAAATCTACAACTCGGGTTAAGTCGGTGTTTAACCGATGAAGGGACACCAGATCCTCGTGCACCCACTTGCGATTTATCCTCCGCGAATTTCCTTTGACAGTCTTGTTCTAAAGCCTCTGCAACCAGTTGTAGAGTTCTTCTGGGAAATTTCCCCAAAATATTTCATAGGTATCACTAGCAGAGTCGGAGAATAGAACCAAGTCTTTAATCGTTTTCTCCTTCTGTCGTCTCAGCTCAGCTTGCTGAGCTATGAACTAATCTAGGTGGTTATCCCACCAGCTTCATATTTCTCTTTCAAAGATCTGAGATACCATGATCTAGCTCCAAAATATATTTTCAGGTCCCAACAATAGAACCATTTGTTGGAGAGAGAACAGGTCTCGCAAAGAAGACTTGGGTTCAGGTTTGAGGGCCAACAAGGTTTTTCGTCGTAGTGTAGATTCATGCCGACATTTACACTCTGCTCCGAAGGGTAGAGAGTCTCACCCGAGGCGTGCCGTGACCCTACTTGTGATCGGGAGAAGATTGGTATCATCTCCACAACATCCAGATAGGTGGAACAAAGCTAAACCAAGATCTTAAACAATCATGACATAATATTCCATAGCATGCACTCTTAAGGAAAATAGTTAAACTAATGATAAACAAAATTTTAAACGTAGCTTATAAAAACACTCATTCATACTCAGAATCACATATCAGAACAACCTTCTTGAATATATTAATCATCAGTCGTCAGAGGCGAACTATTACAAGGCCCAGCTACATATGAGCATACAACAGAACAAAATACAACAAGTCCCTAGGGATAGAGAGAAACCACAGTAACCCAGAAGAGAGGAGAAAAATACAACCCAGACAGAGCTCTCCTGCAGCTCCCTTTTTCCTATTCCCATCTACGCCAACCTCTCCATCCGTTGGTTGGCTGCCTATTTGTTCTCCTGCCCGCGCGACTGACAGTTCCTCCTTCTTTCTTGCTCGGCTGTCTTTCACTTCTTTATGTTCACCGGGAGTTCACTTCCTGTTTCCTTCCATGCCCTTCTGCTGTCTATGCTTTCTCCCACAACAACCGTGACACCTGTCCTCTGCTCCTCTGCAGCCTTGACACCTTCCTGCCTACCGAGGTTGCGTTCCGCCATGTGCTCGCCGCAACTCAAAATCTATTGATTTCCAAAAAAAGGGCCCCAACACCCACATTCTAGGATGATTGGATTGGTATTCCACTTTGAATTTATTTAGTACCAATTCAGAGTCGCCATACACAAATTTTCTTGGCACCTAATTTCTTGAGAAATTTTCAAATCGACTATCAAAGCCTCATATTCTGCTTCATTGTTTGAACAATCAAATGCCAATTTGTAAGAAGACATATGAACATTAGGAGGAAGGTTAAGTGATTTATTCATAGGACTGTGAATCCACACTCCAATTCCAACTCCTTCCTTACCTAAGGCTCCATCAAAATCCATGGTCCACAAGCCATTTTCTTCATTAGGAAGCTCCGATTTGGATGATTGATCATGACTAGCTGCTTGAGAAATTCCTATTGTACCAATAGGTTATGTTTCTTTCATTACTTCATCTCTATTTTTGGCTGATGCACTTGTCTCCAAGCCACTTAGCATATTTTCTTTGTTTTCTACACTTAAAATCTTTAAAGTAGAATTTTAAAATTATGAATTTTATGTTTTTTATTCCATCAAAATTTCTGAAAATGTTGAACATTCATCATTGAACAAGATAAAAGACTCTAAATCTGTGTGAAAAACATGTATGGGGTGATTATTAGGCTTTTATTTGCTACTAATCATGTATTTCATCTTATTTTCTCGGTATATTTTTCTAAGTTTCCCAAAGACCGGTATTGTAGCATAGGAAAATTTGAGCTGCAAGGTGCCTCTAAGTTTTTCTCCCCATGACCAGGAGAGAAAAAATCCATATCTAGGAGGGATAACAACCACAACAACGTCCATAAGGACATTCTTGGCTGGAATGAGGCTAAGACATTTAACCCTCCCTGAATCAATAGAGTAAAGGTCATGGTAGGGTCTTGTGATATCCAAAACTAGTTTGTCCATGATGGCTTTAGGCATAAGGTTGTGAGATGATCCATAATCGAGCATGGCGTTATGAAGGATAAAATCATGGATTTTGAGGCTAAGATAAAAATGAGAGAGCTCATTATCTTCTAAGTCACCATCAACAGCAAGACGAAATAAAAGTTCCGGGTGATCATCACTCACATTGACCATATCAGACATCTGATCTACCCTAAGAAACTTGGCTACTTGAAACTTATACTGGTCATTCTTGACTATTTCAGTTAAAGGAATGGATACTTTCAGTTTTGAGATTTCATTTTCAAGACTAAAAAGAGCAGAATGTTTTTCAACCTCTTTCGATGGTGCATATTTCTTCTCGAGTTGACCTTTGTGTGGAGTCTCGTTTCTATGTCCTCCATCTTGAACTTATTTATATTTATTTTGATTGCTGGTAGAAGGTTCATTTCCTTTCACATGATTAGGAACAACAAGTCCTTTATCTTTGCTTTGATTTGAAGTAGTGGCCTCTTTATGATGAGCCCTTGTTTGGGAATTTTGTTTTTTTTGACTTGAGTTGATAGGCACATTCCTATTTCTCAAACCATATTGCCTTTGTACCTGAGTAAGAGCATTCTGATATCCCCTCTGGTAATATTTTTTTTTTACTAATAACATGTCATCATTTGACATGACATATTGTTGATTGTCCGATGCATACATTTATGCAGAAAATAGATATTCTTCAATGAGGAAAATGGGTTGTTGATTTTCCTCAAACAAATGATTTTCGCCTAAAATCTCTTCTTTTTCTTCATCAGGGCCTTTGGTGTAGTTTTGTTGGAATGGAGTGAAAATTTGCTGCTGAATTTGTGGATCGTGACCCCTTTGTTCCCTTTGCTTGATCATGTATTGTGGCTGTTGATTTTGACCCCTGAATTGAGATTTCTAATAGAGGGTTCAACTTGTCTATCCACGATGGTCATTTTAACCATTTTTTTTATCAAGGTGTTGAGTTTTCCCTCTGATGAAGTAGATGTTTCCTCCTTGATGGTTACCCTTTTCTTTGTTTTGACTTTTGACTTCTTAATAATTAGATTCGTTTCAATGCTCACTACATTTTTCTACATTTCTTCAAGGGTAGTTGGGTTTATTTTTCTCAGCTGATAAGCCATATTAGGATCAAAACCATCAGGGTAATGAATTAATGCAAGGCCTGGAGGAAGGTTGATATTTTCAGGAATGGAATCATAAATTCTGTTGAACCTAGTAGTGAAGTCTTATACAAACTCATTAGGATTTCTTTTCAAGGCATTGAATTCACCTATAATTTATAATGGATTCTTCTTCTCCTCCCATTTCGCCATAAACAATTTAATCAACTGCTATGAATTAGATACTAAACAAGATGTTAGGGAGTGAAACTGTTTCTTTACCTTTCCTGAGAAACTTTGTGTTAGGATGTGCATCTTGGTGTCATCATTGTCAGTCTCTTCAAGATCGATGAAATCAATTACTTTGAAAATGTCTTGGTGAGAAGTAACCTCTGATATTCCATAAAAAAGAGGAATTATTTGACCTTAATTCTGAGGTAGTGTAGTGAGTTGTGCTGGTAGGATCAACGAAGAAAATCTTGGCATGGCTAATGGAGGGGGTTGCGAAGGTGTTGATGGAGTGAATAATTGTAGAGGTAATAATAGAATGAAAGTGAGGGATGATTATGAAACTGTGTGAGAAGGTGTGATAGCAAGTGGTGAAGCAAAATATTTATGTTGGTATTGGAAATAATATTTTTCAGAAGTTACTTGAAGCTTATCGACCAAACGCTGAAGTTTATGAAAATTAGACTAGACTTCACTATGACGCTCGAAATAGGAAGATTCAGAAAATGGCAAGTAGGTATAAAAATTGATGGGGTCAAAGACAGTTTCTAAGAGAAAGGATTTAGACTTAGACCTGAATAAAGATGTCTCAAATTCAAAATTAAAGGATGAAATTTCTGGAGCAATTAGCCTCGCAGGCAAGGAGTTTGATTTCACAAGTGGATGTATAGCCTTTCCAACTTTCCGAGACTTTTTTTTCTGCTTTCTTAAAATACTCTCAAGGTCATTAAAAATAGGCGAAGGATTTGGGTCTAGATTTGACCCGGTGTGTCTTTGGGAGCCAGCTTTTTGAGAATTCTCACTTTTTCTCAAATTTAGTAACTCAACCTTCTTTGAATGTTAGTACCTCTCACCCACAAGTCTAACCTTTAGTGAACTAAAATAAGTATCCCTAGGAAAAAATTTGCAATCTCTTCTTGGAAACGGTGCCAAAAATGTTATCACTCCCCTCGTTTCCCAAAGTTGAGAATGGAACTGAAGGAGGTAAACTCAAACCAACCTTTAGGTCAGGTAGTTAGCCCTACCAAAACTAGAGAGGGCTCTCTCAGTGTCACTTTGCAACCAATGACATTTTTGGATATATAATGATCTTAGGCTAGTTATGATGCTCAGTAGATTAGGGTTATTTTTGTTTGATTTTTTTTTGTTGGATATGAATGATAGTCAAGGAACCAGGTTTAGGGTTTAGGTCTGATTTCAAAGGCTAAGTTGCAGAGAAAAGGATGAGGCCAAGTAGGTAAACTCAAAAACATACTTAATTTTTCATTGTGTATAATGTTTGAAAGAGAAAGATTCAAAATGAGCATTTAAATGAATTCATTCATAAGAAGAATAGACACATTCATGAAAATATTATAAAACAGAGAAAGGAAAATAGGATTTATGTTCATAGACTCATAATATTAACATACATAAGCACACATGTGATGGAAAGATAAAATACCATTCAATTTGATGAAGTAAAAGAGAAGAAATAATTCTCAAAAGCATAGCACTAGAGTCCCAAGATTATAGCTACAGCATTATTTGATTTCACTAAAAAATAGTTTGAACAATAGCTCCACTACAAGTAACAACTATCCAACCCTTTAAATGACTTGATTTGGAATACATATAAAAAACAGAAGTCATGAAACCTCATTGGGTCGAAATATAATCCAAAAAAAATCATAAATGTACTATATGAGTCATTACCTAGAATCTAGGGAATTTATAAACCATTCCCATAAATTTGGCTAATAACTAGGAGTGTGTGTCTCCTTGATTAATTACATCATTCTTCCACAAAGAGAGGGAAAAAAATATCTGCTACCAAAAATAAACCTCATGGGACAGATTAACCACGAATTATGGAGTTTCTCTAGCTTGACAACTCTCCAAAAGAATTCAATGACAGAAATGTTGCGCTTCCCAGCAGAAGCATTTCCCCTCCTAGCAGAAGCGTCTGCCAATTTGGAGCTGATTTTGTGTAATATTCCCAAATGGGAAAAGCAGGAATATAGTGCATAAAATGAAAGCAGCAAAAAATATTTAACACATGAAACCATGAGACCAATATAGAGCCATATTATTGGTCATATATGCAGAAAATAAGTACAAAATAATGGGGCACAAATCATAGAATGTGATCACACAAGCCTCCAATACATAAACACTGTCAAAAGTGAGATGTTGCTGCTATACAAAATGCCAGAGAGCTGCTACAACGTAGTAAAATTAAGAATAACTAAATATGGATATCATATAATGAAATAAAAATACTGATATAGGCCACAATAGATACTAGACATGTTGGGTGTGGAGCCTGATTATCTTGTTTACTTTGTATCACAGCATTGGACCCCTGTACATTAAAAGGGGTGGCAACGCCGCCCGTAATTAATCGCTGCCGGAGCCCCCCCTGGCGGGGGTTCGGGGGCAGCGCCCCCGAAGCTAAAAACAGATGTAAAATTGCCTTGTAAAAGTATATTAATTTCTAGTCAATCTGGGCCGTTCATTAGGCAAATGATCTGACGGTAGAAGTTATGTTTATATTAGGGTTTTTTTTCCCTAGAAGGAAACCCCTCACTTTTATGAGGGCATTGTATTGTGGCTGTGTATTGTATGTGTATTCTCAGAGCGAGAAACAGAGAGGGAGACTGTGAGAGAGAACAAAGGATATTACAACGAATCTGCTGTAGGTTTTGTCTCTTCATTTTTGCTGGATAATAGAAAGGAAGGACTGGCTGTTCGGGGTGGACGTAGCCCAAACTGGGTGAACCACGTATATCCGTGTCTCTCTGGTTTTATGTGTTTTGTGTGCTTGTATTTTCCGCATATTTTATGTGTTTCATTGCTCTGTAATATTTAATTTTCTAACAACTGGACATGCATAGTATATTTGGTCGATAAACTAGCAGATGTATGGGTTCCCGGTTCGAGTGGGAGTTAATGGCGGACGATGGTAAGTTTAGGGTCGAGAAATTTAACAAATACCAAAACTTCCGCTCGTGGAAAATGCAGATGGAAGATTATCTCGTATCAGAAATATCTATATCTACCATTGAGCGGAAAAACAAAGAAATCGGCGACCATGATGTATGCGGAATGGAACATTCTCGATAGAAAGGCACTGCACGTACGGTTGTGTCTTGTGGCATCAGTCGCCTGCAATATTTCAAAGGAAACAACAATAGAGGGTTTGATGCAGATGTTGGCGAAACTATATGAAAAATCCTCGGCCTCAAACAAGGTATTTCTTATGAAATGAATATTTAATATGAAGATGTCAGAAGGTGGATTTGTTGTAGACCATTTAAATGAATTTAATATAGTTACCAGTCAGTTAAGTTCTATAGGGGTAAACTTTGATGATGAAGTTAGAGCTTTTTTATTCTTGTGCTCATTGCCAAAGAGTTGGAATGTTTTATTAATGGCCATTAGTAACTCTATCTCTGGATCTAGTACTTTAAAGTTTCATGATGTTGTTGGTGCTATCCTTAGCGAGGAAATGCGACAGAAAAGCTCTGGTGAGACATCAGGTAATGCTTTGAGTGCAGAGTCTAGGGGAAGAAGAATGGTGAGGAAAGAGCTCTGGATATCAAGTAAAGAATCAAGGAAAGGCGCATCCAAGTCCGTCATTCTCACTTATAATCAGAATTGCGTAAAGAAAGGACACCTAAAGAAAGACTGTAGATCTCGGAAGGGAAAAGAAGGAGACACAAAGCAAGAAAACAATCATGAAGCAAATGTGACAGTTGATGTGTTACAAGATACTTTGATTCTTTCTTTCGAAAATGTTACTGATTCTTGGGTTGTAGATTTAGGGGCTTCATTCCATGCCACACCTGATAAGAAATATTTTCATGACTATGTTCAAGGAGATTTTGGACAAGTTCGTTTGGGTGATGATAAACCCTGTAAAATTGTTGGAATGGGTAAAGTTATTGTAAAACAACAGAATGGAAAACAATGGATACTAAAGGAGGTAAGGCATGTTCCAAATCTGAAGAAAAATATGATTTCAACAGGGCAGTTAGGCAGTGAAGGTTGTGTGACAACTTTCACAGATAAAACTTGGAAGGTCACCAAAGGAGCGCTGGTAATAGCAAAAGGCGAAAAGGTTGGTACATTGTATTTATGCAATGGTATTTCTAACTCTGTTAATTCTTTAACTTCCAAAGGAGCAGATGCAGCATTATGGCATCATAGGCTCGGACACATGAGTGAGAAGGGGATGAAAATTCTTCACTCAAGAAATTTGCTGCCAGGTTTGAAGAATGTTGATTTGGATTTCTGTGAGAATTGCATTTATGGAAAAAAAGAGAGAGTCAGATTTCTCAGAGTTGGGAAAGAAAAGAAGAGAAAAAAATTTGAGCTTGTGCATACAGATGTATGGGGACCTGCTCAGGTATCATCTCTTGGTGGCTCTCGTTATTATGTTACTTTTATTGATGATGCAACTAGAAAAACATGGATTTATTGTATTCAGAATAAATCTGATGTATTTGATACTTTCAAGAAATGGAAAGCTTTGGTTGAGATTGAGACAGAAAAGAAGTTGAAGTGTCTCAGATCAGACAATGGAGGTGAGTATTGCAGCAAAGAGTTTGATAGGTACTGTTCAGAGCATGGAATTCGTAGAGAGAAGACAGTTCCAAGAACACCACAAGAAAATGGTGTGTCAGAAAGGATGAACAGAACAATCATGGAGCGTGCAAGGTGCATGAGATTACATGCAGGATTGCCTTTACAATTTTGGGCAGATGCTGTAGATACTACTGTTTATCTAATAAACAGAGGCCTTCAAGTTCCTTGGATGGTGGTATTCCAGAGGAAGCATGGACAGGTAAAAAGGTAAACTACTCTTTTTTAAAGCCTTTTGGTTGTGAGGCCTTTGTCCATATTAATAAGGAAAACAGAACAAAGCTTGAGGTAAAATCAAAGAAATGTACCTTTATTGGATATGGTGCTAATGATTTTGGTTATCGCTTATATGATTATGAAAATCACAAAATAATTAGGAGAAGAGATGTAATATTCAATGAAAAGGTCTTGTATAAGAATTAGTTTCAGGAAAAGAAACAGGAAAAAGAAAGCACGGAATATGCGGTTCTTGATGAGATATTTGAAAAAGTAAAGGTGCCTGAAAATAATAATAATCAACAACCACAACAGCAGCAACCACCACAACAGCAAAAGGCACCTCAAACACCTGAAAGTGGTGTTAGAAGATCTACCAGGATAATTATACCCCCTGAACGATACTCTCCTTCATTATATTATCTATTGCTGACTAATTCTGGTGAACCTGAATGTTATGAAGAAGCAATGCAGGTTGAAAGTAGGAAGAAGTGGGAGCTAGCCATGAAAGAAGAGATGGACTCCTTAATGCATAACCAGACCTGGGACTTAGTCAGGTTACCTGCAGGTAAAACTACATTGCAGAATAAGTGGGTTTACAGGCTGAAGGAAGAAGATGGAGGAAAACAGAGGTACAAAACTAGACTTGTGGTGAAGGGGTTTGCACAAAAGAAAGGTATTGATTTTGATGAAATATTTTCTCCTGTTGTTAAGATGAATTCAATCAGAACTATCTTAAGTCTTGTAGCAACGGAATATTTACATCTTGAACAGTTAGATGTAAAGACAACATTTCTCCATGGAGATTTGGAGGAAGAGATATACATGCAGCAACCAGAAGGATATGAGGTAAAAGGGAAAGAAAAATTGGTGTGCAGGTTAAAGAAGAGCTTGTATGGCTTAAAACAGGCCCCAAGGCAGTGGTATCTAAAATTTGACAGGTTTATGTCCGAACAAGGTTATACTAGATGTCACTCTGATCATTGTGTTTATCTGAAAAGGCAAAATGATGGCAGCTATATTATACTGTTATTGTATGTAGATGACATGCTTGTTGCAGGGTCTAACATGCAGGAAATAAATGTGCTAAAAAAAAAATTGGCAAATTCATTTGCAATGAAGGATTTGGGAGCTGCAAAACAAATCCTTGGTATGAGGATAACTAGAGACAGGAAAAATCACAAATTAACACTGTCTCAGAATGAGTACATAGAAAAGGTGTTGAAAAGATTTAATATGCATAATGCAAAACCAGTTAGTACACCTTTTGCTAGCCATTTCAAACTTAGTAAGGAGATGTGCCCAAAGACCCAAGAAGACATGGATTATATGTCTAAAGTTCCATATGCATCACCAGTTGGAAGTTTAATGTATGCAATGGTCTGCACAAGGCCTGATATTGCACATGCAGTGGGAGTTGTAAGCAGGTATATGAACAATCCAGGAAAAGAACATTGGATGGCAGTAAAATGGATTCTCAGATATTTGAGAGGTACCACAAATCAAGCATTATGATTTGGTGGTTCAAACATTGATCTACAGGGATATGTTGATGCAGATATGGCAGGTGACAGAGATAACAGGAGGAGCACTACAGGATATGTATTTACTGTAGGTGGAACAGCTGTCAGTTGGGTTTCAGAAATCCAAAGTGTTGTTGCACTTTCAACAACAGAAGCAGAGTATGTTGCTGCTACAGAGGCTAGTAAAGAAATGATTTGGTTACAAAGGTTTATGGGTGACTTGGGTAAGAAGCATGATATAAGCACACTATACGCTGATAGCCAAAGTGCTATTCATCTCAGAGAAGAATCACATTAGCATCCCAGTGACTAAACACATACATCTCAAGTACCATTTCATACGGCCGCATTAAAGACAGAGTTGGTTGTGCACGACACACTAGCCAACTCGTATATGCTAACAAAAGTTGTAAATTCAGGAGAACTGAGAACATGCTCAGTTTCAATTGGTATTCAAAGATGACGATGAAGATGAGAAACAGCCAGGTCCAAAGAGGAGTCATTGTCCAGCAAATGAAGCAGCGGTGGAGTTGCTACAATCAGTCTCCAAGTGGGAGATTGTTGGGTGTGGAGCCTGATTATCTTGTTTACTTTATATCACAGCATTGGACCCCTGTACCTTAAAAGGGGAGGCAACGCCGCCCGTAATTAATCGTGGGGGTCCAGGGGGGCGCAATGGCGGAGCCCCCCACTAGAGGGGGTTCGGGGGTAGTGCCCCCGAAGCTAAAAACAGATGTAAAATTGCCTTGTAAAAGTATATTAATTTCTAGTCAATCTGGGCCGTTCATTAGGCAAATGATCTGACGGTAGAAGTTATGTTTAGATTAGGGTTTTTTTCCCTAGAAGGAAACCCCTCACTTTTATGAGGGCATTGTTGTTAGTATGAATCCTTTGTTGAAGTGTACAAAAAAGGACCACTTTAGCTACGCATAACTAATAGCCCTAACAACAAAAGTGGCTGCCAATATCTTCAGATCTGCGGTTAGTTGAACAAGAAAAGAGATGCAAAAACCAGATCTATACATGGAAAGATATTAAGCAGTAAAAACAAGGGTTTTCTCCATATACCAATAGACAAGACAAGAACAATTTTTGAAAGAATTTTTGTATTAATTGGGCACCTGGGAGGAAAACAAGAAGGCGTATCCAATTCTCCTCAATGGGATGGGTTCTTGGAAGTCCTCAGCACTTCAGATCTAAGATTTCTCTCTCTTGTTGGTGTAGAAAACCCACTGCAAAGAATAGAGCTCGATGGGAGCTCACACAACAAATGATGGAAAAATGTGACCAAGTGTATAGATCCAGAGTGATCTAATAGGCAACAAAAGGTGAAGAATGGTAGGAAAAACCCTCCTATTTATAACAAAATATTGGGTCATTCTAGATCTTGGTGCATGGGTTAACCAGATCTAGATCCACCTTTTATGGAATATTTTATTATATTTGTTGGAGGGAAAAGGTATTTGACTTGGGTCAAATCCCTTGACTTGTCAAAAATAAATAAATAAATGATTTATTTATCTTTTTAAGGAAGCGGTTAGAAGATAATCAAATAAATAATGATTTATTTAATTATTTGTGGGTGATTTGGTCATATTTAACAAGGAATATTATCTAAATAAGATTAAATAATTATTCCTAGAAAATAATCAGATAAATAAAGGTTTATCTAATTAATTTCTTTGTTTTTTGGTTAAACATGACTAGGAATAATAATTAAATTATGGTTTAATTAATTATTCCATGAGGAAAATTAAACAAAATGGGTTTGTTTAATATTTCCTTTTGGGGTTTCCTGTTTTGACCATAAACAACCTAATAAATGTGGTTTATTAAGTTATTTTACTTAGTGAAAGGAATTTTACTTAGGGTAAAATTGGTCTTACATGGTGTACTTGGGTCCATCTAATGATAATAGGTTAGATGACCAAAAAATGGTGTAACAATTGTATTGCGGCTATGTATTGTATGTGTATTCTCAGAGCGAGAAACAGAGAGGGAGACTGTGAGAGAGAACAAAGGATATTACAATGGATCTGCTGTAGGTTTTGTCTCTTCATTTTTGCTGGATAATAGAAAGGAAGGACTGGCTGTTCGGGGTGGACGTAGCCCAAACTGGGTGAACCACGTATATCTGTGTCTCTCTGGTTTTGTGTTTTGTGTGCTTGTATTTTCCGCATATTTTATGTGTTTCATTGCTCTGTAATATTTAATTTTCTAACAAGACATACAGATCTGGGCACTAGATCAACTTTCCAATACAACACAGGAGGGTTTCTAGAAAATGCACACAATGTGCCAAAGTAAGATGCAGCCCTAGGGCTGAAGGTATGCTGCAACAACAGAAATGAGAATATATGGCTGAAGCTACTTTATAAACCTACATCTCTTCTCCAATAAATCCTTCGGATGAAAAAATAGCTCCTCCACTGAAGAAATCACCTCCCAAAACAACCACTGCAACCACCCCTGCAACTCCTCCCTAAAATAATGGAGATCTGGACTGAAACTACGATGTACGGGATAAATACTCCTTAGTATGATGCCAAATATGTCAATAAAGCACAAGGGGCTTCTTTACAGGTCTTCCAATGGATGGAAACCTTCCTCCACTGAAAAAATAGCTCTGAAGTCACCCAAAATGATCCTCCACTGCTGCACCTTGTAACAAAGCACAATATTCTGTAGAAATTGCGCTGATGAAGAAAGCTATAGCTTGGCCTTGAGCCTGAGTGTGGAAATGTAGTGCAATACTCATCCAAGAGGCTACCTGAAGGGAAGAGGTGGGATTCTCACTCAGGAACACCCTGTGCTAAACATCACTGCAAGCTCAACTAAACAACTGAAGAATGCAAGAAGTCTAAGCAGACCATATACAAAATAATAATCCAAATCATAATCTCCTATGGCTTCCATCCTCTTCCTTATAATCAATGAGAGAATTCTCACCTTGGGTCCCATTCATTAGGGTTTCCACCATCATGCAATCAATCTCCCTCCAAAACTGCGTCGTCCTACCATTAATGCCACTCCTCCATAACATCGTTGTTTGATTTGGTCAAAGTTGACATATTCAACATTCTCCATCCCCTATTCACACTCAAGGTGCTTAATTTAGCTGCTTAGATGGTCTCATTTCACACTTGAAGTGTTTTTATTGTTGCTAAGGAGATTTATAGGCCTCCCTACCCACTTATTCACCTACCTCGTGACAAAAAATTCTATAATATTCCATTTAGCTGAAATCTAAATTTTTGGAATATTACAGTCCTCCCCTCCAAAATGTTTCTTGTCTTTAAGCAACAGTAAAGGGTTGAGAAAATTTATCCCATCCTCCTCTTGTGGCCTCCTCATCAAATAGTCTCCACCACTACTTCAAAAATTCTATAACAATTCTGTCTCCCAATGGTTCCCCCCTAATGTGTAAGTTGGCCTTTGGTGGATAAACCAAATGGATTTCATCATGAGAAAATGGAAGGTTTATATGGAAACCTCCTTGCTTTCCAATGGCCTCTTCAAGGTAGGAGTGATAACAAGAATAAGGGCTTTCATTCCCCATGAGAGACTCCCCTCTCCATGCTATCATCCAAATGAAATGAATCACCTCCCAGCATGGTAATTCATAGAAACCTCCCAAATGTTCATGAGAGGCATCTCCCAAGTGCTCCAAAAAATCTTATGGCTCACCTCATAAAGAAACAAGTGATCCATTGTAGTGGCCATATCATCTCCCATACTCCCCTTGAAGCATGAGGCATAAAAAATGTGGGAAAGGTCATTTTCCAATGGACATATCCAACCAATGTGTCTTCCCTCCAACCATGTTCCCAAAAAATATAAGAATATCATCAAAATATGGGATCACAATCAAAGTCATGCTAGCTACCATGTGTAGTACTGGGGAAGGGTAATGGTCCTCAAGTGAAACTAGCGCAGTTTTGCTCCTAACTGCAATAGAATACGATATAACAAGTTTTACCCCACCACTTTTTTGCTGCCCCATTCTTCTTGCATGCTTGGAGAAGGTGTGTGATGTTTGGTGTCAATGAAACACACCATGAAGAATATATCATCTCCCCAAAATCTTCTATGGAGTGGCCAACATCATCACTTCTTATGACCCCAAGTAGCCCATGAATCAAATAAGAAAGAGTGCCCCCTCTTGGAGCAATGCCCTTCACATGAGTGGTAATAAAATGCAAGTATATAGTAAATATATCATGATGCTCAGAAATACAATCCTTACCATACACTTGGTTCAAACTAGTGAGGTATCTCATGGAGGATCTCCCTCTCACACCCAATAAGTAAGGAGGTGGTGATGATAACTCTTCCCAATAGTTATGTTCCTTCTCACCCTCCAAACAATCTATGCACTTCCTCATATGATAGTGCATCTCCCCTTTGAATTCTTCACACATGAATCCTTCCAAGATAGTATGGCATGCTCTAATGAAACCAATGGGATTGGAAAGCAAGATCTCATATGCTGCATGTAGTAGTTTATCCTTGAGCTTTGAGTCTCTAGCCAAAAATATCCTATCCTGATAAAATATGACCCCATCTCTCATTGTATATCCTCCATTTGGAAAATGGTCATCAAGTATCCTGCATGTAAAGAGATCCTTGTAGTATTCCACCAATAGATGGGATCTCCAATAAGGATCTAAACGCCTTAATGACAACCCTACTGATCTATACTGTGTAGCCCCTTCCATGTGGCTACCCTCATCCTTGACATCTTCCATGTCAAAGTCAAGCACCAGTATGCTACATACTTGTTCTTGCTACCCCTCCTGTAGCTGCTCATGCTCAAGTGAAGGTTGAAGATTTTGGAGGCTAGTCTTCCATAGGAAGCTTTCACCTCTCAAAAATCCCCTAAGGCTGGCCAATGCATGCATGAGTGGCCACGATCCTCTCCAAATGGGGAAGATTCATTCCTATGTGGAAGTATCATCTGGTCCTCCAAAGCCATGGAGTGGTATCCTTGCACCATGATGGTGCTATCCTCCATCCCAGATCATCTTCTCCCAACATAGAATAGCTGATGAGAGTGGGTAATGATGATATTGGGAGAATGTCTCCCTCCTCCTTGAGCTTACACAAGACTCTCTGCACTGTGCCAAATCCTCCCAACGTTCTCACCCCTCCTGGATCAATGAGTGGTGAAACCTGTTGTGAGATGTCTCTCATCTCCTGATTTGGTGGCCTCCCAGGTGGAATACTCCCATGTAATGAGTCATCAAAGTCTGAAGTAGACTGTATAGGTGAGTGGACTGATTTTTCCCTCCTTTCACTGCCCAAACTAGTCTCCTTCTTCTGTATATAAACTTCCTGAAATAAACAAGGGTGTATGCTCCCCATCCTTTGATGCTGATCCACATTTTCTTCTCCTCCTAATGTCTTACTGCTCATCACTACTGTCACATGCTGCTCCTTGGGAACTTTTTGCAAAGATGCAAAAGCCCCTATAATTAAAGCAATAGCTTCATATCCATCTCCATGTGGTGATGGTTCACCTCCTGAAGTGACAACGTTGTTCATTCCTCTATGCTCTTCCTCCTCATTAGTATTTGAGAATACCTCATCAACAATGAGAGACCCTATATTTTGGTCTTCCCTTGCAGGAGGAATCTTCATGCCTTCCTTTTGAGAAGAAATCTCTTCCTACAATGGGGATCTTTCCATTGGCAAGGTATCATACAAGTTTTTATTCCCTTCAATAGAAATCTAAAGTGGAGTTGGTGCAATGGATCTTTCCAAATCATGCAAAGGTTTTGAATGTTTATGATTGGTTAGCTCAATCAAAGATGTTTCAAGTTGTTTTTCATCAAATCTCTTCACTAATCTCTTAGTGAATCCTGCATAAGTAGCTATATTTGCATGATTAAATGAAGAAGATTCATAAAACCACCAAGTATAAGCCTTGCCTTTAAGATGAAACACTACTATCCTAAGGGTTTCCTTTTCTGAAACTTTATGTAGCTACTAGTATGAGTCTTGCTGCTCTATCCAAACCTTGGCTGTGCATTTAGATGACCCATAAAAATTTGGTAGAAAAAATCCACCTCTTTTGCTTCTGTTGTGATTGTTGGGCCTTCTATTCTCCTTGAGTTGGAAAACCCCTTGGAAGTTCAAGTGCTCTTTGAATCTCCAAGATTGGGATTCATACTCCTGAAGATAGTCACTCAAAGTCTCCTCCTTTGGTGCATCTTATTCCTCCATCTCTCTTGCTGTGAATATGGGCATAAAAATACGTTGTGGATCAGATTTTGTGACTAAATGTTCACACCCATCATGTAAAAATCTAGGGTTTGCTTCATATTCAAACCCCCTTGGATATTCCATACACATCTCCCTTCTCATCTTCTTGATATCTTCATGGATGCTCTACATAGTTTGAAAAAGAAGCTTTGAGAGCTCCTCTTCCTCCCTTCCTCCAAATACTAGAGTATTGCCTTTTTACCTTCTGTACATCTTCTCTCCCTGTGAGAAGCTTCTCATTATGGTGACATATTGGCTGAATGCACAGGCCGAGCCAAGATTATGCTCTGATACCGCTGTAATATTCCCAAATGGGAAAAGCAGGAATAGAGTGCATAAAATGAAAGAAAAAACAAATATTTAACACATGAAACCATGAGACCAATATAGAGCCATATTATTGATCATATATCCAGAAAATAAGTACAAAAAAATGGGGCACAAATCATAGAATGTGATCACACAAGCCTCCAATACATAAACACTCTCAAAAGTGAGATGTTACTACTATACAAAATGTCGGAGAACTGCTACAAAAAAGTCATATTAAGTATAACTATAGCTGGAGATCATATAATGAAATAAAAATACTAATATAGGGCCACAATAGATACTATACATATAGATGTAGGCACTAGATCAGCTTTCCAATATAACCCAAGAGGATTTCCGGAAAATGCACACAATGTGCCAATGTAAGCTGCAGCCCTAGGGCTGAAGGTATGCTGCAACAATATAAATGAGAAGATATGGTTGAAGCTGACGTAGAAACCTACAAATCTTCTCCAATAGATCCTTCGGATGAAATAATGGCTCCTCCACTGAAGAAATCACCTCCCAAAACAACCAGTACAACCACCCCTACAACTCCTCCCTAAAATGACGCAGATATGGACTGAAACTACATTGTAGGGGATAAATACTCCTTGGCCTGATGCCAAATATGTCAATAAATCCCAAGGGGCTTCTTTACAAGTGTTCCAATTGATGGAAACCTTACTCCATTTCAAAACTAGCTCTGAAGTCACCCAAAATGATCCTCCAATGTTGCATCCTACAACACAGCACAATATTATGTAGAAACTGTGCTGATGAAGAAAGTTGTAGCTTGGCCTTGAGCTGGAGTGTGGAAATGTAGTGCAATACTCCTCCAAGAGGCTACATCAAGGGAACAGGTGGGATTCCCGCTCAGGAACACCCTATGCTAAACAACACTGCAAGCTCAACTAAACGGCTGAAGAATGCAAGAAGTCTAAACAAACCATATACAAAATAATAATCCAAATCATAATTTCCTATGGCTGCCTTCCTCTTCCTTATAAAAAATGAGATCCTTCTCACCTTAGGTCCCATTCATTAGGGTTTCCAGCATCATGAAATCAATCTCCCTCCAAAATTGCGCTATTTCACCATTAATGCCACTCCTCCATAACAACGTCGTTTGATTTGGTCAAAGTTGACCTATTTAACATGCTCCATCCCCTGTTCACACTCAAGGTGCTTAATTTAGCTGCTTAGATGGTCTCCTTTAACACTTTAAGTGTTTTTATTGTTGCTAAGGAGATTTATGGGCCTCCCTACCCACTTATTCACCTACCTATTGATAAAACAATCTATAATATTCCATTTAGCTGAAAGCTAAATTTTTGGAATATTACATTTTGACTGACTTTCAAGCACCCATTTGAAAGTATGAGAGTAATGCTAGTGATCTGAAAATGGAACTATTTGTAATGCTATGCAAAGTATCCATTTCCATGTAATTTAGTGTGCAAAGTGTTCTCCATGACTTGCAGGTTAAACAAAGTATTTTTGGTAATGTTTCTGAGTTTTATGTGTGAGGATTTGTTAATTAAAAATATTGTTTAACATATCACAGCGGAAATACATAGCAAGTAAAATTCACCATAATATAACACAGCAATATGTTGAGGCAATTCACCCATCCTGGGCTACATCTGTCAGTCCAAGGCTCCCAATGGCATGTCCTTGCTCTATTAAATTTCTAAAAATGGTTACACAGTGAAAAATATGCCTAACAAAAAAAAAAAAAAACTATAAATTTGACTTCAGAAGATAGAAAATAGCTAGAAATGGATTTTGTTTCACCTTAAACAGTGAAATATAACCCAAAACAGTGCCTCCTCCATGATGGCCCTGGTGGATCCTTCCTCTTCTCTGAAGAAAAATCTGCTATACATCATCTCTGTTCACTTTAAAACCTATTCCAAACTCTCCAGAAGGTTGAAGAGACCCAAAATTGACTAAAATTTCATCTTGTTTGGTCGAAAATTGAGAGAGTTATGACCAATTTTTTTTTTTTTTCCCAGTGGCACTAAAAACCCCTTCAAAATAGTCGGACATCCATACTTGGTGGAACTGCGTGCTAATTCTGGGGAAGAATTAAACTTAACTGTTTGTCTTTTTGGGTGCGTTCACATGCGGAATAGGCAGAAAATTTTTGTTCTGGCGGATAAGGATGGGCCTGCGCTCTTAGTCACAGTGCTGAGGTTCCATGCTTAGGGGCTAGCACAAAGGGGCTTAACCCTTTTTATTCCACCGGTGATATGTTTTAAACCACGGTTTAGAGGAGCCGGTCATGTGACGACGAGGCTGGCCCTCAGGGGCTAGCCCCCCAACCTTCTCTACCCATTAAACGAGTTGACTCGACTACACATTTACTTGACCTGATTCAAACGAGTTGACCCGACTACACATTTAATCCGCCCAACGTTCAAAAAACTGCCACAGACGGGCCGGTTGGGTCCCTTTGCCCGAGTTGTCGGGGTGGGGGTTCAAGACCCATGGCCTCCACAATTTTCACATTCCCTTTTCAACCAATGGCCTGGGGCCACGTGGCAGCCTCTGACAGGCCCTCAAAAACCTTATAAAAAAATATTTTTTGCAAAATATTTTTTTTTACAAAAAAATTCATAAGGTCAAATTGAGTCAAATGTCAATTTTTGAAGGTTATTGGACGATTTCAAACTTTAGTAAATTTCTCATACGAACTCGGTTTTGAGAACCATTCGCGGTGCTAGAATCGCAGTGATGAGGCCTTTCCAGTTGTTCAAATTGAAACCATTTCTAAGAACTTCCATTTTTGAGCATTTCTTCACTTGGACATGATCTCTTGATCACACCTCCCCATTGGGAAGTTTTTGGGCCCCAAAATCCTTCAATTACCTGTTCAGAAGATGAGGGTACAAACCCCTCACATTTTCCACCTCCATCCATTTTGCCTTACTCAGTTTGATGCCTTTAAGACGAATCCGAAGATAATCAACACTTCCCCTCTTCGAAGTGCATGTCCTCCTATCAAGGATAGCATCCTCTTTCAGCTCATCCAAATATCCTGGTCAGAAATCCTCTATGGATGGCAGCCGAATGTCATTTTCATGATTAGAAATTAAAGGAGGTTCATACAAACGTAAATTTTCCACATTCACAACTGAATACATTTGCATATATGAAGGAAAATCTAGTTGAAAAGAATCATTTCCAAATTGTTTAAGAATATTTAATGGACCATAATGAATAGGCTTCAACATTTTACCTTCTCCTTACATTATTTCCTTACTAATATGTAGCCATACCTCATCTCCTTCTTGAAACTTATGATCAATTCTGTGTTTGTCATGCCTCTCCTTGTACTTGCCTTGACCTTTTTCAAGTTGTTCTTGAACCTGCTAATGTATGAGATGAATTATTTCAATGAACATGCGAGCTTTGTCAATGTCACTATGACCATCAATGGAAACATCCTTCTCAAGAATGAAATCTAAAGGTGACTTAGGCAAATACCCAAAAAAAGCTTCAAAAGGTGAAGTATCTATAGAAGAGTGCTTGGCCCAGTTGTAAGCATGTTGAATGTAATGCAAGTGCTCATCCCAAAGCTTGGGATGCTTGCTACAATAACCTCTCAAGAGATGTACAATGGTTTTGTTCACTACCTCTGTTTGGCCATCTATTTGCGGATGGAAAGCAACACTCTTCTTCAACTTGATGTCCATCATCTTCCCAACAAATCTAGAATCCCTGTCACTAACAATAGAAGTAGGCAAGCCATAATGAACCCATACATGTTGAAAATATAAATCAACAGTTTGTTTAGCAGTTATATATTTCTTACATGGCATAAGAATACACATTTTGTTGAATCTATCAACTACTACATAAAGATAATCATGATGCTTTTTAGACAATGGTAGACCTCCAACAAAATCCATAGAAACACTTTCCCATGGTCTAGAACGTATCGGTAATGGCGTATATAAACCAAGATTCCTATTGCTAGGATTTCTTGTAGCACATAATGAACAACCTCTAATGAAGCATGAAACACTATCCACCATGCGAGGCCAATAGCAATACCTCTATAAATGTGCCACCGTTTTGCTTACCTCAAAATGTCCATCAATAAGAGAAGAATGAGCTTCTCTCATGGAACTTAGTCTCTCTCCCTATGGTATATATAACTTGCCCATATGAAACAAAAAATTATTATGCAAGTGATAATCATTCTCCTCAACATGATTCCCTTCACTCAAGTTAGTATACACATCCTTAAAATCAACATCTAATGCATATTGTTCTATGTAACTATCATGTACAATAGAATCATTCTTAAGTAAAGTAGTAGCACTAATAATAGGCCTTGAAAGCATATCGGAAACTTTATTTAAAATACCTTTCTTGTACCTTATTACCAAGTGAAATTGTTGTAGGAAACCCATCCATCTGAAATGTCGTGACTGCTGTAATTTACTTTGCAACTGTAAGTACTGTCAAGGCTGATGGTCGGTATGAGCAACTGTCTCTTTTCCCATCAAATAATGTTTCCAATTTTTGACGCTTTGTACCAATGCATAAAACTCCTTATCATATGTAGGATAATTCACAACAGTACCATTAAATGTCTCAGAATGAAATGTGATAGGCTTACCATGCCGTAAGAGAACTGCACCCATGGCATAATCACTAGCATCGGTCTGAATCTCGAATGGTTGTCTCAAGTTCGATAATGCAAGGATTGGAGATGAACTTATCTTCTCTTTCAAAGACTTGAAATCTTTCTATTGCTTGCCTCCCCATTGGAAAGCACGCTTCACACTTTTCACTGCATGCATAGGAGCTGCTATGGCAGAGAAGTTAGAAATAAACTTCCTCCAATACTGAGCTACACCCAAAAAAATCTTACCTCTGTAATGGATTTGGGAGTAGGCCAATTCAAAATGGATTCTAATTTAGAAGGATCAATTCTCAAATCACCTCCTCCTACTATGTGTCCCAAATAAACCAAGGAAGTCTTTCCAAATTCACACTTTGACATTTTAAGAAATAACTGATTTTTCTTCAAAACATCAAGTACTTTCTTAACATGCATGACATGCTCTTCTCTAGTCTTGCCAAAAATTAAGGTGTCATCTAAGTATAAAATAATGAAATCATCAAGAAAAGGACGTAAGACATCATCCATTACCCGCATGAAAGTTGCAGGTGCATTGCATAAACCAAACAGCATAATAAGCCATTCAAAGAGTCCCTGTTTGGTTTTAAATGTTGTCTTACAAATGTCACTTTCTGAAATTCTAACTTGATGATAACCACTACGTAAGTCTAACTTAGTGAAATATTTAGCATCTTTCATCTGATCTAGCAAATCATCTATCCTTGGTAGTGGGTAACGATTCTTTACCGATATTTTGTTCAATGCCCTAAAGTCCACACACATACGCCAATTTCCATCTTTCTTTGGAATCAACACTATTGGTGACCCACATGGCGAAGTGCTTGGTCTTATGAAACCTTTATCCAAAAAGTCCTTAATTTTCCTCTTTATTTCAGCATTCTCAATGATAGACATACGGTACATGCCTATGTTAGGAAGAGGACAATCTTGTTGCAGCTGTATTTCATGTTGAATCTCCCTTTTAGGAGGCAAACCTGTTGGTTCTTGAAACATCTCATGATGTGTATCAACTACATCATATAAATCTGATTTTTACTTGGAATTACAATTTTCAAATGACTCATGATTCACATCAACCTTAGGCTTAACCATAAGAAGTACAAAACTCTTACTAGAATTCACTAGCCTTTTTACCTGTCTCGCATTTACCATCGCTATATTTGTCTTCTTGCGATGTGCTCTGACAATAAACTCCTTGCCATATTTGAAAAGATGATACTTATTTTCATGGTGATGGAAGATCGCTTTCCTGCCAAATAAGTAAGGACTTCCCAAAACAATTCATGATATATCAAGTGGCAATACATCAAGTTCAACTATGTCAATAAAGTGTGCAGTAATTGCAAAACGCAATATGCACTTTCTTGAGACTTGTAAGTTTGCACCCTTGCATATCCATCCAAGCGGATATGGCTTTGGATGTGGAATGGTCTCAAGTTTAAGTTGTTTGACCAAGTCTTCTGATATGAGATTTGCTTGTGACCCATTGTCAAACAATGTGTCAATTTTTGTGTGTTTTGAGATTACCCTCACATGGAACAATTCAATTCTTTCTTCCTCATTTGGAGCTTGTACATGACAGTTTGAAGTACTAGTGCTTGGCTTAGTTTTAGTTTCCTTTCCCTTCATACTCTTCAAACCCATGGCTTTAATTTTGGTTTCGTCACCTGAATCATCACCTAATTCTTGTTGTGTAGTTGTAGTAGGTGTATTTTTCTTCTTTCCTTTGTTTTTTTTAAACTGAGTTCTTTTTTCAGGATGAAGTTTCCGACAGTTTTTCTCTTCATGGCCTTCTCTTGAAAAATGTTTACATATCACTTTCTCACCCTCTTTTTTGACAAATGCATTCTTTTTTCCTTTTCCCTTAGAGGTTTTGTATTTGTTTTTCCCCTTAAAATGCTTGTTTCTACCCTCATCAAAAGTATTTTTCCCTCTAGCCTCTAAATTCGTGGCTTGTACACAAACCTCGTCTAGACTAGTAGGATTGAACATAAGGATAGTATGTCTAAGGTAGTTGTGCAAGCCACCTATATATTTCAGCAAAGTATCTTGACTTTGTAATTCTACCCCTAATAAGAGTGCTCTTCTCCTAAACTCTTGGGTGTAGTCTTGTACATTTTTTCCCTTAAGTTGTTTGAAGTTTTTCCAATTCATGATAGGCTTTTGTAAATGAGCTAATGGATAAAATTGATTTTTAATTGCAGTAATAAATTCAGCCCATGATAAAGTGATCTTACCATGTTTTTTAATTTCATCCTTGGTATTAGCTTCCCACCATACCAATGCTGCTCCATCCATTCTCAAAGAAGCTAACTGTAACTTGGCGTCGTCATCATGAAGGTTATGTATCCTCAAGTAAACCTCTAACTGCCTTATCCAATTGTCAAGTTTCTCTGCATTGACCTCACCATTAAACATATGCAACTCAAATTTAACATCAACCTTTAAAAATTGACTTTTACCAGTGGTTTTAGACTTGTGAGATTGATTCACCGAAGTTGAGGATGACGATGTAGAGGAAGAGGATGAAGATGGGGATGGTGGATCACCATTTACTCCATGTCCTTTATTTGACTTGTCATCAATTTTATTTCCTCCTGAAGAACCCTCTCCTTATTTCTGATGTTTAGACCCTTCTCCTACAAGCTTGTCATTCCTTTCTTGGTAGAGTATCCTCACCATCTCCGTCATGTCCAAGAAAGCCTTTCGGAACACCCGTTCTTATTCTTTGGGATCAATGTCTTCAGGAACTTCTCCTTCTCTTGAAGACATGCTTGAGGCTTCTTCTATGAATCTTGAAGGTGAATTAAAAGGTGGAGTTAATGGCTCTCTGGCCCTCCTTGGTTGAGGATTACTTTATGCTCTAACCAATTGTCCTTCCCCCCTCTTGAGCTTAAGCCTAGTAAGCATCAAAACTTTCAAACAATCAACTATATCTTTGCACAAGAAAAAATGAAAAGTAAAACTTTAGCTCTGATACCAACTGATATGAAAATGGAACTATTTGTAATGCTATGCAAAGTATCCATTTCCATGTAATTTAGTGTGGAAAGTCTTCTCCATGACTTGCTGGTTAAACAAAGTAGTTTTGGTAAATTTTCTGAGTTTTATGTGTGAGGATTTGTTAATTAAAATTGTTGTTTAACATATCACGACAAAAATACATAGCAATTAAAATTCACCATAACATAACACAACAATATGTTGAGGCAGTTCACCCCTCCTGGGCTTCATCTGCCGGTCCAAGGCTCCCCAATGGCATGTCCTTGCTCTATTAAATTGCTAAAAATGGTTACAAAGTGAAAAATATGCCTAAAAAAAAAAAAACTATAAATTTGACTTAAGAAGATAGAAAATAGCTAGAAATGGCTTTTGTTTCACCTTAAACAATGAAATATAACCCAAAACAGTGCCTCCTCCATGATGGCCGCGGTGGCTCCTTCCTATTCTCTAAAGAAAATGATATCGTAGATCACCTCTGTTCACTCTGAAGCCTATTCCAAACTCTCCAGAAGGTTGAAGAGACCCAAAATTGACTAAAATTTCATCTTTTTTGGTCGAAAATTGAGAGAGTTATGACCAAAACAATTTTTTTCCCAATGGCATTAAAAAACCTCCTCCAAAACTAGAGGAACTCCAATTAACCCCTTCAAAATAGTCGGACATCCATACTTGGTGGAACCGTGCGCTAATTCTGGGGAAGCATCAAATTTAACTGTTAGTATTTTTGGGCGCGTTCACATGTGGAATAGGTAGAAAGTGTTTGTTCTGGCGGATAAGGATGGGCCCGTGCTCTTAGTCACAACGCTGAGGTTCCATGCTTAGGGGCTAGCACAAAGGGGCTTAACCCTTTTTATTCCACCGGTGATATGTTTTAAACCATGGTTTAGAGGAGTCGGTCATGTGATGATGGGGTTGGCCCTAAGGGGCTAGCCCCCCAACCTTCTCCGCCCATTAAACAAGTTGACCCGACTACACGTTTACTCCACCTGATTCAAACGAGTCGACCCGACTACATGTTTACTCTGCCCAATGTTCAACAAATTGCCACAGATGGGCCGGTCGGGTCCCTCTGCCTGAGTTTTTGGGTCGGGGGTTCAAGACCCATGGCCTCCAAAATTTTCACATGCCTTTTTCAACTAATGGCCTAGGGACATGTGGCAGCCTCTGATATGTTAAACAACAAGGTCAAATTGCTATGTATTGGAAAATTGAGTCAATTGTTTAACATATCATAAGGTCAAATTGAGTCAAATGTCAATTTTTGGAGGTTATTGGACGATTTCAAACCTTATTAACTTTCTCATACGAACTCGATTTTGAGTACCCTTCGTGGTGCTAGAATCACAATGACGAGGCCTTTCCAGTCGTTCAAATTGAAACCATTTCTGAGAACTTCCATTTTTGAGCATTTCTTCACTTGGACATGATCTCCTGATCAGCTAGGTAGCCCTCTCTATATTGTTTCCATTACACCCTCAAAACTGAGAAAATACCCCATGGAATGCCTTCAAAAACTGATTCTCCCAACCTTACTCCAGAAGCGCCGCGCAAAGGCAAAATAGGTGGGAGAAGCATGAAAAAAGTGTTTTTTATTTTTATTTTTCTTCAAAACTAGAAGGTGACATCCAAAACTGAGGTCATATTTTTTATTTATAGGTGAAACAACACCCAACCATATAATATTCTATCCATTTAGACGCCCTGAGAAAAAGCGTCATGCCACTGCGTGACGCTTCTGCAATGACCCAATTTCCAGATCTTTCAAAAAAATGTCAAAACTTCCAAAAATGCTCAAAATCCTCCAAAATTTATTTCATGGTATCCTGGGATTATAGGATAAACATCTAAGGAGGCCTCAACAACCATATCCAAGTTATCCTTCTCCTTAAGCTTAATTAGGGTTTCCTTAAGCTTCATTCTCAAATTCTTCACCCTCACCTTGGCGATTTTCTTCCTTGTCAAATAATGCCTCGCCATATGCCTCTAGAGATTGTTATCTCTTTTTACCTTCTTCAACAACCTCTCAAGATGAATTTTTACCCTATCAATCCACAACTCTTTATCTTGTTCAATTTCGACAGTTATCAACTCATTAAAGGTTAACTAAGCTGATGGTGGAGATGGCTCTCTTTCTTGCTATTTTTTCTTAGTTAACACTCTTGTTCTTGGCCTCCTAGGCTTTGCTTCAACCTATGTATCTTCTAATTTCTCAATTTCCACCACTTATTTTTCTTTACCCTTGTTTGCCTCAATACTCACCTTTGGTTTTCTTTGGAGGAGTTGTTTTACCTTCAACTGCATATTTTCTTGTTGTAGGAAGGTAATAAATAAGTCTGCCTTTGAGAGGTTTTCCATCAACTCTTCTTTCTCTGCATATATTTTGCTTATGATCTCCTCAACTGTCTTTTGCTTTACTTCTCTACCATTTGAAACTCCATGGGCACTTGTTCTTCATGTTTCTACAATGGTGACTCATCCTCATGCATGAGTGACTCACTATCATGACTAGGTGTCTGCTACATTATTTGTCTTTCTTCAGCTATAGTATCAGGGGCAAGCACACCTTTGATGGTCTTGGGAGAAAAAACCATCCTCTTCCCTTTCTCATAAGTTTGAGTGCTCTCAACACTAGGCACCTTTGGAGCCTTTTCTTGCATACTTGAAGAGCCAACCTCCTTTTGTTGTGCTGGTGCTGATGGTGTGTTATGGATGATGGATGGGCTAGTAGTAGGCGCTGATGCAACTGTCTCCATGAAAGTTTCCCAAGACATATTGATTGTTGAAAGATGATGCAAAAAAACAAGCTTGACCAAGCCATGGTGGAATAAACTGGGTTGATGATCTTTGCCTTTGCTATTTACCTTTTCAATCATCTTGACCAAACTTCTGAACAAATAATTGGGTAAATTGAGTGGCTTAGTAGTGGTGAAGTGCATCGATAACCTAACATGGTACTGGTACAGCCTTGAGAACCTCCCTTCACATGTAAAATATTTCATAATTAACTTCATCAAAGGGTAATATTTATCAAGTAAATGCCTGAAAGGGAAGATATGCTCAAGAGCATATTTTCTATGAGGTTTTAGGAGCATTTTGTAGTTTTCAAGGTCCAATTCCATCTCGTTGAACCAGATTTCTTCATGATTCGGGATACCTGTTGCTGAAGCAATGAAATCTAATGATATGGTGAACTTAATGCCTGCTATGATGGCCTTTTCTCTCCTGAAGCTAGTGGAAAAAGGCTTGTCAATTAAGCACGATAGCCTACCTCCTTGATCCTCTCACAAAACCTCAAACAACCACTGTTTTCAAAACATCTCTTGGAAAAAGTAGAGGCATTAATTTCTTGCAAGATGTATGGTTCAAACATGGAATGGTGGCCTCCCTTATGAAACTTATTTTCTCCCTCCATGGTGTTTTTCAACAACATGAAACCCTAGCTAGATTAAATGGGTAGGGGAGGTGTAGAGTTAGGAAAACAGGGGAAAGTGGTAGGGTAATTTTAGGGACAGAAATGGTGTGGAAGGAAGCTGGGTAAAACTCCCTAAAACATTTGGGAGGTAGGGTGATGAGTTGAATTTACATTTCAAGTGAAAGTTATGGAAATGAGCCTGAGGAAGGTGCCCAAAAGGTCAAAACACATGGATTTACTAGTTTTCTTGCAAAATTGTAGTGAAAACTAGGGTTTTGATGAAAATGATAGAAAATAAGGCTCTGAGTGATGGGAATTTTTAGGGTATGGTGTATGAATGTTTTATGAAGGTTGTAGATGGTTATATTAGGGTTTTATCAACTAAAACAAGCCAAGGATGAAAAACACCAAAAACATAGTGAAGATAACCTAATGAAGGAAACCACTTATTTTCTAACGAATTTTGATTTGAGAGTGGTATGGAGGGTGTCCACTTAATATTTTGGAGGTGTATGAACCCTTATGCATTTTTTTTGAACCTTGGAGAAGTGATTTGAATCTCACATTCCAAAAGCATAGCGCAACACCTCCAGAAGCGTAACAGAGCAATTTTGGTACAAATTTGCTTGTTTTTCTTCAACCCTTTGCAGTTGTGGAGTATGATGGTGAGAAGAGAGGAGATGTATCAAACATCAAAGGATTAAATGATTTGAATAAGCCTATTTTTCTTTTATAACAATGACAAAATTTCTTTTTCGTCTTCTAGTGAAATCACAAAATTTTCTAAAGAAATATCTTTTTTTTTGAAAAAATATAATCTAGAAACACACTTTATTTGAGGAAAGATAAAGTACCTTCATTTATTTTCCTACCTTTGCTAACTCCCTATGAAAATGACTTGTATGGTGAAAATGAGGTTTTTTTTCGCCCTCTTTCATGACATAATTGATTCTCATGGTGGCGAAACAAATGAGACCTAGACTCTGACCTAAATGAAGGTGTGGTGAATGACCTCAGACCTTAGATGATTGATGGATGACATAACCTCTTAAATTATGATAACCATGAATGGAGTGAAGGGCGTATCATTTCAGGCCTAGACACATTCACTGTGTTATGTGGAATTATGATCTATGGATAGACCAAATTCCCTAAATGTGGTGTTATGCATTTATAACAACAGATCAAAGGCTTTGCAATTACTTTATCTAAAAGTAAATAGACACACAAAAATAAATAGGAGCCTACTTGTGATCCAAGCACTTCCTATTCTCCTTCTATCGCTTTCGATGTATCTTCCAATCCAACTTAGATTGCCAGACTAGTTCCTACAAGTATAAACACTAAAAAACAAAGAGATTGCAATATACATATGTATATTTATCTTAATCAGTTAAATCAATTGAACATGAAACATATATATCAATTGAGAATCCATTGCATGAGAAAGAGATACATAAACAAATACATATATGGGAAAATGAACACCAATCTTTATTAATGAGTAGAAGGGGGAGGTTACAACCAATGATCGATTTAATGTCACCAAATCCAACATCATCCCAACCTCATCATAATCAACATCTCACCAGCAGCATATCACTTCTATCACTCTCTTAATTGAGAGTCCAAAAACATTTCTTTACCAAAATTCTTCCCTCCCTAGCACTAGGATCTGTGCTCAATTTATAGGGAAACTGAAGGTAGTTTCTCAATCAATGACTTTATAATAATAGGCAAGACATGTTTCCAAGCTCTGAGGTGTTAGATGGACACTTGGATTCGAAGTTTGACACATGGACTCTTCTAGAAGACACTGGCCATGTGGAGATTCCAGAAAAATGAGATTTTCTCTCCCAATTGACCAACGCACTCTTGAATGTCGGGAAGTGCATTGCAATGGACCCTTGAATGGAGGTAGCTTCATATGCAATGTAGTTAGTCCCTTGAGAGGCAGTTTTGGTTAGCTCATAAGTGATATCAAATATACTTAAAAACCTTGGAAATATTACAATAGAAGTCACGATTGATTTTTTCTTCTCTTAGGGCATGTAGCAACTGAAATGATAAAGGATGATAGACCCTATTTCATTGGTCCTGGGGATGATTTCCAGTTTGACTAGGTCACGAGGAATGATACCCAATTTGACCTATAACAGCTTCCCCCTAAAGCATGAAGTTAGAATAATAACAATATTTTTTGAATGAGATGCTTTACGATGTGATGGGCTAGAACTGAAGCGGAGTGGTGACCTGCATCAATCTTACAATACATTACATCATGATATATCCTCTTGATCACAAATTGCTGAGGGAGGCATTCCCATGCTCAGTACATAAACAATCTAATAACATGTACATAGTGTAGAATGTCGTCTACATTGTAATGTTCCCCAATACACACATGCCTACAGATATAGGCCCATGTTCAGACGAAGATATATATGTAAGGTCACCGTACAGATGATGTGTACAACAATCCTGAAATCGTAGCCCAGATGGCTAGAACTAGATCATGGGTCTTCTTATCTCATTCACTCGATCGTTTAGGTACAAGTCTAGCCATGCGAATATATGATTTGTAGTCGAACATGGAAAGACATCATTTGGTTACCAACAAGTGATGTGAGCTATTAATAAACGTGAGAGAACCAACATTGATGTTAATGGCTCTCTAGGTACTACAATACATTTCGTAAGGCGTGAATAGATGATTTGATGTCAAACGCCAAACAAAATATTTCGATCAAAGGTCTGGAAGCGAGGATCTTGTCGATGCTGTAACAAGCCTCATGGTACTAGAAGATGATGTTTCTAAGTAAACTTCCTGGATGATGAGCTGATGTCGACAATAAGTCACTTTATTACAAAATGAGAGTTACTGATTTCGGAGACAAAATGTGACTTGATATAGCAATGTTCAGGGATGACTGTCATGAAAATTAAGGTTTAATGAGTATTGCAGAAGGATGAGTATTCATTGAATGAATTTTCTTGAACATATCGGTGACACTGAGATGAGTTGGCAGCATTGACCCAAAACTGAAGTGAAGGTTGTTAGGGTCCCGTGATTTGGCCGATTGGTGAGCCAAATGACGATGTAACATCAAACCAAGCTTTGAAGCCCAAGGACCTAGCCTTCTTGGACTCAGAGAGGGCTCTCTCTATAAATGTAGAAGATGTCGGTGTGTTTACTTATGGTGTTCTGATATTAGGCTAGTTATGAAGTGAGTTTTTTGATTTTTGATTTTTAAGTTTGTGAGGGATAAAACTGATCAAAGATATAAAAATGGATAACAAGAAGTCAGATCAATTGGGCTATGGGGTCAAACAGGTCAAGGAAACTATGAGATGATGATGCAAGGCTGCTGTAGGGCCGATTTGATTCAAAGTAGAAGGGATCTTTGGGCAAAATGGAGTAAATGGACATCAAGTTTGTGAAAGACAAGGGATTTCAAGTGTAATTAGTTGATAGCAGACATAAACATGTTATAGCAAGCCATTAATCATGCTAAGTGTAACTATGAGCTAATTAATACACATAAATCAAACATTCCAGCCATGCATAGAAGTATAAGACCCTCTAACTTTGGGAAATGGCTATCAGACTTTGGGGAAAACACATAAGAAGGACTAAAAACTCAAAATACTATGCCGGAATGCCTAAACATAGTCTGTAAGTCATTGGGAACTTTGAAAAACAAGCTTTCATAGTTTTAGGCAAAGGGCTAGATCGGGACTAGGCCTCCTTGGTTCAACAAGATGATCAACTAATCAGTCAAAGAAAAAGTTTTAAGGACAGAACTATGGACAACTTATAGGTAGGCAGGGCACACCATACATCCTACTCAACATGCATAGAACTTGTAAATAAAACTAGCAAACAGTACCTTAAGTTACTAAAGAGCAGTTAAGAATTCTTTAGCATAACTAAGGAGGAAGAAAACATCAAGCTATGAAGATTCAGGAATTTTGAGGTGCCTCCATGGGCATATCTCAAAATCAATCTCTACTGATCTATAGTAGCAAGAAGCATGTATTATGAATGAAAACTAGAAGACAAAAACATAGCAAGAAACACTATACCATTCTACCATGTCATGGAATCCATCACCAATCCTTCATCATTCATCAAAAGCATCCAAGAGGCAGTCCAAAAATCATAACACAAGTATGTTCTTCAAAGCCCATATGACCAATATATTGATTCTTCTCTCAAGTTCAGCCTCTGTTTTACAATGAATCCTTGTGGAATAAATAGGCTAGAGGAAGGAAAACCTCATGGAGCAACTAGCTATCCCATTGGCCAAGTCAAAATATCTAAACTTGTCCTTGAGGCTTTGCAAATCCCAAGGCACAAAATATCCCATAAAATATCTAAAAAACTACTAAAAACGGAAATTATATTGACTTTACATCATTTCCCAAGTGTAAAAATAGCTAAACGCACATTTGGGAAAAGCAGATTTTTGAGGTTCAAAAATTACAAAAATACTTCATATTTATATCTGAAAAAGGTCCCTTGATTTGCTGGAGGCAATTGGCAGCCTTCTCGATGTCGAAACGAGGCTCATGATAGCTCGTTGGAAAGCTCTCTATGTCTACTTTCCGGCGCAAGTGAAATCATCTCAATCTGATGCTTGGAAGCTCCTCAAAACTATACCTGTGTGCAAAAAACCAGGAAATAGCAGACTGCTGATATGGCAGGCAGAATGTGCAAAAAGCGAGCATTTTTAGCCAATTTGAGGGGGCGAATGATCTCCAAATGCTCTGAAAATCGCTGGGGACCTGATCATAGAATTATGACATCCATCGGTATCATCCTTCTCCCTTGGCAAAACCTCAAACTAAAATGGCGAATTTATGAGTTTTCGACCAAAAACCCAAAAAATGCCAAAAAAACAAAAAGTTGCCGAAATAGGCCCAAAATTGGCATGCATGACCCTCAGGGGTCCATAGCAACATGCTTCGAAGCTGAGGCCAAAATATCAAGGGCTGATATGCTTTTCCCTTCTTTCCGTGCTAGACGCTTCCCCTTTGCCTTCTTCAATTTCTCTTGGGCTGCCTTTAGTTTGCGCCGGGCAAACTGATTTAGTTTTTGGAAGTGATGTGTCCTCTTCCTCTGCAGCTCTAAATCTCTGTTCGCCCTCTCAAGCTTCATTTCCAAATGTTTGTTAGCTCTTTCAAGCCAAGCCTCTTTGTTTTCTTCAATTTCCTGCTCAAGGAGTGCAGTGAGAGGAAAGGCTTGGAGATGAGCTTGCTCTTCTGCTCTCTGCTTTTCCAGGGCTCTTTTAAGCCCGATGGTCCTAGGCCTCTTCCGCCTAGGCTGGTCTTCCTCCTCCTCCTCATCAAACTCCCCAATGAGCTCTTCTATTCTCGCTTGCGCCTTAGCTGCCTCTTTTTTATATTTGATCGCCCGTGACTCATGAACAGCTGTGTGCACATTCATCTGCTTGTTTTCAATCTCCAAGAAGTGGTTGAAATTCCTTGCCCTTTGAAGATACTCCTCTAATGCCTCAATTTTCCCTTCCTTATGGATTAGGAGATTTTCAAGAAGGCGGGCCTCATTATCACTGTCATCGCTTTGGATAGGGATGACAGCTAATTCACCCCCATGCTTTGTACTTTCTCCAACTTTGCTTTTACCTTTGAAAGCCAATCTTGCGCTTTTCCTCCTTGGCATGCTAGAAGGTGTCCTTTTGGGCGATTTCCTCTTGCTAGTAACAATCTTTGTCACTGTTAGGGTGGCAGATTTAGCCCCTCTTTTCCTTGCTGTGCTGAGCTTTGTTATTTTGAGAGGAGGATGCACAACTGGTTTACCTTTGACATCTTCCTGAACTTGCTGCTCTTCTTGAGGCTGCTGGATATCTTCTTCTGGTTGTTCACTTTGTTGCCCCTGTTCGCCAATATTAGCTTGCTGCTCTTCATCAATGTCTTGCTCAATTTGTGGCTCAAGAGGTGTCTCAATTTCCTGCCCAACTTGCTGCTCTTCATCTTGCACCTGCTGCTGTTCCTCAATTTGTACCTGCTGTTGTTCATCTTGGACCTGTTGTACTTCACTTTCTATTTGCTGTTGTTCCTCATCATCTAACTGCTGCTGCTCATCTCTTTCCTCTTGTTGACTTGACTGTCCAGTAGACATCCTGAGCCTTCTAGGAGTAGGCCTACTGGACAAAGGTACCGAGCGATGGACAGGCTGAGTGGGAAAAATATGGGCAGGAGGAACAGTAGCAAAATCTGGATGGCTGATGAATAAATCCCATGAAACCTCTTTCTTCTCTAGCTAGTGTAGGAAGATAATCTTGATCAAAGAATGATGAAAAAGGGAAGGGATTTGCAGAGGTGGGGCCTTCTTCTGGACAGTATATGCCATCTTCTCTATGCTCTTGAACAAAAAGTAAGGGAGGTTTAGTTGCCTGCTTCTAGTAAAATGCATCAATAATCGGACATGGTAGGCATAAATTCGATCAAACCTCCCTTCACAAGTGAAATATTTCATTATGACTTTCATAAGCGGAGCATAGCTGTCAAGGAGATATGAAAAAGGGAAAATAGCAGTGAAAGCCTCTCTATGTTCATGCTTGATGAAAGGTTTGTAATCCTCTAAATCAAGATGAGCCTGTTTAAACCATTTTTCGCCATGATACGGGATCTTGGTGGCCTTGGACACATACCTTGGAGAAATTTTGAAATCAAGACCCGCCACTTGGAAATGTTTTTCTTTGAATCTCAGGGCGCACAAGTGTGTTAATGGCGAAAAACTCTTGACTTCTTCTATCTTCTGGCAGAAATCTAGGCAGCCTACTTCATGAAAGTTGAAAAGTACAGATGGATGAGCATTAATCTCTTCTGTAGAGATGGGCTCATATCTTTTATGTGGACCGCTCCTGCTGTCTTGCCTTGGAGGCATTTTGACTTGAATATGCTTTGGAAGAGGCAAACTGCCTTCACTGTGTGTAAAATGCCCTGCTGGAGTCAAATTGTGTCAATGTACTATTTTGACAGAGAAACAATGTGATTTGGATGGTTTGCAACAAGTTTCTTTGTAATACACAACCTCTGCTCTTCAGAAAAAGTCCTGTCCACCTTTAGAATATCTCTGTCAACAGATTTCTCTATAGGGTACCATATAGTAAAAGAGGAGACAGACTATTGTGTAATTTTCCTGTACACAGTGTTAAGAAATCACTCTTCTTGTGAATTTGTTAGAGGCCAATCAACACACCTGTATCTCTGTCTCCAAGGTAAAATTCAATCATCAAAAACCTGCTCTTCAGAAAGTGGCCTTCCACCTTGAAAAAACTCAGTCAACAACTTCTCAGTAGGAAATAATACAGTGAAAAGAAGGGCAGACTGTATGAGGCAGGATGTATACAATGTCAAAGTTTCCCTGCTTGGTGATCTTTGGAAGTTAATCAACACATCTTTGCATCTTGGATCAATATTGTATTTTCCAATTATCCCAAACCTGCCTTGTCTAAGTGCGCCAACAGTCAACCAACTTGCATATGTGAAAACAACCCTTAATGCAATTAAACAGTCACTGGCATAATCCTGAGCCAAGATGACAGATCTTAAAAAGACTACAAAGTTTTTAGGCAAAAGCTATGTGAGATTTCTTTTTCAAAACAATCAAGGGTTCCTTATGAATGTAACCCTCTGGCTTTGGCAGAAAAATACCTTTACTCTATAAGCACATCCATTCATCAATACGAGCTGGAAAATCAAAAGGCAAACAAGTGGCAAATATAGTGAATACTGTCCCTTTGTGAGAAATGTGAGCAACCTTCCTCCGGAGCTTCAGCCTATAAATTTCTGCTTGACCAAGAACCCTTTCTCCCACTGGACTTCACTGTTCTCTATGCATGTCACTTTATTTAAACAAAAACATGCTCATTAAAGTTAACCTTGGTATGAGCATACAGGCAAATTCACAGTTAGAACAGAGGTAACAGATTTTTAGGAAAGCTCCAAAAGCTTAAGCAGAGGCTGTGAGAGATTCCCTTTTCCACAATAATCAAAGCCCTTTTCAATGTAGAATATCAGTCATCTTTGGAAGAAAGCCTTTATGATTTCTTGAAAATCCACTTGGCAGTGAGGTTTTGAAGGACAGAAACAGTCACAGAGTATTCAGAGAACACTATCTTTCGGTGGTTGAGTAGGGTAACTTTTCCCTATGGTGCTTTAAAGAAATGACACACTCTTGTCCTTGATTAAACACAAGGTGAACACGCAAGTTTTTAACTTAATCACAATTTCTTTCCCACAAGCACTTCTAACAGTGAATTTGTCATTCAAACACAACTTGAAACAGTCTTTTTAAACCTTTCTGTCACTTTTGAAAATTTTTGAAATCGAGGGGAAAATATATAAGAATACCTTCAATTTTGATGAAAAAACCCTTGGGGAGGGCTGGAGCAGCACCGGAAGTCTTTCAAGTATGTGCGGCACTTTTTAAGGAAAGAACGGCGCGCACAAACATCACCCGGGTGTCCTGTCGGGTCGGGGGTTGGGCGCCGTGTACAGGCGCGTCGCGCAACTGTACAGGCGCATCGCGCCAACACTAACTGCTGTGTAAAAATGCTCCTAGGCGCATCGCACGGGTTTCCAGGCACGTCGCGCTATGTTTAACGGTGCAAACCTCTGCAAATCGACCCGAATTTTCTTGTTTCGATGCTGAGGGCGGTACAGAGCTCTTGTTTGAAGTTTGAAAATGAAAATATCACCCTCCTACTTCACTCTTATGTCATTTCAAATATCTCCAACGGTCACTTTCATCGTTTACTTCTTTAGTAATATTGACCTATCATTTTAATAACCTTTCGACCATCTTTGCAACTGTGTCAATAATGCTGGTGCTTTTCCTTATATAACCCACTTTAATACTGTTAAGAAAATATACCTGCAGACTGCTTTGTTTCCGAAAGGGTAGGTTTTTGCATTGTAAACCTTTTTTGACAGCCCCGGAGTTTACTTGCTTCTTCAAACCTTTTCTTTTTTGCAGGTGCCCACATTGCAGCTGATTTCTTTTCATGCTTTCCAAAGTCTTCAAAACCCGGATGATGACTTGTGACAAAATGTCTTGACTGTTCCTTGCTTTGAAGGAATGCCTCCTCCTTTTAAGCTTGGTTTAACAGACTCCTGTAGGTGTCTTTTGACAGTAAATGCAAAAACATAATTGTATTGACTTTTAAGTTCAATCATCCTCTGTCTACAGAAAAAGAAGGAATTCCCTTTACAATTCTTTCACTTGGATTTGTAATAGTGAAGCGCTTTCATGGGTTTTGAATGCTGCCCAGAGCTAATAAAACTTATTTCCAGAACCTCTGTCTTAATCTGCCGATGGTTGTTTGATGAGCAGGTTTTGACAAAAGCTTTCTCTTATGCATGGTGTTAGTTTCTTCTTCCAGGTGATCCATAAGTTCCCTTTGGATAATAAGTGCCATATTTTGGTTGTATCTATTCATACCACATTTCTCTGTTTTCTTGAAAGGCGCTCCTTTAGACTTCTTTGCATGTGACAGTGGATTGTTGTGTGGCCTCTTCCCCTAAGGAAACTGCCCCTTTTTTGGTATCAATGGCATACATATTCATATTGTTCCCTGTTCATCATGATGTATATTTTGAAAAACATTTTCCTATGGGTAATGCATTTTGAAACATAAACACCATCTTTTACCTGTGTAAAGACTTTTGCTTTCTTCCTTTGTTTCTTTCCACTGCATCTTAGACTAATCAGTCTTTAACAACATTCAATGCCTTGGCCATTTGCTCATGAATGGAGGAGGCCCTTTACTGAGCAAAGTATCTGAAGATTATTTGATAAGGCTGCATGACAAGGGTTTGCTTGGATTATGATGGTGAGCAACCAACTTAAAAAGAACATCAATACTGGCACCTCTGCTTGCAATCACCACTATGCTTCAGAACAACCCTAGTCAAATTGTCACTATCTCACTGTACTGCTCTGAGGGGAACTGAGATGTCATCATTTGCTTTGGTCATCTTATGAAAAATTATTTGAAAGATAGTCTCTGTTACTATGGAGGTCAGCGCCTTTTTGAAAAACAAACACCTTTTCTTCTGCCTGTGTGATGACATGATTTGGCAGCACCTCTTCAATTTGGTCTTGTGGAACAGCAGGCTCTTTATGATTATAATTGTTTTTCACTCATGATGTGCCTCTCTAAAGTTTAACAATTCACATGATTTGAAAATTTCAAATGACTTCCTTTATCAGACCAAACTCTGTTTTCCTTTGAACTTGCATACTTCAGACTCTATCCCTGTTATGATCATCATTCACACTCATAAAACCTGGAGTCTCTGTTTCACTTGTTCAGTCAAAAGCAAACCTGGGTTTCTGCATTTCCTTTAAGTCAATACTGGCCAGTGCCCTCTGCTTGTAGATGAAGGAGGCACCCTAACCCTCTGCTTGTAAATGAAGGAGGTTCTGGGCCATGAAAATTTACCGGTTTGCTGTGACAGTGGTGTCTTTCTCTTATTGTGATTTTCATGCTGAAAAGAGGCTGCAAGATCTTGATGAGTGACTCTTTGTTTTGCAGATTCATCTCAGGCTCATGCTACATTTAGAAGCAGCTGTTCTTCTAACTGTAGATTCAAGAATGTTCTCCTGAGATGAAGTTATATTTCCTGTCTTTGCAGAATCCATAAAACACTGTGAAACACCTAATAATCAGCTTGAGACTGTGGCTTATGCAGTGCTGAGACCTAGAGATATAAGTGGCGCAACTTAGAGCTGTGATCAATTTGATTTGCAGAGTAGGAGGTTGGTCATGATTGGTATGTAGCAGATTGAGGGTTTTTTGGCCTTTTAATGGTTGCCAAGGGTGAAATGCCTTAAAGCGCCACTTCCTAACATAGGGGAAGCTTTTGAAACAGACTTGGACTTTTCCTTTTGGAGCTGATGGGCAGATCAATAGGGCTGAAGCTAGATAGGATAGTGATAATGGGGTTTTGATTTTGTCATGGGTGGACTGAAAAGTAGAAGGGCGAAAAAAGTTTTATGAGGGTTTTTTAGATGACATATTGACATAAGGAAATCAGTTTCTAGAAAACTCAGCTGTAGATATAGTCATCACTAACATGTAAAAAATACTGATGGCTAACAAAGGTATGATGAACCATATGTATGAATGAACCATCAAGAAGATTACCAAACCCAAACAATCACGATGATGGAGTGAAGTGTCATGTTCAAGAGTGACTTGCTACCATAAAAGTTATGTTCAATTTCCCAAATTTTCCCCGGTACATTGTCGACTAGTACCTCTTTATTTTTTAACAAGCTTGAGGAGGGTAACATATGATTTATCTATAATTCAACCCTTCGAGTGAATAATGTATCACTACTTAATAATTTAACGAGTTTAGCGATGAATGAAACTTGATTCTTGCCCCGATCGATAAACCCGTCGCTATTTTATGTTTTACCAAGCCTAGCGACAGTGATATCTCGATCCTTTTTCATATTTAGAGAGTTTGAAAAAGAGGAAAAAAGAAAACTTCATGAGTCCCTTCTCATAAGGTTGTCGCTCAGATCCAAAAGAGTGTAAAATAATATCTGAGAGAACCTCTTAGCCATTTTTGACTAAGGCGTTCCTTTTTCGTATATAATCTGTCTCAGTCTGGAAAAGGGTTGAAATTATACTGAATAGATATCAATTCACTTACTTTTACGAGCTCGAAAAGACAAGTGATCAACAATCTTTTCACATTATCAGAGTCTGAAAAGAGCTAACACAAGACTCCAAGGGTTCCTTTTTTGCTATTATAGAAGCTCAAAAAAGAGATAAAAGTGTGCTTCAAGTCCTTTTTCATTTTTATGAAAGCTTGAAAAATAAGGATAAAATTATGCTTTGTGGTCAAACCATTCTTGGAATAATTGTGCACGACTAATATGTTATATCAGTTGCAAACCTATTCAGAACAACATCAAATTGATTAAAAATACTTGTTTCATGATAAAAATTGAATAAAACCATAGTCACAACAATAAATATGAATTTAAAATAATCAAATGACTAATTAAAAGAGTTTTACCATTAATTTTTACCATTTTAAATTTACCATTTTCATTTTGGTGCTCTGAACCTATTTTTTCCCCCGAACTTCAGTTGTTTATTGCGATTGATTCTATGGATTTTTTTCATTGTCGTTTGATCCAGGTTGGTGCCATAAAATTCCTCTTTCTTTCAGTAGTCATTTCATTTCATTTCATTGCAATTTTTTTGGGATTTGGGCCCCTTATGGTAAATTTTTTTTCAAAATAGGGAAACACACCCTTGAACTTTGAAAAATACATTGGAATGCACTCAAAATGAAGCTCAGGTGCATATGCAATGCTCTGTCTATTGACCAAGACTGCGTTGGGTGCAATTCATATTCTTGATTCTTGCATTGTACCCAAATTTTACCTAATTTTTTTCATGAAATGTGTCCTAATGAATCTTATGGTTATGTTTTAGGGATTCATCGGACTAAAATGACAATTACTTGGAGGGAAAGAGAGCATGAAGAAAAAAACATGATTTCCCTTAATGATCCGAATACTGTAAGAGCCCTCAAAGACTATGGGTTATTGAAGTACTTTTTCTTATCAGGTATGAGGCAATATATGGAACTATTGGAGTTCCTTGTTTGTGCATGGGATCCAGAAATTGAGGCATTTCACATTAGAAAAAAAGTGGTTCCAATTTCAGTGGAGGATATCTATTTTATGACAGGATTGTTGAGGAGAGGCCTACCCATTTATCTCTTAGGGTCTGATCTTGGAGGACAGACGGTGAGAGAATATATTTTGCAGCATTACTATCCAGGGGAAGAGCCTAGCAAGGATGGGAAAATAAACATCCGTGAAATTCGTGATTTTCCATTGAGAACCATTTTATTCACGATGGAAAATCTTGCTGGTACTGCAACACTACATGTAGGGAACATATATTATATGCAGTATGCACTAGAGTGCATGGAACCAACTGTTTTCAACTGGGTTGAAGCTGTAATCTCTCAAATGAAAGAACAATTAAGCAAGGCAAAGGGAGGAAGGAAAGAAAAATTTCAACTATGGTTTGACCCTCATTTCTTTTGCCTTAGAGCAGATTCCACTGATGCAGCCTCAACATGTGACGCTGGTTGTATTTAACCCTAGAGATCCAAGGATGCAGAGATGGGTAGAACTGATGGCTAGACATCCAGGCCAATTGTCCATCATGTTATTGACTGTATTCTTCGCTTGGTTCAGATGACATATTATCTCCATCGATGACTATGCATATGTAGGCATTGATTTCCAAGGATATCCAGACTTAGCTTTACCAGAAGGTGCTTAGTGGGGTGCATTCGGTAAGAATTTTATGACCATGTTTTTTTATTTTTCTGAGGTTTATACATGTTTTTGTATTTTGATGTTTTCTCAAGACTAAACTAAAGTTTTAATGTAATGTAGATGTGGGTCAAGTTCAACTAGTGGAGGAACTTGAGCATGGAGTGGATGAGCCAGTAGAGAGGGCTGTCAGAAGAGAAGTCCTTTAGGATTTAGACATGGCGAAGACTCTTGTTGAGCTTCGATAGCACATAGAGGGGTTGACCTTCAAGATTTCAGATTTCCAGATCAAAGAGTTACCCATGCGACTATAGCGCCATACTATTTTGGTTCCTAACTGCTGGATGCGGTTACTGCGTAGGATAGCTAGATCGATAGCATGTTACCATGAGCATCACTAGTTTACTTTTGACATGTTGCGTACATTTTGAGGTTAGATGATCAATGTGTCTTGGGAAAACTTGTAAAAACCTATAACTATCTATCTATTTGATTTTAGTGTTTTCCTATGTTTATTGCGCAATCCTATTCAATTATGTGAATGTTTCTTTACATGTGTTGCAAATGTCTATCTATAACATATTTCGCTAAAGAATCAATTAATGTGTTCAAGTTTCTAGAAATGTGTTGATATTGCATTCCATTTTAATCTACCAACTTGTAGGCACCCTTAGTAAGAACTCTTTTGAAAATATAGGGGTCATGCCATAATGGCTCAAATTTCCTTGTACCTATTACATCAGCTTCTTGATCATAAAGAAGGACCAAGTTTCCCTCTGAGAAAATGCGAGGTTGGAAATTCTTGTCGTATTGCACCTTTATACGTCCCTTATGTGCTTCGTTGGCCAATCAGGCTTTGCAACGTGTTTCATCAAGATGGATGAGGTTAAAGTTATGCGCTTCTTCATCTGAGGTGTCAGGTAACAAGTTGATTGCGAGTTTTAACGATGGTATTTCAGATTGGATTGGCAAGATAGCTTCCAAACCATACTCCAATTGAAAGGGGGTGAATCTGGTCATGTTTCTCACTGAGGTTCGGTATGCCCACGAAGGTGAGTACATGATCAAATGCTAGTTTCTCTTACGAACTCCTATCATTCGTTGAAGCATTCATTTAATAATCTTGTTGATAGCCTCAACTTGTCCATTTTATTGTGGATAATAAGGAGTAGAATTATCATGTGACAATCCTAACTTGGCAGTCAATTCAATCATCATGTGATTGCGAAAATGCTTACCATGATCTGCGAATATATCTTGTGGGACCCCAAACCGTGCAATGACACGATTAAAGAAAAACAATGCAGCTATTTATCCCCTATTTTTGAATGTAGGCATCGCTTCGGCCCACTTGGTAAAGTAGTCTACTGTGACAATAATATAACCATGCCCCCCGAACAAACGAGGGTTACAAGTCATGAAGTCAATGCCCCATTTTGAAAATGGTCCCACATAGACAACATGATACATTAGCTGCTAGTAGTTTGTGGAGTTTACGATCAAATATCTGGCATGCATGAAAACTTCTGATCGCGAGGATGCAGTCGCAAAATATGGTAGGTCAAAACTAACCGGCGCAGAGTATCTTCTATGCGGTAGTGTATACAGAAAAATGTCTGCCACAAGCCCCAACATGAAAATCATTTAAAAAAATTTCGGCCTCCTCATGAGTGAGGCACCTTCTTAAAATTGTATCGACACCATGACGATAAAGTGTATCACTGACGATCATATAATTGGCTTGGTATCGAATACGTCGCTGGTTAGAGCGAGAGGTATCAGGCTGAAAATTTTGGGTCTGGAGATAAATGATGAAATTTCCATACCAAGGATCAGATGATCCGATCAGAAATAGAGACTCGTCAGGAATAGATGGTTCTGACATAGTAGCAATACTATTAGAGGGAAGGTCACAGAGAATCTCAGCCAAAACTAAAGACTTCTTTCACTTGGATTTAATGAATTCCAAATCAAATTCCAGCAAAATGACAATCCATTTTGAATATTTCCCCCCCAAAAATTGACGTGATAATATATAAGTCATGGGGTTGTAATCCGAAATGAAAATGGTCTTCCAGAATAGGATATAGTGGTGAAATCTTCGGATATCTTGAACAACCACTAAGGCAAGATTTTCTACATAAGATTACTTCACTTCCGTATCACTGAGATTGCGACTCAAATAATAGATTAGATGTTCTATCCCATTTTCTACTTGGACCAATACCATAGAAATGGTTGTATTAGCCACGACGATATATAAGAAATAATCACTCTGATTATTGGGGGGATACATTAATGATACCTGGACAAGTGTATCCTTGACAACATCAAAAGAAGCTTGTGCAACTTGGTCCCAATGGAAGGGAATCCCCTTTTTCAAGAGCTGAGTAAATACTTTAGCCATTTCGGTGTAGTTGGGTATGAACCTCCTTAGGAAGTTATACTTTCCCTAAAGTTTCTATAACTGAAGAAAATTTGATGGCGTAGGAAAATAAAGAATGGCCTAGACCTTAAGTGGGTCTATTCGAATTCCTTCTTTTGAGACGACGAATCCAATAAAACGACCAGAACCAACACAAAACACACATTTATGTGGATTGAGGCGTATTTTGTAGCATATAAATATAGCTCTAAAATGCATTGGGTGATCAGTCTGATTCCATGAATGTGCGAGCAAATAATCTATATAGGGTTGAACAATGTGCTTGATGTCATTGAAAGTATAATCCATTGCTCTCTGAAAATTTTCCCCAATGTTCTTTAAACCAAACGAGAGTTTCCAATAAGCGAATGTGCCCCAAGGATAGATGAATGTTGTCTTATATTGATCCTCTGGGCAGATATCTATTTGATTGTAGCCAGAAAATCCATCCATGAACAAAAATATTTCGCATCCAGCACAATCATCAATAATATGGTCGATAAAGGGAGTTGGATAGTTGTATTTTTCACAAGAAATATTGACATCCCGATAATCGACACACACTATGATGGTTCCTTGTTTTTTCATAACAGGAACGATGTTGGAAACCCACTCAGTAAGTAGAACAGGGTAAATGAAACCAACACGCAAAAGTTTTTCAACTTCTGCTTTAATGGCAGCGGCCTTCTTCGGATGAACATGATGAAGGTGTTGACATACCTGTTTGACATCAGGGTACATATTAATTGTGTGTTCAACGATACTAGTGTCAATACCTATCATTTCCTCGTAAGACTAGGCAAAGATATCTCGGAATTAATGAAAGAGAGAGCGATATGTTTTGAGTTCTGATGGATCACAAGACACGCCGACATGAATATTTTCTACCATGCCAGGTTTAGTCGAAATATCGATAGAAATGGTTTCTTCAATTTTTGATAAATTTCGCTCGGAATCGATTGCATTAATAGGAAAAGAATTCGAAAATAAATTTTTGGTCGATGGGTGATATAGTTCACTAAGATAATCTTCTTTGTAATCAGGAATATGGGAACAATGATGATGATGTTCCCACGGTTATCCTTCCGACATCATGGATTCAAAAATATTCTCATATGTCAAGAAAGTTGAGGAAAAAGGATCAGATGGAGTACCAAAATCTAATGAACGATCAACCCAAAAGACTGGTGACAATGATTTCGGATTCGCCGCCCAAGCCGGATAGATTGATTGCTATGCTAGCTCAATGGGGTTGGGCGACCAAATCTCATCCAACTTAACAACATCGGAATCACCCATACTCTTCCTTATGCTAGATGGAGTGGAAAAAATCATGTAGTAGTTCTCTATGCTTGCAATTTCTACCGACGTCGCAAATGGGGGTAATGAAAAGTTTCCCATGAGAGTGGAATCCTTTAAGAGTCCCACACCAATATTCTGAAGTGAGAGTTGGGTGTGTGAAGGAATGGAACACTTCCAGTTACCTGGGAAGTGGAGGAAAATAAGGACAATTGATTGATGACTGTGATGACACCTTTATGTGGAAAGGTGATCATTCTCAAATATGTAGAGACAATTGTAGTCATAGCATATACCCATGGTCTTCCAAGTAAAATATTGTAGTCAAGGGGTCCGTCAACAACCTCAACTTCAACATTCATTTTTTTTACCCCTAGCTCAGTATGCATGTTATTAATAATACCACAAGGCTTATATGTACATCCTTCGAAAGCTTTCAATGTCATTGATGATTGAGACAAGCATGGCAAGCCAAGTGATTTCCAATAGTTTAGAGACATAATGCAAGTAGAGGCTCCCTCATCAATAATAGTATGATGAAAAAGGTGATTGAGAACATTCACTTGTATGGAGAATGCCAATTATGCTAGTAATTGCGGAACATAGCTCGTATGATTAAAGACTACGAGATTTGAATCTGTCGGATCAATTCCATTAATTGCTGACAACACAACCTGTTTTTGGGAGGGACAATTTTGTAGCACCTCAAGCATTGACATAGCTGAAGGGGATTGGGCCAAATCTTCAACTATATTATAATTTTTTAGCGGCTTGAGCTCAAGGATTAAATGTCGATTTATGAACGACTCCCTTTGATGGCTTTATCGTCAATTCAGGAATAATAGTAGGCGGTACGGATTCCGTAGACAGATTCATGGTTGATGTAGTAGGTTGATCAGTAGCCTAACTACCGTAATATTTATTACGCATTGATACCAAAACATCAGTTGATGGCTTCGTGATAGATAGCATAAGCACTTGGGAACTAGAAGCTAGATCCGTAGCAACCAAATTTGTGTCCGGATTCGGAAATGGATCTACACATGTGAGGTCTTAACCATTTTTTAGACTTCAGCGTGGTGAGGATAGTCCTGAACAAAATTTTCCTCATTACAGATAATACAAGGGTAACGAGGTTTTCTTTTTCTAGAAAATTGATAAGATGATTGATCCTGTAGGGTAGAAGTTTCTTTTTCTTTGATTTCCATTTTTTCTTACCTCTGGGTTTCTTGTCACTTTTTCCCTTGTCAGATGACAGGGCATGGATTTTGGAAGAAGGTGCAGGATCAGATCCAATAGTGTGATGTGTGCTTGCAGTACCTATCATACCATCTTTGGCATGAGAATCCTTAGATGGAGGAGGAACAATAAAATTAGATCGCGACACGTTAGGAATTTTCTCGTAGAGTGTGCCAAACTAAGTATAAATAAAGTCTAAATATTGGGCACGAGCAATGACCTACTCTTCAGTGACGATGCCACCCTTTGCCAGATCCTCAGTTATAGATGGTAACAGGGACTTAATGAACCACTCAGCGAGGAGCTAATTAGGGAAAAATGTCTTAACCATTCTATGACGACGATGCCACTCATGAATATGATAAAAAATGTGAGTAGCATTTGTCTATTTAAAATTAGTAAATAGTTCCATTCTAGTTTCATATCGTATGAGTAACTGGAAGTGGGTCAAAAAGACAGTAGCTAGGGCAGTGAAATTATCAAAAGAAGCTCTTGGTAACTCAATGTACCATTTTGCAGTCGGACCAGTGAGCGTATGTTGGAAAAGACGTAGTCGAATAGAGTCATCATTTAGGGAGTTATATGAACACCACAAATGATAAGTCATAACATGAGTCGACGGGTCTTCCCTAGGGTTTCCATTGAACTTAGGAATATCCGAGGGTAATTTATGAGGTATCACTGGCCACCAAGGATCATATTTGATTGGATCATTTGTGAGCCGGTTTAAATTCGGTAACTCTAAAGTTGCAACAAAGGCAAATTGTCGATTGAGGTCGGGTTGAGCATAGCCAGGGTATGATGGAATTGCTTGGGAAACATGCCTTTGAGCACCATCATAAGGAATATGTTGTTGGTAACCCAGATAGCAGTTTTTTTGATAAGCAAATGCTTGAGGATTCTGTTGACCGAAACTTGGGTACACTACTTGTTGAAATGAAGTTTATGGCATTTGCACTTGTGGCTACCAAGGGGTCTATCCACCAATGTTATAACCCAAACTAGGATAGCTTGGATTCGGTTGAGGATATGTATAACCTGGTTGTAGTTTCGATATCCCATAATATGGTAATCTAGTTTAAGAGAAAATAATTTGAGGTACATGTAGTTGTTGCAAACCAGTCGAAGGATTTGGAGTCTGAGGGCCCAATACTTGATAGTATTGGGTTGAAGGACCTACCTAAGATGGTTGAGGAAAAATAGTGTGAGCTTGTAACAGGGGTAAATATGCATTAACAAGTGGAGTTGATGTGAGTTCAACAGGTTGAACTAATTGATACGATTGTACAATCGTTTGTGGTTGGATAGGCAGAGTAGGCTACCATTGACAAACATTCATTTCGACATTAGGATGACCAAATAACGATGGAGTACTATCAAAGTGGGCGACCATAGATTGCCCCCCAGCATAAGGAGTATAATAAGACGGAAAATATTGTTCTCCAAATGCAGGGAGTCTAGTTGAGATTGTACTGGAAGGAATATACCCAGATGGAACAACTTGATATTGCCCCAATGATGGATATAAGGGATCAATTCATTTAATACTCACTATAGGTTTTACCAGTTATAATACCAGACGATGACATTGGTGAAGTCCATGGGTTTGAAGATACACTAGATAAAATTCTAGAGAAATATCGATAACTTGATGGGAGAAAAGGGCCACCATGAAAATATGACTCTGGTGAAGTTGTGAACATTGACGGAGTAGCGAGAGCAGGTGTTGTCACTATTGGATTTGATGGTCCAACTGAAGATGTTGGTTCAGACATGGTTACTTGATCAAATGTATATGCTATTGAATCTACAGGAACTTTAATAGACACAGGATCAACTAAATCAGTGGATGGCGATTGAGGAAAAGACTCATACAGGTAAAGCTCCACCTGTAATATCCCAAAATTAGGATTGCTAGCAAGGCATGCCTGAAAAATGAATTTTTCAGGAATGGCTGCTACAGCTCTTGAAATCAACCCTTGGATCCCTTATATCTAAGTATCTAAGTCCTAAATCCAAAAGGGGATCAGAAACAAATCTCTCTAGGTGGGTTAAACAGATATCCCACACATAGGAAGGCTTGAAAACTGCCCAAAGAAGGGACTGCAGCAATGCAAAATAACACTGCTGGAGAAATAATGCAGTTCAGCCAAATTTTTGTAGGTGGCCAATAGAGAGGCTCAATAATGTCTCTTAGATGTTGAAGAAGAGATTATATTGAAGCCCATACATCATTATACAAAAAGTAGAAGAGAAGACATGAAGAAATCCTCAGAGATGAGGTGCTACAACCACAAGAAACATATGAATAACCTTGACAATGTTATTTCTATTGGCTGAAGCAGCAATATGTTACAACTCAGATCTAGAGTAGATCTGTATAGAAAATTTCAGATCTATTTCAGATATGTATACAAGAAAGGCTCCTCTATACACTCCCCTTGAGGATCTCAACAAAACATGAAACTACAAGAGTAGATCTAAGATATAAGTTATAGTTCTACAGTAATATTCAGAAAATTCTGAAGTATGTGATTTACAACAGATCATATCTGAAACAAACATGGATTGGATGGCCAATCCATGGATCACCATAGTGTAAGGAAGGATCCTTCACACCAGATATTTATCCTCCAAGATGTTGCTAAAACTCCCTGCAACTCTGCTCTTGAAAATAATGTAGTACTACAAAAGAGATTGCGCCGTAGGCTTTTACTATACTTTGGCCTGATGCCAAGATCTAGATCTGAAGCTCCTAAGGTCTAGAACACTCTTGTCAAAGGGATAGATGACTTTCCTAGTGAAAAGGGGTGCTAGAGATGCATAGATCTACAGAGATCTATACTCCACTTGCTGCAGCTCACAAGTACAACCCAATCCTAAACAAGACCAGTTCTGTAGGTGCAAGATGAAGCTTGGAAAAATTCCAGATAGTGGACAAGAAAAACAAGGCTCCTCCAAGAGCTGCTCTAGGAAGGAGGTGGGATTCCCAACCAGGAACACCTAATGCTAAACAAAATTATTCTTAGCTAAAAAACCAAAGAATGATATATGTCTAAACAAAAATATATTTAGAAAAATGATAAACATAAACATCCCTCTCATGCTTCCCTCCTCTTCCTTTTATAGGATAAAGCCTTGTCAAACCCTAAACCACTTCGATGAGTTAGCTCCTTTCACATGTGGAGCCTCCTTCTAGAACTGCGTTGTGCATCCATGAGGTACATTGCATCTAGACTGCGCTATGGATTTGGTCAAGGTTGACCCAGTCCCATAGTTCAAACCCATTCACACCTGCAAGTGTTTATTTTATATGGCCCAGATTTGTCCTTGTTCACATGGGCATTGATTTATTCATTATTTCCAGGAGTTTTATATGTTCTCCTTTTCTCATTTATTCAATCAACAGAAAATGAAACAGAATTGAATATTCCTCTTAGCTTGGGCTAAGTAGGAATATTATAGTCCTCCCCTCCCAAATGTTGCTTGTCCTCAAGCAACTACAAGGATAGTAATAAAATGTATTGGGAAAACATATTTCCCCAAGCAATCATCCATACAAAATGAGTCACCTCCCAACATGGAAACTCTAGAAAGTTCTCCTCCCCCTTGATTTCATGCAATGTAGGTGGGATGAAAAACTGAACATGGTAGACATAGGTGTCTACCCCACGTTTTCCTCCTCTCCACTTAAGATAAGTGTTGAGTGTTTGCTGATCTGGGGCCGCAATGATGTTGCCTTCAAGAGGCAAGATGAAGATTAGATCTATAAATATATCCTCTCCAGCACTGTGAATCAAACTGGCCCAAACCATTCCATATGTGATGGATGGGAATCATCACCATATGGAATCTCATCAAAATCATGGCCCACCTCATAAAGAAATAAATTTTTGGCTGTGGTGGCCATATATCCTCTCATGTTCCCATTAGAACATGCAGTGCAGAAAATGTGGGAATCCTCTTCCCAAAAGAACACATCTAGCCAATGTGTTTCCTCTCCAATCATGCTCCTCACAAAAGCAAGATCAACATCATCAATTGGAACCATGATTAGCATCAAGAAAAGGGAAATAATGAAGGCTGTATATGGTGCAGGAAGGTACCAATAGTCTCCCATGAAGTTACAGCGCAATTTTACCAACTGTAGCTTCAGAAAATTACAAGGCAAGTGGTTGTTGAATACATGGGGGTTTATGTATGTTATTTCATTTACTACTGAATAGTAGATGGCTGGATACAACAAATGAACATACAAGAGGTAGTACAACGCTTTCCCATGGCCGTACAAAATATGGTTGTCTCCATCATACATCTTGGCCCATTGTTGATCATGGAGCTCAATGAAAAGCTCGCCCTATTGTGGAGCAATGCACTGCATAGAAATGGTAAGAGTATGTAGCTCACCAAATGAAATAACAAGATCCTTACCATGCACTAGAAGTAAGATCATGATAGGATCCATGAAGAAACTCTCCATAATGATATGACATACTATCATGAAGAGAAATAAATCATGTGCTGCATGAAGATCCTTCCTCATGTACTTGGAGATCCAAGCCAAGAAGAACACATCATAGCAATAGATGTCTCCATCCATTACTCCATTTTTCTCACCCCCTCCTTGTCCATCAAGTGCACCAAGAGTGGAATGATCCTGGGGACACTCCATCCATAAGTTCATGCTCCAAAGTGACAACGTTTTTGGCCTATGCAAATAGGCTCCTGCCAATACATAGCTCCTTTCTTTGACATTATCATTGTCAAAGACATCTCCCATAATGTTTCTACAAACAAGAAGTTCCTTCCAGAGTGGAATTACTTCCAGATCATCCAGGGCTAAGGAGATAATGCCATCTCCTCCTCCTACAACATCATGCAAAGTGTGAGAGAAAATATACTCTTGCTCTCCCAAGAACATCCAAAGCAACAAAAGATTTTGCTGCGTCCCCATACCTCCATCATATAAATCATGTGGTGAAAACATGGTGATTGATATGAATAAAGTCATATCAACACAATGTGTCCATACTCCTTGCTGCTCAATGATGCAAGTATCCTGCCACACATCTTTCCCCCACATACCTTTAGAAAGAGGATGATGGCCAAATTCTTTCAAGAGTAGCCAATGCAACCAAGCTTCCTGCTGCCCGATATCATAGATTTGCAAGTAGCTTTCCAGTTTTTTGCTCACCATCCACATCCATTCAGCCACAGGTGGATCATGGACCTCATTATGCAAACATTTGGTATCCTCCCATTGTAGGACACCAACCTTCTCAAATATTTGAAGAATTTTGCACTTCATGGAATGTTGAAGTGCACCTTCCATGGGATCTCTTGATGAGACCTCCTCCTCATGCATGGTATTCCAAAACTAGTGGGGTCTTGGATCTGCTGCAAGTAGAAGTCTCTCTTTGAGCTATGGCATGCTCATTGAGAAAGTGTCATCTAGAGAGGAGAAATTTTTTCTCATCTCAAGATGTATACCCCTTGTCTTCATTGCTTCCTGAATGACGCTGACATCTGATTGCTCCCATGAGGAATTGGTCCTCCTTCCTTCACTGCTGCTCTTGGACAGTACATCTCAACTCAGCTACTCTAGATTAGCAGTAAGTGATGATTTTGGGTCATGCAACAATAGGTTTCCACAACCCTCTAAAATATTTGCTGTAATAATAGAAGGTGGAAACTTGATCATACCTTGATGGGCTTTGGGAACATCTTGTATGGCTGCAAGAGTTCCTCTTTCTATCATGTTGGCTCCCTCAATCACTGATGTTGAAGGCTACTCCTCCAAGGTTGTGATAGTGCTGGTACAAGTCTCTTCAAGAGATGGTGTGGACTTCTCTTCCTCTGATCTCTTTTCATCAAATCTCTTGGTCACCCTTTGAGCGAAATCTGCAAAAGAAGAAACTTTTGCATGTCTCAGATTGTTGAACCACCATCTGCTTGCTTCCCCCTTCAAGTGAAGTGCTGCAATCTCCACTGCTTCTTTCTCTACCACTGGATGTAGTAGGAAAAAGGCATCGAGTCTTCTTTTGCAAGCTTTGGCTGCAGATGTCCCATCAAAAGTGGACAATAGAAACCTATTGCCCTTGATTTTCCCCTTGCTGCAGTGTCTCCTCCCTTCCCTAAGTTGAATGAACTGTGGGAAGGCTAGAGTCTCCTTGAAGGCTCTAGGTTGAGACTTATACTCAACAAGGTACTCTCTTAGGATTTTATGATCCAAGTTTCCTCCATGCTTCTTGTCTTCTGTTTTGTGACAGTAGGAAGTGCATGGTCCTTCCTCTTCTCCTTCTTCTGTCTTCTTAACCTCCTTGGAGAGGTCTTTTCTGGATCTGAAAACTGATGAGAGCAAGCTCATTCTTTTCATCATATTGATCTATGTCTTGAGACTCACAGGCTGAGCCAGGAAATATGCTTCGATACCATTGTAATATCCCAAAATCGGGACTTCTAGCAAGGCATGCCTGAAAAATGCATTTTTTAGGCATGGCTGCTATAGCTCTTGAAATTAGCCCTTGGATCCCTTAGATCTGAGTATATAAGTCCTAAATCCAAGAGGGGATCAGAAAAAAATATCTCTATGTGGGTTAAATAGATCTCCCACAGCTAGGAAGGCTTGAAAAATTCCTTAAGAAGGGACTGCAACAATGCACAATAACAGTGCTGGAGGAATAACACAGTCCAACCCAATGTATGCAGATGGAAAATAGAGAGGCTCAATAATGTCTCTTAGATGTTGAAGAATAGATTATATTGAAGCCCATACATCATTAGACAGAAAGTAGAAGAGAAGACATGAAGAAATCATTAGAGATGAGGTGCTACAACCACAAGAAACATATGAATAAGCTTGAAAACGTTATTTATATTGGCTGAAGCAGCAGTATGTTACAACTCAGATCTAGAGCAGATCTGTATAGAAAATTTCAGATCTATTTCAGATCTGTATACAAGAAAGGCTCCTCTATACACTCCCCTTGGGGATCTCAGTAAAACATGAAAGTACAAGAGTAGATCTGAGATCTAAGTTACATATCTGTAGTAATATTTAGAAAATTCTAATGTATGTGATGTACAATAGATTAGATCTGAAACAAACATGGATTGGATGGCTAATTCATGGATCACCATAGTGTAAGGAAGGCTCCTTCACACCAGATATCTCTCCTCCAAGATGTTGCTAAAACTCCCTGCAACTCTACTCTTGAAAATAAAGTAGTACTGAAAAAGGGACTATGCTGTAGGCTCTGAGTATACTTTGGCCTGATGCCAAGATCTGGATCTGAAGCTCCCAAGGTCTGGAACACTCTTGTTAAAGGGATAGATGACTTTCCCAGTGAAAAGGGGTGCTATAAATGCATAGATCTGCATATATCTATCCTCCACTTGCTACAACTCACAAGGACAACCCAATCCTAAATAGGACCAGCGCTGTAGGTGCAAGATGAAGCTTGGCCAAATGCCAGATAGTGGACAAGACAAACAGGGCTCCTCCAAGAGCTACTCTGGGAAGGAGGTGGGATTCCCGACCAGGAACACCTAATGCTATACAACATTATTCTCAGCTAAATAGCAAGAGAATGATGTATGTATGAACAGAAAATATATTCAGAAAAATGATAAACATCAACAACCCTCTCATGTTTCCCTCCTCTTCCTTTTATAGGATAAAAGCCTTGTCAAACCCTAAACCACTTCAATGAGTTAGCTCCTTTCACATGTGGAGCCTCCTTCTAGAATTGTGCTATGCATCCATGAGGTACATTGCATCTAGACTGCACTGTCGATTTGGTCAAGATTGACCCAGTCCCATAGTTCAAACCCATTCACACCTGCAAGTGTTTATTTTATATGGCCCAGATTTTTCCTTGTTCACATGGGCATTGATTTATTCATTATTTTCAGGATTTTTTTATGTTCTCCTTTGCTCATTTATTAAATCAACAGAAAATGAAACAAAATTGAATATTCCTCTTAGCTTGGGCTAAGTAGGAATATTACACCACCCCAAAATGAGTTGTAGTTAAAGGTGTCTTGTCTTGTGGTATTTATTCAATTGAAATTAAACCAAGTAGAATGATTTTTTGGTCAGGCCTAAAGTATATTTCAGGAGGTTGACTGCGCGATATGGGAGACTCAATGGCTATAATAGATTGTAGGGTGACCGATACAGGAACAAATTCCGGTCGTTCGAGTTCGAGATTCAGATGTTCTAGAAAAAAAGTGACAGGATCCGAATCAACTTCTAGTTGAACAACGTCGAGTACGAGAGGTATGGTCTCATTGATTGGATGAATCATGACCATGGGTTGTTGTGAGGACTCCGTCTCGGCAACATTAGACGAACTAGGATTTGTAGAAACAACTTGTGCTGACTCTGGTATATGTGAAGATGATGCTTCACCAGAGGTACTGATAGTACTAGTTTTGGTAGAGCGATGGCGCCTTCGCTGTCGAGAAGTAACTTCCGATGGTAAAGGTGGTTTCAATGCTAAACTACATGAACTATGAGGAAAGGGATGATCTTCTTCCATGATGAATGATTTATTTTATGACCAAAAAAAAATAAACAAAATAAAAGGGTAATTATAGGAAAAAGGTTTAACAAGAAATTTTGAACTGCAGAATACTTGCTGGTGAACCAAGAAGTACAGGCAGGCAATCTCCTCGAATTTTGTGTTAGGTGTGTCACAATTTACAAGGTGGCTGACTCGATTCACTATGGATGGATAGAAACCTAAAGTTTTCCTTCCAAATATACCCGAAGGTACGTGGAGGCCCAAGTCTGTATTAGCATTGTCTAATGCGAAACCGCACAATGAGAACACCCCTTTATACTTTTCATACTATAACACTGCCTGATATACCCAAAGGTATGTGGAAAAATTACGATATACTTACTTACATGGAGTGAGGTATCACACTCAAAATGTATCACAGACAATTAAAAACAACTGCTATGTTTAACGATGTCGGAACATGTCTCTAGCCTAGACCTTTTAAATGTTATCGTTATGGTTCCAATGTTTTTTTAGGTAAATTGAAGTAAATTTTAAGTTGGTCTTGCTTATAAATTTTCCTTTCAAGTTTCATCGTGTGGTGTGATAGAAATTCCTTAAAATGCAAAAATAAAATGATAAGAAAAATTTTCAATTTTAGCTTTTTTCAATGAAAATCCTAGCTACTAAGGGAAAGCGAAATCAGTTTTGAGAGCAAACAATAAAGAGCACAAACTAATATGCAACCTTCCTAGCTTGTTCTTATGAAAAATACACAACTCACTATATGCATATGTAGTTTTTTCTTTTCATTCCCCTTAATGTGAATGCAAAAATGAAACTATATTCATCAAATCAACAAAAAAAAAATGTTTTCTTCTGAAACAAGGAATTTAACAACAATCTCTTTTAGGAAAAATGAAGAATGGAACTACAATTTTTCCTACAGGTAACAAAGAATTTAACGAAAATTTCCTTTATGAAAACAAATGGATCTAATTCAAAAATAAAATACTTTGAATTTTCTTTGTCAATGATAAAGAAAAACATTTAAAGCGACATTGAACAAACTTACTTTTCAAAGGAGGAAGAATTAGGAAAATTCATTGGTCTCTAAGAGGTATCATACAATTGAAAACACCACAAAAAAAATGGATGAGTATGATGGCAATGAAAAAATTCAAAGGGAATTTGGTTGGCTAACGGGGAAACACAGTCTCTAAGGGGAGACAATGCGTTGCAATGCACCCCTGAGTGGGAGACAATGCACTGTCTTGACCAACAGTGTGTTGGGCACAACAGAGATTCAAACCTAAATCTACATGACACACTTCTAATGCAATTATTTGATTCAAAAGTCTAATAAATGAAGGTAAATTATACTGGGTGGATAATCAGAGGCAAAAACACCAAGAATGAAGGGAAAATCCCAAGCGGAGTCGCCAATTTGTTATGCGGAATTATGATCTACGGATAAACCAAATTCCCTAAATGTGGTGATATGCATTTAGAAAAATAGATAAAATACTTTACAATTACTTTCTCTAAGAGTAAATAGACACACAAAAATAAAGAGGAACCTACTTTCGATCCAAGCGCTTCCTATTCTCCTTCTGTCGCTTCCAATACAACTTAGATCGCTAGACTAGTTCTTGCAAGTATAAACACTAAATAGAAAAGAGATTTCAATATACAGATGTCTATTTATCTTAATAAGTTAAATCAATTGAACATGAAACATATATATCTATTGAGAATCCATTGCATGAGAAATATTTACATAAACATATACATATATGGGAAAATGAACAATAATATTTATTAATGAGTAGAAGGGGGAGGTTACAACCAATGATCGATTTGATGTCACCAACACCAGAATCATCCCAACCTCATCACAATCAACATCTCACCAGTATCATATCACTTCTATCACTCTCTCAATTGAGAATCCAACAACATTTCTTTACCAAAATTCCTCCCTCCCTAGCACTAGGATCCGTGTTCAATTTATAGGGAAACTGAAGGTAGTTTCTCAATCAATGACTTTATAATAATAGGCAATACATGTTTCCAAGCTCAGAGGTGTTAGATGGAAACTTGGATTTGAAGTTTGACACATATGGACTCTTCTAGAAGGCACTGACCATATGGAGATTTTGAATCAATGAGAATTTCGCTCCCAATTGACTAACATAGTCTTGAATGTCGGGAAGTGCATTGAAATGCACCCTTGAATGGAGGTAGTTACATATGCAATGTATTTAGTCCCTTGAGAGGAAGCGTTGGTGAACTCATAAGTGATATAAAATATACTTAAAACATTGGAAATCTCACAATAGAAGTCATGAATGACTTGTACTTCTCTTAGGGAATGTAGCAACTAAAATGATAGGGGATGATATACCTTATTTCATTGGTCTTGGGGATGATTTCTAGTTTGACTAGGTCATGGGGATTGATGCCCAATTTGACCTATAACATAGTGAACAAAATTTTATTTGAAAATTATCTTGAAACATGAAATTTTAACCTAGGACCACTACTAATTAAACCTGAAAAGAGTATTTTTGATCACTGTACATTTAGACACTAACATTTATGATTTTGAAATTATCTACAAAAATGGAAAAGATAGTATGATGGCATATTCACTTTCAAGGAAAGAGGAAGAAATTAAAGGTTTGATATGTTCTATTTGAATTCCACAATTTGAATGGTTGGAAGAAGCAAGGATATAACAGAAGTAAGATCAACATGTTATCATTCAACAAATAGAAGAGTACCGAAGTACATTAGACAAGTTTGTGTGGAGGAATGATTTATTTTTATATTAAGATTGCATATATTTATGTAATAATTACCAACTCAAACAAAATATCAGTTTGGAAATGCATGCTTTTCCTATAGGAGGACATTCAAGATTCTTGAAAACTCACCACAAGATTATGAAGGATTTTTGTTTGTTTGTTGGGAAGGTGTTAAATCAAATGTTAAAAAGTTTGTGGCAGAATGTGTGGTATTCCAATAGAATAACTCAGAGATGATCAAGACCTCAAGTCTCCTACAACCATTATCCATACCAATTCAACGTTGGGAATATGTTTCAATGGATTTATTATTGGCTTACCCAAATATGAAGGAAATAATTCCATTATGGTAGTGTTATATTTATAGAAAAATGATGTTATTTTTTTATCTTTATATCATCCTTTTAAAGCAAGTATAGTGGCAAAAACATTCATGGAAATAGTACAAAATCTAAATGGAATCCTAAATATTATTAAAAGTGATAGATATCCAATTTCCACTAGAACTGCTTGGGCTTAATTATTTTTTTGTTTGGACACAAAATTCACTCACATATCATATTACCATCCCCAATCCAATGGAAAAATTGGGAATGTGAATACATGTTTATAAGGATATATTCATTTCATTTTTACATATGATAAATAAGGACAATGGGTCAAGTGGTTTCTCTTGGCAGAATGATGGTATAACACATCCTTCCATATTTCATAAAAAATTTCCCCATTTATGGAACTTTATGGATCACATCCTCTATAAATGGACAACAAAGGCTCAAGAAGTGCAAGAACACATAAAGAAAAAACAAGGGGTTCTAAAACTATTGAAGGAAAAATTAGTTATATCAGAATATATGTTGAAAAACAAACAAATAAACATTGCAATGAAAGGAATTTTGAAGTTGGGGATTTGGTATATTTGAGACTACAACCATATAAGTAGAAATCCTTCAAGAAAAAAAATAAGGACAATAAATTAGCATTGAGAAATGCCCCCTATAAGGTGTTGTAGAGGATTGTAAGTATGGCTTACAAATTGGAGTTTCCTCCATATTCATGTGTACATCGAGTCTTCCATGTTTTTTGCCTCATGGTCTTATTACTCAGGATGCATTGATGAAAAAAAAACTCTCCTATTTTAAAAGGTTTTTATGAATCATGCGCCTAAAAAATGATAAGAAAGAAATTATCACAATCCACTTCAAACCTCCATTTACAACAAATGAAATGTATAAGACAAGATATGATGATATTAAGGCTAGGTCTCATTGGCATATATATAGGTGACTGTTGAGTCCTTCATTTTGGGGGAAAATTTTTGACATTTTTCAACCATATTTTGAAAAAAATTGACTGATGGAAAGTCGCGAAGAAGGCATCCGAGGAAGGAGAAGGAATCCACTAACATCTGGTCGTTGCAGTAGATCGACTAGGTAAATCTGGTACATGAAGTCACAACCAAGCTGAAACTTTTATTAATAGCAGAGGAAGTAGTCGCAGTCGATCAAAAGAAGCAACCAAAAATTAAAGGTCAGAGCATCCAAGGAAGAAGGTAGCAATCCAAGTGAGAAAAATGCATAAAATCTGAAGGAAAAGTTAAAACAAAAGGGATAGGATAATATATTGAATTATTGTCACAGAGCCTATTTACCTTCGCCGTATTATGTGATCTCGTGGCCATGTATTAGTATATGTTCTTATATGTTATTATATGTTATTATATTGCGAAGGCATATGGGCCTGAATGTAATGATGTAATGTTAGGTTAAACTAATGAAAGAGAAATCCATAGGGATGTTTAATGACCTACTTGTGTTGGTTTTATCTTACATTGTTAAAATTTTTATTATGAATTCATGTGCATATTCTATGTTCCTTTGAATGCTTTAGTGATTATCTTCCATAATGGGTATATGTATGATGAAATGCTTCTAATTTTAAGAGTACTGCTAGCCTCCGCGTGATTCCTCCTGATGCCTGGTTCCAATCCCTTACCTAAGTAAGGTCGTGACACACCTCAGGTGAGACGCCTTATTATTTTTGAGTAGGGTGAAAATGTCAGTGTTACACTAGACTATAGAGGACCCTTTTTGTTGGCCCCTATGCCTAAACCTAGGGTCTCTACCTATCCACCATTTTTTGCCAACAAATGGTTTCGTTGCCAGGACTTGAAATATTTCAAAGGCATCTAGAATATGGTGTCAAGAATCTTTAAGATAGATCTGCAAGATTGGTGGCATGAACAAGTAGAGCGGTTTACCTCCCAGCAAGCGTAAATTCTTCATTGAAGTGTGAAGCGATTGAAGGAATAAATTGTGTAAAAAAAGCCTGCGAGTAATTAATAAGATCTCTACAATTGGTTGCAAAGGCTACAGATCAAAGATTTTGGGAGAAGAATTCGATCTTGTCACACCTGGACCCGGGTCAATCTTGTTGAATTACATCAGATTGATATAGCCTAACTCAAGTTATTACACCATTTTTTTGGTCATCTAACCTATTACTATTAGATGGACCTAATTACACCATGTAAGACCAATTTTACCCTAAGTAAGATTGCTTTCACTATGAAAAATAACTTAGTAAAACACCTTTATTAAGTTGTTTATGGTCTAAACAGGAAATCCCATGAGGAAATATTAAATAAATCCACATTTGTTTGATTTTCCTCAAGAAATAATTAGTTAAACAATAGTTTAATTAATATTCCTGGCCATATTTAACCCAAAACAGGAAAATTAATTAGATAAATTATTATTTGTCTTATTATTATCTAGGATAATTATTTAAACCTTATTTAAATAATATTCCTTGTTAAATTTGACTAAATCACCCTTAAATAATTAAATAAATCATCATTTGTTTGATTATTACTCAACCACATCCTTAAAATGATAAATAAATCATTTATTTATTTATTATTTACAAATAAAGGGATTTGACCCAAGTCAAATTCTTTTTCCCTCCAACAAATATAATAAAATATTGCATAAAATTTGGATCTTGATTTGGTTAATAATATTTTAATTATGCACCAATATCTAGACTAACTCAATATTTTGTTATAAATAGAAGGGATTTTCCATTCATTCATCACCTTTTATTGCCTAAAGATCACTCTGGATCTATACTTTTGGTTTGACTTTGATCCACCATCATTGTCATATTTTTCTATCTTTTTCTTGTGAATTCCCTTTGAGTTCCATTTTTGTCTGGGTTTTCTACACCATCAAGTGAGAGGAATTTTAGATCTGAAGTGCTGAGGACTTACAAGAACCCATCCCATTGAGGAGAACTGGTAACATCCTTCTATGTTTTCCTCCCAAGTGCCATTAATACAAAAAAATCATTCAACATATTCTTGTCTTGTCTATTGGATGCATGGAGAAACTCTCGTTTTTATATACTGCTTAATGTCTTTTGATGCATAGATCTAGATTTTTGCAGCATTTATCTTGATCACCTAATTGTATTGGTAGCCATCTTTGTTGTTAGGGTTGTTTCTTATGCACAGCTAAAGTGGTATTTTTTTGTATGCTTGCGATTAAGATTCATACTAACACGAGATGTCAAATTATAGGAGCAAACTAATCTAGAGGGGTTTATTATCGAGTTTGATGCAAAGGGCCATCATTCCTTCTCTAAGGCTAAGTTCATATTCAAGGTAGGGCTGTGAGGGAGACTGCTAGAGAAAATCTCTTTGTGGAATAATATTTTAATGGTAGAAGAGAACATACTGGTTTTACAAGGTCCACACATGGCAACTTAAATCCCCAGTACTGGAGGAAGTGCCTAACTGGTGGAATTTTACCTAACTGAGAGCTATGAAAATACTAGAGAAATGGATGCGGATGACTTTCAGAAGGATGAAGATCTGAGAGCACAAAGAAGAGAAAAAATAGTTGAAGAATGGTTGGAGAAAGTTTTGCAGGAGATCTATACGCGACAAAGGGAGCTACACCAAGTAGGGGCATTGTTAAGCAATCCAAAAGTACGCAGAGGAGAAATAAGTCGACCAAATTTTTGGAGCGATGGGGATGATGTTAGAGTGAATTCTAGTCTAATAAGAAGGGCTGAAACTACCACAGTGATAGAGGTTGAGATAAGCAGTAGAGATTCCACTCCGCCAACAGATATGGGAGTGATAGATGGATCGAACCCTACAGGCCTCGAGGAGGGCCTAGATGATGGCATGCACCTCAATATGAGAAGATTTTGTTCCAAGAAGGATGTGTCTCCCGCGAGTACGATTCATTTCCCAATAGTTCAGGTAGTACCTCCCCCAACCTTCCCATGTACTTTATCACAACCCTGATCAATTTTTATCTAATTTAGTTAAAGTTATAAAGTTACACATAATAAATAGTACCTACAAGGATGATACCTATAGTGGTAGCAATAATAATTGTAGTTTGGGTCCCTAAGGATGTAATATTTCAAAAATTTAGCTTTCAGCTAAATGGAATATTATAGATTATTTTGTCACTAGGTAGGAGAATGAGTGGGTTGGGAGGCCCATAAATCTCCTTAGCAACAATAAAAAGACTTCAAGTGTGAAAGGAGACCCTCTAAGCAGCTAAATAAATCACCATTGAGTGTAAACAGGGGATGGAACATGTTGAATAGGTCAACTTTGACCAAATCAACATCGCTATTATGGAGGAGTGGACATTTAATGAGGAATAACGCAGTTTTGGAGGGAGATTGATTGCATGGAGGTAGTGACCTAATTGAGTGGGGCCAAGGGTAAGGAAGCTCATAACTCTTATAAGGAAGAGGATGGTAGCCATATGGGGTTATGTATTGGATTATTATTTTGTATGTGGTCTGTTTATACTTCTTGCATTCTTCAGCTGTTTAGTTGAGATTGCAGTGTTGTTTATCACAGGGTGTTCTCGAGCGGGAATCCCACCTCTTTCTTAAAGAGGCTTCTTTAATGAGTATTTTACTACATTTCCACACTCAAGCTCAAGGCCAAGCTACATATTTCTTCATCAACACAGTTTCTGCAGAATATTGTGTTGTGTTGTAGGGTGTAGCAGTGGAGGATTATTTTGGGTGACTTCAGAGCTAGTTTTGTAGTGGAGGAATGTTTCCATCCATTAGAAGGCCTGTAAAGAAGAACCATGGGATTTATTTACATATCTGGCATTAGGCCAAGATGATTTTATCCCCTACAGTGTAGTTTCAGTCTAGATTTGCGTTATTTTAGGGAGGAGTTGCAGGGGTGGTTGCAGTGGTTGTTTTGGGAGGTGATTTCTTTAGTGGAGGAGCCATTCCTTCATCCGGAGGATCTATTGGAGAAGAGCTATTGGTTTATACATCAGCTTCAGCCATATCTTTTCATTTATGCTATTGCAACATACCTTTAGCCCTAGGGCTGCAACTTACATTAGCACATAGTGTGCATTTTCTGGAAACCCTTTTGGGTTGTCTTGGAAAGCTGATCTAGTGCTGAGATCTGTATGTATAGAATCTATTGGGGCCTATATCAGTATTTTGTATCATTGTATCATCTCCAGCTATATTTATGCTTAATATGACTGTGCTGTATTTTCTCTCCCGCATTTTGTATTGTAGCAGAAACTCTTATTTGGGAGTGATTGCTTATGGGAGGCTTGTTTCCTCATTGCATATGATTTAAGCCTCACTATTTTGTATTGATTTTTTGTTCTTATACATAATGTTATGACTCCATATTTGTCTCCAATGTTGATGTGTTGATTTACACTGCTATTTCCAGTTATGTGTTCATATATTGCTGCTTCCCCATTTGGGAATATTATAGTGGTATCAGAGCATAATCTTGGCTAAGCTTGTGCATTCAGCCAATATGTCACCATAAGGAGAAGCTTCTCATGGGAGAGAAGATGTACGGAAGGGACAAAGAAAATACTCCATTATTTGGAGGAAGGGAGGAAGAGGAGATCTCAAAGCTTATTTTTCAAACTATGCAGAACATCCATGAAGATATCAAGAAGATGAGAATGGAGATGCGTATGGAATCTCCAAGGTGGTTTGAATATGAAGAAAACCCTAGATTTTTACATGATGTGTGTGAGAATTCAGCCACACAATCTGATCCGCAACACAGTTTTATGCCCATATTCACAGCAAGAGAGATGGAGGAATAAGATGCACCAAAGGAGGAGACTTTGAGTGACTATCTTTAGGAGTATGAATCCCAATCTTGGAGATTCAAAGAGCACTTGAAATTCCCAGAGTTTTTCCAACTCAAGGAGAATAGAAGGCCCAACAATCACAACAGAAGTAGAAGGGGTAGATTATTTCTACCCAATTTTTATGGGTCGACGAAATGCACAACCAAGGATTGGATAGAGTAGCTAGACTCATACTTGCAGCTACATCAAGTTTTAAAAGAGGAAGCCCTTAGGATAACAATGCTGCATCTTGAAGGTAAGGCTTATACTTGGTGGTTTTATGAATCTTCTTCACTTAATCATGCAAATATAGCTACTTATGCAGGATTCACTAAGAGATTAGTGAAGAGATTTGATGAAAAATGACTTAAAACATCTTTGATTGAGATAGACAAACATAAACATTCAAAACCTTTGCATGATTTGGAAAGATCAATTGCACCAACTCCACTTCAAATTTCTATTGAGGGGGATAAAAAATTGTATGATACCGTGCCAAGGGCAAGATCCCCATTGCAGGAATAACTTTCTTCTCAAAAGGAAGGCATGAAGATTCCTCCTTCAAGGGAAGACCAAGATCTAGGGACTCTCATTGTTGATCAGGTATTCTAAAATATTTATGAGGAGGAAGAGAATATAGGATGTAAGGGCGTTGTCACTTGAGGAGGAGAACCATCACCACATGGAGATGTGCATGAAGCTATTGCTTCAACTAGAGGAGCTTTTACATCTTTGCAAAAAGTTCTCAAGTAGCAGCATGTGACAGTAGTGATGGGCAGTAAGACCTTGATCAAAGGAGGAGAAGAAAAGGTGGATCAACATCAAAGAATGGGGAGCATGCACCCTTGTTTATTTCAAGGGGTTTATATACAGAAGAAGGAGACTGGTTTGCGCAGTGAAAGGAGGGAAAAATAAAACCACTCACCTATACAGTCTACTTCAGACTTTGATGTCTCATTACATGGGGGAATTCCACCTGGGAGGCCACCAGATCAGGATATCGGAGACACCTCACCACTCATTGATCCAGGGGGGGTGAGAACCTTGGGAGGATTTTTCACAGTGCAGAGAGTCTTGGGTAGGCTCAAGGAGGAGGGAGAAATTCTCCCAATATCATCATTACCCATTCTCATCAGCTATTCTGCACTGGGAGAAGATGTTTCTGGGATGGAGGATGGCACCATCTTCGTGCAAGGAGACCACTCCATGGCTTTGGAGGACCAGAGGATACTTCCACATAGGAAGGAATCTTCTACAATTGGTAGAGGATGGTGGCCACTCATGCATGCATTGGCAAGAATTAGGGGATTTTGGAGAGGGGAAAGCTTCCTATGGAAGACTAGCCTCCAAAAGCCTCAACCTTCACTTGAGCATGAGCGGCTATAGGAGGAGCAGCAGGAACATGATAGCAACGTACCGGTGCTTGAATTTTGCATAGGAGATGTCAAGGAAGAGGGAAACCCCATGACAGGGGCTACACAGTATAGTTCAACAACACTGTCATTAGGGAGTTTAGATCCTTATTGGAGATCCCAACTATTGGTGGAATACTCCAAGGACCTCCTTACATGCAGTATACTTGATGACCAGTTTCCATATGGAGGATATACAGTGAGAGATGGGGTCATCTTTTATCAGGATAGGATATTTTTGGCTATAGCCTCAAAGCTCAAGGATAAAATACTACATGCAGCCTATGAGATCTTGCTTTCCAATCCCGCTAGTTTCATTAGATCATACCATACTCTCTTTGAGGGATTCATGTGGGAAGAATTCAAAGAGATGCACTATCACATGAGGAAGTGCATAGATTGTTTGCAGGTTGAGGAGAGACATAACTCTTGGGAAGAGTTATCATTACTACCTACTTATTCATGGGGTGTGAGAGGGAGATTATCCATGAGCTACCTCACTAGCTTGAACCAAGTGTATGGTAAGGATTTTATTTCTGAGCATCATGATATACTTACGATATACTTGCATTTTCTTACCACTCATGTGGAGGGAATTGTTCGAAGAGGGGACACTCTTTCTTATTGGCTCCATGAGCTATTTGGGGTCATGAGCAATGATGATGTTGATCACTCCCTAGGAGATTTTGGGGAGATGATGTATTCTTCATGGTGTGCTTCATTGACACCACACATCATACACCTTCTTCAAGTATGTGAGAAGAGTGGGGCAGAAAACAAGTGGTGGGGGGAACACTTGTTATATCATATTCCATGGTAGTTAGGAATAAAACTTCACTGGTTGCACTTGAGGGACCATTTCCCTTCCCAGTACTATACATGGCAGCTAGTATGACCTTTATTGTGATTCCACATGTTAATGATGTTCTTATCTTTGTTGGGAACATGATTGGAGAGAGGGAGCATTGGTTGGATTTGTCCATTGGGAATGAAATTTCGCACACTTTTTATGCTTCATACTTCAAGGGGAGTATGGGAGATGATACGGCCACTACTATAGATCACATGTATCTTTATGAGGTGAGCCATGTGATTGTTTGAAGCACTTGTGAGATGCCTCTCATGAACATTTGGGAGGAACTTTTCTATGAATTACCATGCTGGAAGGTGATTCATTTCATTTGGTTGATAACATGGAGATGGGAGTCTCTCACTGGGAATGAGATCCCCTATGCTTGTCATCACTACTACCTTGAGGAGGCCATTGTACAGCAAGAAGGTTTCCATATAGACCTTCCATTTTCTCATGATGAGAGCCATTTGGTTTATCCACCAAAGGCCAACTTGCACATTTGGGAGGAACCATTGGGAGACAGAATTGTTGTAGAATATCTGAAGTAGTGGTGGAGACTATTTGATGAGGAGGCCACAAGAGGAGGAGGGGAGAATTTTTCTCAACCCTTACAGTTTCTTGAGGACAAGAAACAATTTTGGAGGGGAGGAGTGTTATATTCCAAAAATTTAGCCTTCAGCTAAATGGAATATTATAGATTATTTTGTCACTAGGTAGGAGAATAAGTGGGTAGGGAGGCCCATAAATATCCTTAGCAACAATAAAAACACTTAAAGTGTGAAAGGAGACCCTCTAAGTAGCTAAATAAAGCACCTTTGAGTGTAAACAAGGGATGAAACATGTTGAATAGGTCAACTTTGACCAAATAAAAAACACTGTTATGGAGGAGTGGACATTTAATGAGGAATTACGCAGTTTTGGTGGGAGATTGATTGCATGGAGGTAGTGACCTAATTGAGTGGGGCCAATGGTAGGGAAGCTCATAACTTATATAAGGAAGAGGATGGAAAACATATGGGGTTATGTATTGGATTATTATTTTGTATGTGGTCTGTTTAGAATTCTTGCATTCTTCAGCTGTTTAGTTGAGATTGCAGTGTTGTTTAGCACATTGTGTTCCTGAGCGGGAATCCCATCTCTTTCCTTAAGAGGTCTCTTGGAGGATTATTTTACTACATTTCCATACTTAGGCTCAAGGCCAAGCTACAAATTTCTTCATCAGTGCAATTTCTACAGAATATTGTGTTGCGTTGCAGGGTGCAGTAGTGGAGGATTATTTTGGGTGACTTCAGAGCTAGTTTTGTAGTGGAGGAAGGTTTCCATACATTGGAAGGCCTATAAAGAATCCCCTTGGGCTTTATTGAAATATTTGGCATCAGGACAAGATGATTTTATCCCCTATAGTGCAGTTTCAGTCCAGATCTGCGTTATTTTAGGAAGGAGTAGTAGGGGTGGTTGCAGTGGTTGTTTTGGGAGGTGATTTCTTTAGTGGAGGAGCCATTCCTTCATTCGAAGGATATATTGGAGAAGATATGTTGGTTTCTACATCATCTTCAACCATATATTCTCATTTTTGTTGTTGCAGCATACCTTCAGCCCTAGGGATGTAACTTACATTGGCACATTGTGTGCATTTTCCAGAAAACCTCTTGGGTTGTCTTGGAAAGCTGATCTAGTGCCCAGATCTATATGTCTAGAATATATAGGGGCCTATATCAGTATTTTGTATCATTGTATCATCTACAGCTATAGTTATGCTTAATATGATTACGTTGTAGCTACTCTTCGACATTTTGTATATTAGCAACAACTCATATTTGGGAGTGATTTTTTATGGGAGGCTTGTTTCCTCATTGCATATGATTTATGCCTCACTATTTTGTATTGATTTGTTGTTCTTATACATAATTTTATGAATCCATATTGGTATCCAATGTTGATATGTTTATTTACACTGTTATTTCCAATTTTGTGTTCATATATTGTTGCTTCCCCATTTGGGAATATTATAGTGGCATCAGAGCATAATCTTGGCTCACCCTGTGCATTCAACCAATATGTCACCGTAAGGAGAAGCTTCTCACAGGGAGAGAAGATGTAAAAAATGGACAAAGACAAGAATCCAGTATTTGGAGGAAGGGAGGAAGAGGAGCTCTCAAAGCTTCTTTTTCAAACTATGCAGAGCATCCATGAAGATATCAAGAATATGAGAAGGGAGATGTGTAGGGAATCTCCAAGGGGGTTTGAATTAGAAGCAAACCCTAGATTTTAACATGATGGGTGTGAGCATTCAACCACACAATCTGATCCATAGTGCAGTTTTATGCCCATATTCATAGCAAGAGAGATGAAGGAAGAAGATGCACCAAAGGAGGAGAATTTGAGTGACTATCTTCAAGAGTATGAATCACAATCTTGGAGATTCAAATAGCACTTGAACTTCCAAGGGTTTTTCCAGCTCAAGGAGAATAGAAGGCCCAAAAATAAAAATAGAAGCAGAAGGGGTAGATTCTTTCTACCCAATTTTTATGGGTCATCTAAATTTACAACCAAGGATTGGATAGAGCAACTAGACTCATACTTGAAGCTACATCAAGTTTTAGAAGAGAAAGCCCTTAGGATAGCAGCACTGCATCTTGATGGTAAGGCTTATAATTGGTGGTTTTATGAATCTTCTTCATTTAATCATGCAAATATATCTACTTATGAAGGGTTCACTAAGAGATTAGAGAAGAGATTTGATGAAAAACAACTTGAAACATCTTTGATTGAGCTAGCCAAACATAAACATTCAAAACCTTTGCATGAGTTGGAAAGATCCATTGCACCAACTCCACTTCAAAATTTCTATTGAGGGGGATAAAAAATTGTATGATACCTTGCCAAGGGAAAGATCCCCATTGTAGGAAGAGCTTTCTTATCAAAATGAAGGCATGAATATTCCTCCTTCAAGGGAAGAACAAGATCTAGGGTCTCTCATTGTTGATGAGGTATTCTCAAATATTAATGAGGAGGAAGAGCAGAGAGGAATTAACAACGCTGTTACTTCATGAGGAGAACCATCACCACATGGAGATGGGCATGAAGCTATTGCTTCAACTGGATGAACTTTTAAATCTTTGCAAAAAGTTCCCAAGGAGCAGCATGTGACAATAGTGATGGGCAGTAAGACCTTGATCAAAGGAGGAGAAGAAAAGGTGGATCAAAATCAAAGAATGGGGATAATGAACCCTTGTTTATTTCAAGGGGTTTATATACAAAATAAGGAGACTAGTTTGCGCAGTGAAAGTAGAGACAAATCAATCGACTCACCTATACATTCTACTTTAGACTTTGATGTCTCATTACATGGGGGCATTCCACCCGGGAGGCCACCAGATCAGGAGATGGGAGACACCTCACCACTCATTGATCTAGGAGGGGTGAGAACCTTGGGAGGATTTGGAACAACGCAGAGAGTCTTGGGTAGGCTCAAGGAGGAGGGAGACATTCTCCCAATATCATCATTACACATTCTCATAAGCTATTCTGCACTGGGAGAATATGTTTTTGGGATGGAGGATGGCACCATCATGGTGTAAGGAGACCACTCCATGGCTTTGGAGGACCGGAGGATACTTCCACATAGGAAGGAATCTTCCCCAATTGGTAGAGGATGGTGGCCACTCATGCATGCATTGGCCAGACTTAGGGGATTTTGGAGAGGTGAAAGCTTCCTATGGAAGACTAGCCTCCAAAAGCTTCAACCTTCACTTGAGCATTAGTAGCTATAGGAGGAGCAATAGGAACATGTTAGCAGCATACCGATGCTTTAATTTTCCATAGGAGATGTCAAGGAAGAGGGAAACCACATGACAGGGGCTACACATTATAGATCAAAATTGCTGCCATTAGGGAGTTTGGATCCTTATTGGAGATCCCAGATATTGGTGGAATACTCCAAGGACCTCCTTACATGCAGGATACTTGATGACCAGTTTCTAGATGGAGGATATACAGTGAGAGATGGGGTCATCTTTTATCAGGACAAGATATTTACGCTAGAGCCTCAAATCTCAAGGATAAACTACTACATGCAGCCTATGAGATCTTGCTTTCCAATCCCACCGGTTTCATTAGAGCATACAATACTATCTTGGAGGGATTCATGTGGGAAGACTTCAAAGAGGAGATGCACTATCACATGAGGAAGTGCATAGATTGTTTGCAGGTTGAGGAGAGACATAACTCTTGGGGAGAGTTATCATTAATACCTCCTTATTCATGGGGTGTGAGAGGGAGCTTATCCATGAGCCACCTCACTTGCTTGAACCAAGTGTATGGTAAGGATTGTAGTTCTGAGAATTATGATATACTTATTATATACTTTCATTTTCTTACCACTCATGTGCAGGGCATTACTCCAAGAGGGGAAATTATTTCTTATTGGCTTCATGAGCTCTTTGGGATCATGATCAGTGACAATGTTGATCACTCCCTAGGAGATTCTGGGGAAATGATGTATTCTTCATGGTGTGCTTCATTGACATTGTTGGAGTCCCATGATTTGGCAGATTGGTATACCAAATGACAAGGCAGCATGGAACCAGTCTTTGGAGCCCTAGGACCTAGTCTTCCTGGACTCAAAGAGGATCTCTCTATTTGTTTGCAAAGGATATGAACTTGTTTTCTTTGTAGGGTTGATTTTAGGCTAGTTATTAAGTGTGAGGTTTTGTTGTTTGTTTTGGTTGGTTATAATGATAAAAAATCATAGATAGAATGAGGAAATCTCTAAGTCATTGGGCAATGGAGTCAAATGGAAGTCATGATAAGTTCGTCAATGGATCTGGGAGTATCATAGGACAAATACAACTTGGCTAGTGGATCTTCAAGTTTTAAGGGGGGTTTATGAGATGGAAATCAATTGTAATAATGAAAAGAAGGGTAAAGGGCAATCAAGAATCCTTTATAATATGTACTTATCAACAAAGGGACTTAAATATCACAAAATCATAAAGAGGCAATCAATAGATAGGGCAAACCATAATTTCTACAATCCACACTTCAGCAAGTAATAATTCAAGACAAACTTTTACAATGAAATATAGAAGGCAAGAAACTTATTTAACTTCTAGTGATTTCACCTTCAAGGACAAAAAACACTTAAGACACACATATAACTGCAATCATGGATAAGGGAACTCCTAAAAATCCTTGATTATAGTTATGAAGATCTCTAAAACTATTAGTTAAGAAAGTACAGAGGGTATGATTGAAACAAAACCTCTTTGGCAGATTTAAAAAAATGGTATTTTAGAGAGAGACTTCAAAAAATAGTGTTTAAGTGGCAACAAATAACTAGGGAAAACCATAAATCATGCTTGAAACCAACTGTATTCAACTATTTATGAAATAAACAGGCTTAGGGGGTCTAGAGAGAAATTAAGAATTCTCTGAAATGTCCTAGCAGAAGAAAACATTGAGACAATGAAGAATAAACAGAACTAAGGTGCTTTCAAAATACATTTCTTAGCCTAAAAATTTTATTCTACTGCAACACAGAAAGGTGGACACATAATGAAAATAGGAAATAACAATAACAGAGTAGAATCACTTCACCAACAACCAAGCTCAGGGATCCAGTGATCTAGCCTCCTCCATCAACAACAAATCAAGACATCCACAAGTTCCAAGACTTCAATTTCTTTTTAACTTCCAAGAGACTATGTATTACTTCAAAGAGTCATCAAATGCCAACAAGATAATGAGTTCAGATGCAATATTTATGCTACAAATGAGGAGGTGAAGCCTAATATAGGGTTTTGAGTATCATTTATTACAGAGTAAGTGCATTCCTAACCTTGAAGACCATGCAAGGCTCAAGGTAGGAATGTCTGCAGCTACTTCTCTATTTTAATAACTTCTATCTTAACTTCTAAGGAAAAATAGGTGAATCTGTTGAATTTAAGGCTTATTCATAACTTTTACAATAACTGTTTGATAGATAAAATATCTCTGACTTAGCTCAGTAACTGCCTATTGCTTTCTTGAAGGAAACAAAGCACTTAGGTGGCTACAAATATCTTTGAGAGGAATAACCATTGTGAATTGAGTCATTCAAATTTGTCTTGGGTTAATCTGTCCTTTGTATATATTTAATCTATGTCTTAAGCCTTAAACTCTATCCTTATGCTTTATTGTTTGCTCTTTATTATATTTTCTTCTATCTGTTTGGTCTTTCTGTTTTATTTTATTTCCCTTGATCTTTTGCCTTTATCATTTTAGTCCTTCCACTGTCTGATTTCTTTCGTTGAATGCTGATTTGAATGGCTAACCCTTTTTTTTTGTCTTCTAATTAGGAGTAGTCCCTTTTAATTATTCTGCTTTCTTTCTTTGTTGTTTCTCTGATTTGTTTGCGTCTATTGTGTGCAGGGGAGGCCACTCTTTGTAGGCAGAAGGGTTTATGATCGATTGATAAGCATGATTTCATCATCAATCAAACCCTGAGAGGGCCTATGATCTCGATAATTTTGGATTTAAGACCCCTGGATCATCACCCATGGGTTTCATTCATCGTTCTTGGACTGTGGGATGGCATTTTGGAATTCTCTGCCATTAAAACTTGAACAAACACAAACCATTAGACTTAAAAACCTGCGTGAGGGTTTACTGCAATTTCATGTGTTTCGGGTTGTCGGGAGGCGATTGTAGAGGGAGGAATGTGTAATATCCCAAAATGGGGATCACACAGCAAGCCTGCTGAAATAACGCAATCCTGAGAATTCAGTGCACTGAAATGATTTTGTAGCTCCTGGATCCCTTAGATCTGCTCATCTAAGATCTAAATCCAAAAGGAGAGAAAAAATAAATCAAACTAGGTGGGTTAAACATATCTCCCACAACCTAGTCTAGCTTAAAAACACCCAAGGAGAGGGGCTGCAGCTATATGCAAGGATTGCTTCAGGAATAACATAGTTTATCAATTTACAAGCATGAGACCAACATGGAGGTTCATATTTCAGCTATACATCAGTAAATTAGATCTACAATGCATCTTATACAGTGTATAATAGAAATAGAAATAATGTACAAGATAAAAGCCTCAAAATGCGCTGCTACAACAACATGAAATGGTAGAATAAGCTTGACAACATTATTTTCATTGTTGAAGCATGCAGTAGATTACAACCCAGATCTAGAGCAGATCTATACACAAAATGATAGATCTATTTCAGATCTGTATACAAGATAGGCTCTTTTATACACTCCCCTTGGGGATCTCAGCAAAACATGAACAACAGTGAGTAGATCTGAGATCTAAGTCACAGATCTACAGGAGTATTCAGAAAATTCTGAATCATAACATATGTAGTAGATCAGATCTAAAATAACATGAATTAGTTGGCCAATCCACGGATCACCACAGTGAAAGGAAGAATCCAATCACTAGAGATATCTCCTCTAAGATGATGCCAAGTCTCCCTGCAACTCTGCTCTTCCAAATAACACAGTCATGGAAGAGGGACTATGCTGTAGGCTTTGAGAATGCTTTAGCCTACTGCCAATGTGTGGATATGAAGCTCAAAGGGTCTAGAACTGACTTATCAAAGGGATATATGACTTTCCCAGTGAAAAGGAGTACTAGGACTGCATAGATCTAAAAAGACCTATTCTCCACTTGCTGTAGCTCACATGGACAACCCAATCCTAAATAGGACTACACTGTAGATGCAAGATGTGGCTTGGCCAAATGACAGATATTGGACTAGACAAACAAGGCTCCTCCAAGAGCTGCTCAAGGAAGGAGGTGGGATTCCTAAATAGGAAAACCCAAAGAGAAGTGTCTAAATAGACAATACCTTCAGAAAATAATATCTTCAACAACCCCTTCCTACTGTCCTCCTCCTTATTTTATAATATAAAAGCCTTTTCAAACCCTAAACCACCTCAATGAGTTAGCTCCTTTCACATGTGGAGCCTCCATCTAAAACTGCATTGTGTATCCATGAGGTTCATTGCACCTAGACTGCACTCTTGATTTGGTCAAAGTTGACATAGTCTCATGATTCAAGCCCATTCACACCTTAAAGAGTTTATTTACGTGGCCCATATATGTCTCTATTTACATAGGCATTGATTTATTCATTGTTTTCAGGAGTTTTACATGTCCTCCTTTATTCATTTACCCATGAAACATAAAATAAAACAAAAATGCATATTCCTCTTCGTTGAAGCTAAGTAGGAATATTACAGTCCTCCCCTCCAAAATTTTTCTTGTCCTCAAGCAAATGATAGGGTGAGTGCTGCAACACTTCTCCTCCATTGGTGACATCAGCAAAGATCAAGCTCTCATCATAATCTAGATGCTCACCAATCCAAACCTCCATGAATTGTTCCTCCAAAGTCACTATGAGATGTGCAAAATCCATCCCACATGGAGTCAAGAAATCATAAGAGACAAACATGGCTGAACCAATACTCTCTCTAAAACATGTATCATAAGGTACATAGAGAGTCTCCATCCCATGAGGTACACATATGCTCCCCATCCTCCCTCCATACATCCCCATAAATAGTACAATTACATCATCAATATATGGAAATAAAAGTACATATAAACAAACAGAAATTGGAGCATGATGAGGTGGGTCATAATCCCACATATGGTACCAGTGCAGGGCATCTCCTGCCTGCATCAGATCAAGGTTTGGTAAGTGTTTTCCCCACCACTTACTTTCTGTACAAATCATCTCACTATGGCTGAAAATGTGAGATATGTTTGGTGCCTTTGGGAAGCATCCATCATGAAAAATAATCTCACTTTGCACAATAAGGGAGCTTCCAAGTTTAGAAATGTTGGTGGCCCAACAAATACCATGAGTTCTACATGATATGTCACTCCCTTTAGGAGTCATGGCCTACATAAACATGGTAAAATAATGTGATAAATCAGAAAAATAACTTTGGTTTACATAATTAGATTCTTTACCATCATAATTCCTCACACACAAGGAGTGGGGCATGGAAATTTCTCCTCTTTCCAAGGTAGGAATATGTGGCTGAAATAATTCTGTCAAACAGCCTTGCTGCTGCCTCATCTCCATATACTTAATGCATTCTTGAAAATGTTTATGTAGCTACATTCCAAAACCTTCCCATTCAAAGCATCTCATGATAGTGCTATAGATCTTCATAGAATAGGTGTGGTGAAAATAGAACTCTTTGTAGGCTCTTTGTAGTATCTCCTCCTTAAGCTTGGAGGCTCTAGGTAAGAATACCCTACTATGATGGTAGATGACTTCTTCATGGACTAGATAGCCTTCTCTATACATCTGACCATCAAGCATCACACAAGTGTGTAGATCCTTGGAATAATCTACCAACAACTAGGATCTCCAATATAGATCTACACTCCCCATCAATGACAGTATTGATGATGCATCCATAGGGATTTCTGTCATGTTTTTGCTCCCCTATTTGACAACTCTTATGTCAAAGTTGTGTGTTGGAAGGAATTACCTTTCCTTTTCTTCTTCCAACATTGCAGAATCAGAAATGAATTTGGGTGTTAATGATGAGGGAAGAGATTCTCCCTTTTCCTTGTGGTCACCCAATCCTTCTGGTGTTGTAACCTTGTCTCCCAATGCTCCCATCCCTCCTGGATCTGATCTTGGAGCATCATGTTGTGAAATATCTCCTACCCAAACAGAATTAGGTGGTCTCCCAAGTGGTTTACCAAAAGATAATGATCTCTCATGGTTCATCCTCACATGCCAATTAGGTGGGATCATCATACCCCTACTTCCACTGTGCAATTCTATCTCTGCTCCTTATGTGGAAGACCCCTGGTAATGTGGCATCACTCTTAAGGAGGCAATAGTGCTTCTGATTGGGGTACTTGCTTCTTTCTCTTCTTCTAGAAAAAGTGGATCACCCTTTATCATGTAAACCTCGTGATCCATCCTTTGTTCTATATCGTTGTCTTCCATTCTAGACACATGCTGCTCATGTACTCCATATGAAATATTCCTTGGAATTTCTTGCAAGGATGTAAGGGATCCCATAGTGGAAACAATTACTTCTCCCCCATTCTTTGACAGAAAAAGTCCTCCTCCTGCTATTACAGCGCTAGAAGATCTTCTCCGTTCTTCCCTTCTTCCTTCCTTATCAGTGGAGAGTGTATCATCATTAAGAGATCCTTTTCCTTGATCTCTCAAAGAAGGAACTCCCATGATTTTTCTTTGAGGAGAGATTTGTTGTGGAAGAGGGGCTTCTGCCCTTGGCAAGATGTGCAACAGATCTTCAGTCCTTTCAACATGGTTCAGGAGGGGAGTTGGCTCCATGGATTTTTCCAACTCATGCAAAGATTTATACTTCTTTGAATCATCTTGCTTCCTCAAAGAAGTTTTAGATTATACATCAAATACTCTTACGAGTCTCCTAGTAAACTTTGCATAAGAAGAAATGTTCACATTTTTCAAGGAAGATGACTCAAATAGCCACCGTGCATAAGCCTTACCTTGAAGATGCAGCGCTGCTACTTTCAAGGCTTCTTCTTTTGAAACTTGATGCAGCTATAGATATGTGTCAAGCTCCCTTACCCAAGATTGGGTTGAGCTTTCAGGTGATCCGTCAAAAGTAGGTAGAGAAAATCTACCCAAAGTGGGCTACAAACACCCTCTTCTTCTATCATAGCTGCAGGATATCCTTCCTCCACTAAGATGACAGAACTCTGGGAAACTGATATGCTCTTTGAATATCACTGATTGAGACACATATTCTTGGAGATAATCACCAAGAGTTCCCTCCCTTGATTCTCCTCGTTTTCCTTCTTCCTTTGACAAGAAAGTAGGCATGTTACAACGTTGTAAATCAGATTGTGTCGCTAAATGCTCACACCCATAGTAGGAAGTATTGGGGCTTTCTTCATGAGAAGAGCTTCTTGAGGGATTTTCATGCCATTCCCTCCTCATTCCTGTGATTTCTTCCTTCAGTTCATGCAAATCTTGAGAAATAATGTTAGATAACTCTATTCCTTTTATTCTCCCATACAAAGTGGTTTCATCCTTGCTTGCTTTGTCTTTGGTGCAATCATTTTTCTTCTGTATTCTTCTATGATACCTCTGCTCTCTATCAGTGAGAGGCTCTCCTTATTCTGAATACATAGTGGCTCAAATAATGCACAGGTTGTGCCAAGAAATATGCTTTGATACCACTGTAATATCCTAAAATGGGGATCACACAGCAAGCCTGCTAAAATTACGCACTCCTGAGAATTCAGTGCACTGAAATGAGTTTGAAGCTACTGGATCTCTTAGATCCACCCATCTAAGATCTAAATCCAAAAGGAGATAAAAAACAAATCAAACTAGGTGGGTTAAATAGATCTCCCACAACCTAGTCTAGCTGAAAAACACCCAAGGAGAGGGGTTGCAGCTATATGCAAGGACTGCTTTAGGAATAGTGTAGTTTATCAATTTACAAGCATGAGACCAACATGGAGGTTCATATTTGAGCTATACATCAGAAAATTAGATCTACAATGCAACTTATACAGTGTATAATAGAAATAGAAATAATGTACAAGACAAAAGCCTCAAAATGAGCTGCTACAACAACATGAAATGGCAGAATAAGCTTGACAGTGTTATTTTCATTGTTGAAGCATGCATTAGATTACAACCTAGATCTAGAGCAGATCTTTACACAAAATTATAGATCTATTTCAGATCTGTATACAAGATAGGCTCTTTTATACACTCCCCTTGGGGATCTCAGCAAAACATGAACAACAGAGAGTAGATCTGAGATATAAGTCATAGATATGCAGGAGTATTCAAAAAAATCTGAATCATAACATATGTAGTAGATTAGATATGAACTAACATGAATTGGTTGGCCAATCCACGGATCGCCATAGTGAAAGGAAGAATCCAATCACTAGAGATCTCTCCTCTAAAATGATGCCAAGTCTCCCTGCAACTCTGCTCTTGCAAATAACATAGTCGTGGAAGAGGGAATGCGTTGTAGGCTCTAAGAATGATTTGGCCTGCTTCCAATGTGTGGATTTGAAGCTCAAAGGGTCTAGAACTGACTTATCAAAGGGATAGATGACTTTCCCAGTGAAAAGGAGTACTAGGATTGCATAGATTTGAAAAGATCTATTCTCCACTTGCTGCAGCTCACATGGACAACGCAATCCTAAATAGGACTGCGCTGTAGATGCAAGATGTGGCTTGGTCAAATGCCATATAGTGGACTAGACAAACAAGACTCCTCCAAGAGCTTCTCAAGGAAGGAGGTGGGATTCCTAAACAGGAAAACCCCGAGAGGAGTGTCTAAACAGACAATACCTTTAGAAAATAATATCTTCAACAACCCCTTCTTATTTTCCTCCTCCTTCTTTTATAAGATGAAAGCCTTGTCAAAACCTAAACCACCTCAATGAGTTAGCTCCTTTCACATGTGGAGCCTCCATCTAAAACTGCGTTGTGTATCCATGAGGTTCATTGCACCTAGACTATGTTGTTGATTTGGTCAAAGTTGACCTAGTCTCATGATTCAAACCCATTCACACCTGCAAGAGTTTATTTACATGGCCCATATATGTCTCTATTTACATAGGCATTGATTTATTCATTGTTTTCAGGAGTTTTACATGTCCTCCTTTCTTCATTTACCCATGAAACAGAAAATAAAAAAAACATGCATATTCCTCTTAGCTGAAGCTAAGTAGGAATATTACATAATGGAGCAGGAGGCGGGGTTCCGAAGGCGGAACCAGGCAGAAATTGAATTTTGGCGCAGGGATGAAAGGCGGTTTTGATAAATCGAGGTTGTTTATCACATGGATTGGAGGTGGTAAGTGGTTTAGTGCGATGGGTGTGCAATCCCATTAGGCAATCGACACGTGGCAGGTGGAAAACCACCTATTTCGCGTGGGTTGGATGTTTTTAAACCCATCACAATTTTCTATGCAATATAGGATCTGGGCTGTCAAATCTCGGATGATGAGATCTACGGTGCAGAATGATCTGGGGAGCAGTGTGCAGGTTTGGAGGGTGGAGCCCAAGGATAGGTGGTGGGATATGAATGGAGTCGGGGGTAGTGGAAAGTGGGGCCGGGCGCTAGGTGACGTGGGGAGTTTTTGTCGGGTAGCGCAGGGTGACAGTAATGCAGGGTTGGTTTTATGGATGGGGAGGGAAGCAACAACCATCAGATCGGGGTCCAGGGCTTCAGATTGATGGTGGATATGGCTCGATCAAGGGTGTGGGAAAAATAGAAAGGAGGGGGCCCGCACTTTAATATTTCCAAAGGTTTGTGGGGAGTATAAAAAGTAGAAGGGGTGGTAGTATTGTCAATACAGGAAGGGGATAAGAATAAGCAGAGGGCGAGGTTATATGGGGTAAAAGGGGCTAAGGCTTTAAGCGGAGAGGGGCTTAAGGCCTGTTATGTCAAAAAAGGGTGGGTTTAGTACATAAAATAAGGTCTTTAATAAGATTAAAAGGACCCGATAGGTTAAATTTTAACCTTAAACAATGTAAAAATATATATTTACATTGTTTAATAATATGTTTTTTAGGAAAACGATGAATGATGGGATTGATGAAGGTTTTGAGAAATAGAAAAAGGTGTGATTTTTAGATAAAGAGGGTTATGAATGTGAGTGAAAGTGAGGTGATGAAATGAGGCAAGCAGGTCCAATAATAAAGTCTTCTTTGTAGCAGTGGGGTATATTTTTAGGAGACAGAGAGGGGAAAATATAGTGAAAATAGTTAGCTTAGGATAATGAAGGCAGTGAGATTTCTAGAACTCGCAATATTTCTCAAATATTGTTTCTGGATCCTAATTTCGTCATCCTTTGATATTAGCAAAAATTACTGATGACTCACAGGGGCTCCACTTAGGGAGGGCAACTTTCCTTTCAAGGTGTCCAAAATTCCAGTTTATCAAATCTCTGAGTTTCAGCAGGCCAATATCTTTTCCATTGGGTAGATTTCCCTTCTTTTTCACTTGCTGATATTTCTTTGAAGTGGCAGTATTAACAATATGCAACACATGATTCTTTCTAACAACATTTCTACCTACCCAATCCTACTTGCCCTAACATTTTTTCTTCTTTGAGTGCACTTGGACTAGAAAACCCTTGACATTTTATTTTTTAAAACAGAAATAAAGCTATCTACTTCAATCCTTATTTATTCCAAGAGTTCAGATTAAACTGATGAACTCTTTTTATTCTCTACCTAAAACTATTTTGACTGCCAAGATTAAGTTGTTTGGAAATCTTGATTCTCTAAATTATTGATAAAAATTTAAAGCATGGTCCAAATCAGGATTAAGTAGTATGACTTACCATGGTTGTGGAATTGGAACAAGTTGCACACAATCATTATTTTGCATAGAAAGTAAATTAGAAAGATAAGGCTGTGATCTATCATTTGTAATGCATCCTTATCTTTCTCTTTGGTTCTGTTTTGAGCATGTGGAACTAGTATCTTATATTCCCTAATCTATCTTTCTGGATAAGTCAAGTTTTTGAAATAATATTGAAAATCATTGGATTCACTAACTTATAAACATAAATTTAAAGCATGTTTAGCCATGATTAGGCTAGATGACTGAACAAGATATCATTTTGAATCAATAGTGGAATTTAGGCTTGCACGCCTTCAGCAGTACTATTTTTTGGGTATGGGGCTATACCTCTTTTGAATTTGCCCTCTTTTTCCTTTCTTTCATTGTTTTTGTATTTTTGTTCTTAATATTTTCTCATGCAATGTTTATATACAATGAATGAAAGCTTTGAAGCTAAGACTCTTGACAGAAATAGTGTTTGAGCATCCTGCCATTGACAGGACCTCCAAATAATTCTTCTCCATTCAGCTCTTGTAAAAAGAAAGCATTATGACCCCTAATTGAGTGAATGATGTAAGGCCCTTTCCACAAATTCTCAAATTTTCCATGTTTACCTTTGTCTTCCCTTCTAGAATCCCATTTCAAAACTGCATCTCCAATTTGGAAATTGTTTGCTTTAGTCTTTCTATCAAAGATCTTTTTTATGCTCTCTTGAACTATTTGTGTCATTTTGTACACTTCCTCTCTTGTCTGCTACAAATGCATGGTCTGATTCAGGCTTCTCTGCATATCATTTTATTCCGATTGCACTTCTTGGAGAAGCTTCATGACTGGAGCTCCTAAGGATGTTGGGAATACTACATCCATACCATATACCAACTGATAGGAGGACATATTTATTGATTTATTGGGGGTTAGAATATCATCCCATAATTCATGAACCAGCTTACCATGCCATGATTTCTGGTTTTGATCCAACAGTCTTTTGATAATGTTGATCAGGCTCTTGTTGGAAGACTCAACAAGTCCATTTCCCTGGGGGTAGTAAGCTGTGGAGTGTCCTAAGGTGATATGGTATTTATAGAAGAAGTAAATCATTCTTTTGGATTTGAAGGAAGCAACATTGTCTGTAATGATCTTTCTAGGACAACCAAATCGGGACAATATGTTGGTATCAAGGAATTTGATAATGACAGAGTCAATAGCATTTCTAGAAGGGATAGCTTCTATCCACTTGGTAAATTAATCAGTGGCAGTAAGGATCCACTTATGTTGGAAAAATGAGGTTGGGTGAATTTCTCCAATAAATTCTAAACCCCATTGCTGAAAGGGAGCCTCAACGCTGATGGGATGCAAAGGTAAAGGTAGGAGTTTTCTCTTGCCATAAAAAATTTGACACTTATGGCAAGTCATGACTAGTTTTTTAGTATTAGGGAAAAGGGTGGGCCAGTAATAGCCAACTCTAAGAATCTTGTTTGTTTTTGCTTTCCAGTAAAGGTGGCCTCCACATTCTCCTTCATGCAGCTCATGCATGATTTTTCCTGCATCATTCTCAAGCAAACATTTAAAAAATATGCTAACAACATTTTTCCAATATAACACTCCACCTAAAATGCAGTAATTTAAAGCTTTCTGTTTCAAGAATCTAGCTTTAGTCTTTGATAAAGAAGGAGGAGTATTAAGATAAAGAAGCACATATATGATATCATCATACCAAGGTGAATTCAGAAATACTTCTTCAATGTATGGAGCAGTGAATTCTTCTTGTTCTTCTAAAACATCAACCATATTCATATCTAATGCTTGGAAATTTGATTCTTCCATGAGTTTTGTTAATCCCTATCCTTTAATTAGCTTGGTAGGCCTAATTTCTAAATCATATTCTAGAATAATAGCAATCCATTTTCCCCTTTTACCATCAGGGTCTTGATTTAGAATGTCCTTGACAACAGTATGTGGGACAAAAGCAATGATATGTGAGTGTAAAATGTAGATTCGGAAATCTTTCAATGCTTTTATCAAGGCTAAGGCTTGTTTCTCCATGAAATTATATTTGAGTGGAGCATCCCTTAAGGCTCCACTGAAGAAGGATATTGGTTATTCTTGGCCCATATTATTCTTTTGCAACAACACTGTAGCAATGGTGTGTTCAGATGCAAATGAAAAAATGTAGAAATCCTTAGTGAAATCAGGATTGATAAGAACTGGTGTTTGAGTGAGAGCTTGTTCTACCAGTTCAAATGATTGTTTGGATTCTAAGGTCCATTTAACTCCTGTTTCCTTTTTTAGCATGTTTGTGATATTCGTCAAAATTTCATCAAGGTTAGGGCTGAACCTTCTCAAAAAGTTGATCTTCCCAATGAAATATTGCAATTCTTTGAGGTTTCTAGGATGGATGATTTTCAATATGCCTTCAATCCTTTTTGGATACACTTTGATTCCTTCTTCAGAAATTATGTGGCCTAAGATTTTTCCTTCCTAGAGTCCAAAGAGTGTTTTCTTGGGATTCAAAGATAAGCCATATTTCGTACATTTCTCAAAAAAATTTCTTAAATGGACTAAGTGTTCTTTTTCAGTTTTGGAGAAAAAGGTGATGTCATCAAGGTAAATGATTATGAAATAGCCTATGTCTTCTGAAAAACATATGTACATGGCCCTTTTGAAGGTTTACCCTGCATTCATAAAACCAAATGGCATTTTAACATACATGAATGTACCCCAAGGTGTGGTGAAATTAGTTTTGTGTTGATCACTTGGGAGTACTAGCACTTGGTTGTAACCTGAAAAACCATCCAAGAGTGATATTCTCTTAGATCCAACCACCTTTTGGAGTATGTGATCCATTTTAGGCAAGGGGTATTTATCTTTCAGGGAGGCTTTGTTTAGATTTCTAAAGTCAATGAAAAGCCTAATTTCCCCGGTCTTCTTCCTAATAGATACAAGGTTTGAAACCCACTGTGAATATCTAAGGGGAACTATAATCCCAACATCATACATCTTTTTGATCTCTTTCTCAACTAAAGGTAATAAAACAGGGTTTTTCCTTCTTAGTTTTTGCTTGAAAGGCTTCTGATTTTCCTTAAGAGGAATTTTATGTTGAATAATTCTAGTATCATATGATTTTACATCTTTGTATCCCCATGCAAACACATCTCTAAAATATTTGAAAAGTTCAATGTATTATTGTTTAATATGAGCAGGAAGAGTTCTAGATAGCTTGATCATTTTGGGTTCATTCATGCTGCCTATGTTATGTTCTTCTACATTGGTTTCTGTAGGCTCCATCTTTGGTTTTTTAGCTACATCATTTAAGTAAAAAAAATCTTCTAATGGTGTAAGGCCCCTTGGTATTGTATCATTTTTTCATTGTAAGACCTCAAGGTCCCTTTGATCTAGTTTGTTAAATAATTCTGCTTTATAAAGATGTTCAAATTGGTTGATATCAGCAGTAGAGGACAACTCTGTTTTAGGGGTTTGTTTTTCATCAAAACTTTCTTCTTCATGGCTTAAGCTAAGTGTTGGTATAGAAAAATCATTTTCAGATTGCAGAAAATCATCAATGTGTTTATCTCCCTCAAATACTTGCCAATACTTTTCATTGTCAATGACTGTAGGCCTATTTTTTACTTTAACATTGAACATTTCATTTACCAGAGGCATTTGACAATTTTTGGCAGCAAAGGCAAGCTCATTTGCAAGGTTATTTTGAGCTCTAGGTATGAAAGTGAGTTCATATTCTTCAAAAGTTTTCAGGAGATCTAGGGAAGCATTCCTATATTCTTTTAATATTATTTTTTTGGTTGAATAATCCCCTTTTATTTGCCTAATAATCAGCTCTGAGTCTCCTTGGAATGATATTTTCTTGGCTCCTAAATCTTTGAGAAAATGTACGCCAAGAAGGAGGGCTTCATATTCTGCAATGTTATTAGTGCATGGGAAAACAAGTTTGTAAGAATATCCTTTGTTTATATTATGTATCCATAGACCAGCTCCAGAACTAGCTTTGCTACAAGAGCCATCAAAGCTAGCATTTTTTTGTTCAAGGCTGTTAAAGTTTGAGCTGTTATGTTTTTCATTTGAGGGTAGATTTGGCTATTCAAGTGGGCTTAACTCTTTTTTATTTTCATCTTCTTGTGTGCTGATTTCCTCTTCATTAAACAAGATAAATGAATCAAGATCTGAATGAATGGAATAAATAGGAGTGTTGTTTGGCCTATCTATGTTGCTTACCATATATTTCATGTGAGATTCCCTATATAACCTCCTTTTCTAGTTAAAGACTAGAATGGTAGCATAGGAAATGTCCATTTGAAGGTTCCCCTGAAGTTTGGCTACCCATGATCTGGATAAAAGCATGCCATACTTTGGGGGAATGTCAGCAACCACTATGTCCATAAATAGACCCTTAGCAGGAATTTGTGCTAGATTGACACATAAATCCTTGATTAGGCCTAAAAATTTGACTCTACTTGAATCAAAAGAATACGGGTCTTTATAAGGTTTAGTGATTTCTAGGCCTAATCTCTCCATCACTAATTTTGGAATGAGATTGTGAGAGGAACCAGAGTCTAGCATGGAATTGTGTAAGATCTTATCATGTATATTTAAGCTGACATAGAATGGAGGGATGGATCCTTCTTGGTATTTTCCTTCTACTTCGGGACCAAACAACAATTCTGGTTTATCATCTGTTAAGTTTAAAGTATCAGTATCATTTCCTATATTCAAAGCTTTCAAAACTTGATTTTTATATACATCCTGGGTTACTAGTTCAACTAAAGGTATGTTGATTTTGATTTTCTCAATTTCACCCTCAAGGCTAAAAGGGACTAATGTTTTTGACATATTTACATCTTTTTTGTCAATCATAGTATTTTCAGCAATTATGATCTGTTGATTTTTATTAGGACTGTTATTTTGGACAGATTTCTCAGGGCCACTAGCAAAAGTACTAGGGCAGCTTCATTCAATACCTAGATAACTAGTTTTGTCTTTGTTTAATTCAGTTTTCTTAGCCACAGTGTAAGAACTGTTTGTTGTCTTTTTAGGAAGATTTTCTGAGGTATTCCTAACAACATTTTTTGTGTTTTTATTCTTGGAGGTCTCTTGGATCTTTTTTCTTCTAAGATCATATTGTTCGTGAACCTCCATTATAGCATTTTCAAACCCCAATTGGTAGTCTTCAGAATCTTCATGATTGCTTTCAGTTTGTTTTGAGGAGAAGAATCCTTGTTCTTATTCAGTGAGGAAAGCATCACCCTCACTGTTAGATCCTATTAAATTCACATGATTTTCTTCCAACCTTTCTGTATCCCTTTCTTCTTCTTGATCTACATAGTTTTCCTGAAAAGGAGGCATAATTGTTGGTCATTATCTCTTTGTCTATTTTTAATAGGGTCTCTTCTGAGATTGGGATTTCTATTTCTATTTTTGGGATTGATGCCATTATTTCATCTTTATATGTAACTCTTTTTTCTTATTTCAACCTAGCGCTTTTCTCAATCAAATTTTTTTCTACACTTATAGCTCCCCTTTGCATATCTTCTAAAGTCAAGGGGTATCTTTCTCTTAGCTGATAGGCCATGTCTGGGTCAAAGCCTTCAGGAAATTTTGCTAAGGCTAAGCCTAGTGGAGGTTTCATGTTTGGAGGAAGTGCATTGTAAACACTATTAAATCTAGTGCAATAATCTTGGACACTTTCCCCAGTATTTATTTTAAGGTTTCTATATTCTGAAAGGATTTGGAGAGGGTTCTTTTTGATTTCCCATTTGTTTATGAATGTTTGGTATAAATAAGGGAGATCATTTATGCTATTAGTATTTAAGCTTTTAAAACATTTTTTGGCTTCTCCTCCTAAAATTTGGGCAAAGATTCTCATCTTAATGGTCTCTTCTTCTATTTCCATGTAATCAAAAGCATCATCCTATTTATCTACATGTTGTTGGGCAGTAGTAGATTCAGTTCCAGTGAAATGGGGAATTCTTGATTGATAATCATTTGGCAAAGGAACCAAAGGTTGTGGTAACACTAATGGGGCATACCATGCTGCCATGGTGGGAGAAAATGAGGGATTTACAAGAGGTGGATTTGTGGAAGTGAAAGTGGGATGAAATGAAGTGTTTTGAACAGTGGATGTGTGGATGGGAGTGGTGGAATTACTTGGACCAACAAGCTGATTATGAGAAGATTTTCTATGGAAAGAACTGAAGTGGTGGAGAAGCTGAAAATCAGGAGTGGAAGGAGATGCTTCTCTACTAAAATCCGGCTGCAAATCTATGGGCTTAAGGTCAGATTGGTCAAAGTCAATATGTGAATTGGTTCTAAATAATTTATTTGAATGGTACAAATGAAAGTGAGGATCTTTCAAGACTGTAAGGTTTTCTAGGATAGATCTTGTTCTTTGGATAGTCCTAACAATAGTTAAATTTCCAGCGCTAGAAGTTTGCCACAAAATCTTTTCTGGATCATCAACTATTGTAGGAGGATTAGGGTCTGGATGAGATATGCTATTGATCCTATGTGAAGCTAGATTTCAAACTCAAAATTTGGAGAGGTTGAAAGTTTTTTAGGATTGTTTTCAGTAGGTTGACCTCTCACAATGTTAAGTAAACTTCTAAAATATGGGACTAGGCTTCTAAATTTCTTTAGGATTGATTTGACACAATCCTAAGGGAATCTAAAAGAATTAGTGCAGTAATAGGCCTACTGGGGCTAATGGAGTCACCAAGTGGAAAGTTTTAGCTGTTTTGAAGGTAAATGTGTGTGGTCCATCACCAATAATTAACAAAAAACCAATCTAGAGATGTTTTCGGGGTTTTCTGAGCTTGTTTTCTATATTTCTAAGGTTTGTAAGAGTTTTCTATACCTGAATGATCATGTAGCTAATATGGTGAAACAAACAAAGTGTACTCTATGGACATCAGCTGAGTTTTCTATGATTGATAATGGTTTCTGGAGTCCTAAGGTGTACTTAGTTTTTCACTAAATCAGAAGGTCCCACTGTGATCACCAGAATGTTGTTTCTGGGGATGAGGTGGCAGAAAAATCACTAGATACTATCAGTCAAGGGTTTCTAAATCTTTTAAGGGTGTTTAAGCATGAATTTACTTAGAAGGTCCCATCGTGATCGCGAGAATGTTGGAGTCCTGTGATTTGGTAGATTGGTATACCAAATGACAAGGAAACATGGAACCAGTCTTTGGAGCCCTAGGATCTAGCCTTCCTGGATTCAGAGAGGGATCTCTCTATTTTTTTGCAAAGGATATGAACTTGTATACTTTTTAGGGTTGATTTTAGGCTAGTTATTAAGTGTGAGGTTTTGTTGTTTGTTTTGTTTGGGTATAATGATAAAAAAGCATAGATAGAATGAGGAAATATCTAAGTCATTGGGAAATGGAGTCAAATGGAAGTCATGATAAGTTCATCAATGGATCAGGGAGTATCATAGGGAAAATCTAACTTGGCCAGTGGATCTTCAAGTTTTAAGGGGGGTTTATGAGATGGACATCAATTGTAAGAATGAAAAGTAGGGTAAAGGGCAATCAAGAATCCTTTATCATATGTACTTCTCAACAAAGCGACTTACATATCACAAAATCATAAAGATGCAATCAATAGACAGGGCAAACCATAAATTCTACAATCCACACTTCAGCAAGTAATAATTCAAGACAAACTTTTATAATGAAATATAGTAGGCGAAAAACTCATTTAACTTCTAGTGTTTTCACCTTCAAGGACAGAAAACACTTAAGACACACATATAACTGAAATCAGGGAAGATAATCAAATAAATAATGATTTATTTAATTATTTAAGGAAGTGGTTGAAAGATAATTAAATAAATAATGATTTATTTAATTATTTGTGGGTGATTTGGTCATATTTAACAAGGAATATCATCTAAATAAGGTTTAAATGATTATTCATAGAAAATAATAAGATAAATAAAGGTTTATCTAATTAATTTCTTTGATTTTGGGTTAAACATGACTAGGAATAATAATTAAATTATGGTTTAATTAATTACTCCATGAGGAAAATCAAACAAATATAGGTTTGTTTAATATTTCCTTTTGGGGTTTCCTGTTTAGACCATAAACAACCTAATAAATGTGGTTTATTAAGTTATTTTACATAGTGAAAGCAATTTACTTAGGGTAAAATTGGTCTTACATGGTGTACTTGGGTCCATCTAATGATAATAGGTTAGATGACCAAAAAATGGTGTAACAGATTGCCCCCCAGCGTGCGAGTGTCGGGAGCAAATCGTATGACCGAAGTATGTTGTAAGAACTCAATCACCAGACAACAAAAGGGAAGTTAGAGAGAGAAATGAAAGGTAGATAGTGTGCTAAAGAACTAGACACTGAGGAGTTGAGACTCGCAGGTGCAACAAGTCTCTTTTTATGAGAGGGTACCTGTGCTGAAGGCGGCGGGGGAGGCATACCTATGCCCGCCGAGACAAAGTACAAAAGAATAGTGTGTCCAGTAAACAAGGGACCGAACTATAGAGTACAGCTGGCATAATCATGAGCCGGATAAAAATACAATGAGGAATCTCACATACATGTTGTGCCTGGGATAACAGCCAGGACTGGTACAATAATATCTGAGTACATGAGATAAATACAACCCAAATGCCCCCTGTAAATGGGGAAGGGCTCACAAATACGGGCGGTACATGCAAATCAAGGTGCTGCAAGTGGCTAAGGCCAACATCATCAAAATCTGGAGCGGCATCAAAGGCTGCAAATGAAGAGGTCATCCGGGCATGTGGGGGGCTGCCTGCAGGGCCACCCCCTCATGAGGGCTGAGACATCTCACACACGCCCGGGAATCATCAAGAGCTGCTGCTGGGTCACTGGACTGTCCAGTATACGAATCTCGATCATGCTGAAAGGAGCTGGAGAAGAAACCAAGTCAAAGGGAAGTGAGAAATCCCCCTGCCTGATCCGAGGCACCGAACAAAAGTGGAAGCTGGAACCAAGGTACACCGCCCTCTAGACCTTGCTTCTGGAATAAATGTGCGGAGGTCGACAGAAGGAGGTCCGCCGTAGGTGAGGCAATGAGAGATCCTCAACTAAGGCACGAGAAAAAATAGTAGAGCGACGGACAGACTAATACCAATGATGATGATGGAATGGAGGGGACTAAGTAGCGAATGGATGAATTCCCTTGTTAGATCATAAAGGGCATTAATGACATGGCAATGACTGACACAATATCATAAGGGATAGGGGACAGTGGGACTGAAGGTCATAATGTGTGACACAAGAGAGAGACCAAGCAATGAAGGATGGAGGGCTATAGCGGGGTACAAAGGGACTCGGGATAGACTCCATGAATGCGATGATGACTCAACTTGGATGCTCTAAAGAAGGGCGACTCGATGGTGCTGCCACACAGTAAAGGCCCAATGGGGGACCATAAAAACATGAGTAGAAGATGGTAACTCATTACGAAAATCAACACGAACAAAGACAAGTAAGGAGGCAAGATGGTGCCCCAAGTACAAGTGTCGTAAGTGAGGAAATTCGATTTTAAGGATGGGTGAAGTGACCCTTCGTGGACAAAATGTGTCCTGGTGAAGTATCAAATCACAAAAAACTAACAGATACCCATTTGAGGGCTCGGTGAGAGCTTTCCAACGGTGTAGAAGGTTTGTCAAACGGGGCTACGGTATGGTCGCAGCAGTTGGAAGAAGAAACAGGGGTTCTCTTTTAATAAGGTAGTTTTCCCTCCAAATTCACTCATTTGCTATTGTTGCTGTGGTGAATGTAGAGAGGAGAGAAGGCCCTAAATCTTGCGGCGAGCGTAGCGGACAAACCGACCGTTGGAATCGAGATCCGTCAGTTGCAGGTAAGAGGCCTAACCTTACTCTTTCATTTTGATGGATTGAAAGTTCATTTTAGGGCCCAAAATCTCAGTAACAGACCCTCCTTCATCTCTCACAATTTTGGATGCTTTTGGGCCAAAAAGTGCGGAAAAAACTGAAACCGCGAGTTTCGGGGAAAAAGCTAACGACGGTCCAAGTCGGCCAGCTGAGCACAGGAGATGAGGGGGTTTTGGTGCTGTTTTATGGCTGGGAGTTGGGTTTTTGTGTTTGGTTATGGTATTCCCGATCTGTATGTTGACAAAGATGATGTTTTTGTGCAGGTATGGCAGATTTACGGGTTAACTGGAGAGAGAGAGACCTGGGTACATTACAGGCAGAGATCCAGGCGGATCAGGGTGTCCGTCATGTGTTGGCCGGGTTTGGGATTAACAAGTTTTAGGAAGACACGACGAGCTATGCTCGGGCCTTTATTTAATTCCGTATATCGATTCTTTGGGATCGAGCATGAGGTCTTTTTTAGTGTGAGGCACGGAATCGGCCCCGCGATCCGGGATGTGTATTTCATGACGGGCCTCCTGGCAGGAATGGTGGGGGAAACACTCGTGATATTACACGGGGGCGGCATATCCCACGGAGTTTGTGGAACCGACATTATTGGCCAAGGTCTCCAAGTCAAGGGACTCGGATATCGTCGGGGATCTAGAGGGCAAGACCGTGCGGTGGCTTGTTGTCTTTCGTATCTGAGCAACGGGCGTTCCATCCATCGCTTGAGATGATGCTTGTAGAAGTGTGTTGGAGTTGGACCTACTATGGGTGGAGCCACGAATGATGCGGAAGTGTCGTTCGCTTGTGATTGTCGCTCTATGACGACGGTGAACCCACGATTGCTCATATGGGACTTTGTTGTGCGCCTTCTTCTTTGAGAAGATCCCGACCTTGAGGCCTCGTGTACAGCTTCCAGATGGGGGCTCGAGAGAGCCCAGGATGCGCCGTTGGGGACGGCTACTGTGCAGAGGAGGAGGAGGGGCGGTCGGGCGAGTGTTTGGACTGGAGTTTTTTGCCCATTGGGATCAGATGCCGTTATCGCAAACTATCCCTATAGTGGGATGAGTTATTAGTAAATCCGATGAATCAGAATAACTACAGTCGGTATGGGGACCAGGTAAGTAAGTGACAAATTGCTATTCTTCAACTGGGCATGTTCGGTTTCAATAGTAGATAGAATGTTTGATTCATGCTTTTGGTATGGTCTTTCAGCTCGATACCGTCGGCCGGATATATGGGACGACCGGCAGCATCTGGAGCTGCAGGTCCGAGTGGGTCGAGAGCAGCGCATAATGAGGATGCGGCCGCCCTTCTGGAGGACATCCGCCGTAGATGCGAAAGGTTGCTGACTGGAGTATCAGAGCACGGGTGTCAGGACTTAGACGACCAGTACATAGAGCCATGTATTGGTCTACCCTCGGAATGGCGAGGTGTCATGCGGCGCATGGCGATGACCGGTCAGGGGATGCGTGATCTACAGGCTGCAGGGGTAGAGCCATTGGCTCGGGATCCGCCAGATAGTGAGTAGGTGTGGGGCATGAGGTGCCTCCTAGTGTGTAGGTAGGGGCAGGTGGTGCCCCCAGTTTTGGGTTTTTTGTAACATGCTATGGGCATGTCATATGTATCAGAGTAGATGGACTCTAAACACATGTTTTGCGACACATATTATGGATATGCATCGTTTTTAATGATTATAAATGTTATGTCTTGTATGGAATGCGTGTGATAAATGCCAATCTAAAACATGGTTTGCAATACTATCTACATAATGATTCTATTCTCGAGGTACATGGTTGAAAGTTATGGTTTCAAATGCACGTATCAAGAGCTTCACTTGTAAATAGCATCTAAACAGCACAGGGTTATGCACACGATAAACACCATTTAGTTGCATGACAAGAAGTAAGGAGTCCAAACGAACGTGCAGATGGAGGATGTGATGGAAGAGGGCATCGACTAAGAGACCACGCACTGCATCATATTCGGCTTGATTGTTGGTGGCAGAACCAATGCAGACCCCGTTGGAGAGAACAAGGGCATGCAAGGGGGTGAAGATGGCCCAACCTGCCGAGGCTAGATTCTGGGAATAATGACTTGCACCATCGACATAACTGATAAAAGGTGTGGACGAGGGTTCCTGCGGAATGGTGTGACAAGACAACAAATGA